>JAMPIV010000607.1:462500-960574 GCA_024509875.1 Oreohelix idahoensis
ATTTCAGTTGGAAATACGTTTTCACGTTTTGAAACATTTGACATAGGGATGCAACGTATTTCAACGTACGGACGTTTTACCGCACGGACGTTTTACCGCACGCGTATAATACGTATTTTATCGTCAAAAATACAATGCGTATCATACGTACGGCTAAGGAAGGAGGTGCCTTACAACAAAATGATATAGAGACAACTTACGCAACGGCAAAGACTACTATAAAGGCTACATTCAAGTCCAAATGGGAAAGAGAGCACCCGGGACATTTGAAAAATGATGCATATCATCAACTATCCAGATTTGAACAGGTCATCATTTTTCGGCTACGCACTGGTCACAACAGATTGAGATACCATCTGTACCACAAATACAAAATTGGTGCAACAGATCTCTGCACCTGCGGTACCAGCCCAATGACAGTCGAACACCTGCTGCAATACTGCCCAACCTACAGTAATGAACGGAGTAGCATATGGCAACAACCTACTTCTGTCAACGAAAAACTGTTTGGAGATGTTGGGAGCCTTGGGTTGACTACTGCCTTTATTAGAGTCATAAATGTGGAAGTCTGAAGGCGAACGAGGAAGAAGAAGAAGAATACGTACGGTCGAACATTGGCTGTATGTACTAAGATACACAGAGTAACACACTGATGCCGTATTATCACGATCGGTTCTTCGTAATAAAAAATATGTTGAACTATCCATATTCGTAGACTGACTAGAATTACTGCTCCGTAATCTAGTTTTAAAAAAGCACGTTCTTTCTTCATAAATTGAATTTAGTTCTTTGTCTTTTACACGCCAACGTTTATTTTGACCTTCAAAAATACATATACGTTAAATGACAACACTAGCCTCGACGCTGGTATTTAACGAATACCACGTTTCAATTATTCACTTCATTAATACTCCTAAAACGATTTTTAAAATGGACTCTCAGGTCCTTACACATTTAATAATAAATCTCAGGTGTCTACGGACATATATATTTTATCATACTGAGAAGTGGTTAACGAATCCACACTAAGAAGGTTGGAACACAACCGGTGGCCATAAAGGCACGAACACAGAATCTGCGGTTGCCAAGTCTTCCGCGTCATCATTCACTCCGCGTAACGTTCTTCTCTTCTTCTTCTTCTTCCATCCTTAGCCATCAACCGGCAAAGCAGTATGTGGCCAGTACGCCTAGTGGCGTCTTAGGGCAACAACAAATTGATCAATCTATTGCTGTTTCCACCACGCCTAGTGGCGTCTTTGTGGAACAAAAACAGACCAAACAATCTATCATTGTTTCCGTAATCAGATTGGTTGGCAAGCAGGTGATCAGCCCACTGTGCGAAGTTTTTACGGGATGGGGTAAACAGCCCCATGCCCATACCCTCCTTAGTCGCCTTTTACGACATGCGTGGTAGGGTGCAGTGTTACTATTCTTTGCTCCCCTTTCGGGCCCCGGTAACACACGGGTGTCGTAACGTTCTACGTTATCTATATAGTGGGATGCTGCATGGTGCAATCATCTCAGTTAAAAATAAAACCAACCAACATGATTACATACCATGCAGCAGTCCTCAACAGCAGCCAAGTGCCTTATGTGAGCTTGTTATACTAATTACCTAGGAAAACATCAGCAATGGATTTTTTAACTTTATTCTTACTGTGTGTACTTTAGAAAACATAAAAAGACGTTTAGACTTCTCGACCTATACACTCTATTTAAATGCAATGTTATATTTAAATTTTCATGTATCGAAATACCACTTACAAATACACATTAACGCGTCCACGTGAATGTTGCTGTGTATCCACACACTCAAATTCACGTTCGCGGTTTTATAACATTATATCTGTAAATGGTGTTCCAGGAACGTGAGCTATGACTCAGTCAACATTATTGAGTTACTACAGCTTTGAAAAGCCTTAGCGGTGCTTGGATGAAGAAATGTCAAGACTTGCCGCGAGCTAAAACGGTGGAAAGAAAGGACAGAGAATAATCATGTTTGCAGGTATAATATGTCCCTGAGTACGCGATGTTTGAAGCATTGATTTTTCTGCCGCGCAATTTAAGTCATTGTATTTTGTTTCGAATCAGTAAGTTCATGTGATCGAAGCTGCTGTCATATTCCATTCAAAGTTTTGCATGTAAAGAAACATTGATATTATCAACTACAAATTACTACAAACTTGTAGTCAGGACTATTTCAATTTCAACACATTTACAGCATGTCTCGTATTTCTCCTCATTCTTTGCAATGATTTTGGTTTGGAAAAAAGACAGCAGAAATTAAAATTCTGACTGCGACTCACCGTAATTATCACATTTTATTGCCTTTTTTATTTGTTACGACTGGAATAAATATAGAGGATCATGCAGGATACGCGAATGATTGCAGGTTTTCATACAGGACATTATGGTCAGCATATACAACAAAAGCCGGCAGGTGAACAGGTCCACGGGAAAACATGGTTGACATTATCCTTAAATCTTTTATCAATCCTGGCCTTGTACTAATTGCGACCTAAACTCAGTTGCCTCGATATCTCTGAGACTCGTTACGAAAATATCAAGAGGGGGGGGGTTGTTCAAGACTTCTCAATAAGTTTCCTTCCCCATCTGGAACGTTCTTAACAAGGTGGCGGCCTTCGAAAATCCATTTAATGCCCCAGTTAGAAAAACACACTCTCCATAAAAATCCTGGAGCTTAGAAGAAATCCCGTCCACCTCAAACCAGTGAACGAATACGAACTAGCCCAAATAATTAACACTTCGAACCCACGACATGTGACAAACTACGTCACTAGCGACTGTCGCTCAGCACGGGTGAACGCTTCGTGCAAAAAGTAGTTTGTTTACAGGCGAACACAATTCCTCAAATAAAATGGACATGTGCTAGCGTGTAGTAACATGCTACAACATATTACCCTTAAATCTATCCTTAACATCTCAACCCCTTCGCGGTGTTAAAATAAAACAAATTTATATGTTTTTTATTTCAATTCAAATATTTCCTATCCGGAAATAGCGGCCAAAATTGATCATATCACAAATATTGAGCCACATCGAAAATAACTTAGTCGCAGTCAGTCTGCATATAATGCAACTTATTATTAAGTTATTATTAATTTGTCATCAGTCGTAAGCAGTCTTATGTCAATAAGTAACAAGTCATATACAGTCGATATTCCATGATGTAACAAAAGAATACATAAATGTATGGTGACTGTGAGTGAACAATAAACACATTAAAAAAATAGCATGCATATATGAAAATTGTATGAGATATTTACATTAAAAAAAAAACCAAATCAAAAATTCAAAAATGCATGAATAATTAAAAAAAAATTAGAAGGTTATATCTCCAACTAACAACGCTGTCAAAGATTCTAAAATTAAGCTTAAACGCAATTTACACATGACATGAATCAAATAAGATATTAAGCAATGCGAGATGACATTAATTCATCTAAAGTACATGAATATCTCACAGAATGAAAAAAAAATGAGTACAAGAACGTAAGTATAAGCATATAACGCAAGTATCCCATTACTTAACTATTCTGTTCTAAGTACCTTTTGTACGTTGTGGCAAGACAAGTAATCTTCAAAACAACCTTGCAATAATTTAATTATACTCCAAACTATCCGTGTCACTACTAGATTTCTAGCGTTAATATAGCCATCTTAATAAAAGCGAAAGTGTATTCTAGAATAATAATATGATGTCGTAGTTGGAAATTGTTCGTGTCTGCAAGTAGTATAACACTGTTTAATGTACCACTAGCTAAAGTGAATATTGATTATCTCAAAGTCATGTAAATCACAAATGTTAATATGAATGGTTTGGATATCAACTTAGTGTTCATGTATTCATCGCCCTTGTCATAGAGACTTCTAATGGATAAACACCATGACTTCACACATATGTAATATAAAGTCAATTAACTAAGTCACTATGAATCCTCTGGTTCGAGCTGTGGGCATCTCGATAAAGCATCAGCAACGACATTTGAAAAGCCTGGTATTGCCTCGATTTCGTATTGAAACGGTTGGAGTAGGATGGCGAAATGGGCTAGCTTCGGGTTCTTGTGATTTCCATTCTTCAATGAGGAAAGGGACTTCTGATCTGACTGGATAATAAATGGGGCGCCCAACAAATAACGCTCCAGCTTGACTACCGCCCAGATAACAGCCAGCAGCTCCTTCTCTATCACCGAGTACTTTCTTTCTGCATCAGTGAGCTTTCTGGATATATAGAAGGTTGGATGCAATCTTTCCTCGAACTCTTGCATCAGTGATGCGCCGATACCTTTTGAGCTAGCATCTGTGCGGAGATAATAAGTCAGATTTATATCTGGTAACCTCAAAATAGGTGGCACAGAAAAAAATTTTTGAATAAAATTTAATGCAGCCTGGCACTCTGGTGTCCAGTGCACGTGGTTAGGTAAACCTTTTTTTAGCAAGGCAGAGAGGTCTGCAGTGACGGAAGACAAGTTGGGTATAATTCTACTGTAATACTGAATTAAGCCAAGACTACGAACTTGCTTGCCCAATGGGCTGATCACCCGTTGGCTTGTCACACCGATTACGGAAACAACGGCAGATGGATCTATTTGTTGTTGCCCTAAAGACGCCGCTAGGCGTGATGGGAAACTACAACAGAGAAAATCAATCTGCTGTTGCCCTTAAGACGCCACAAGGCGTGATGGCCTCTGACTGCTTGGTCGGTCTTTGGCTAAGGACGGAAGAAGAAGAAGACGAACTTGCTTCTTAGTAGTAGGCACGGACAATTTTAGAATTTTGGAAACATTCTGTTTCACGGTCTGAACACAACCGTGACCCACCGTATGTCCGAAGAATGAAATTTCCTCAAAGGCAATAAAGATCTTAGTAGGCTTGGCTGTTAGGTGATGGATACGTAAAGTGTCCAGAAGAGAATGTAAACCTAAGAAATGTTCCTCCCAAGTGGAACTGGATAGACAGATGTCATCTATGAAGGTGATTATATCGGATCGATGAGCGAGAATTTTTCTCATCATACGAACAAACGTAGCAGGGGCATTCATAAGTCCGAAAGGCATCACATTCCACTGATATAGACCCCGTTGCGTAGCAAAGGCAGTGAGTGGTTTAGCTCTGTCAGTCAAGGGAACTTGCCAGTATCCCTTCATAAGGGAACTTGCCAGTATCCCTTAGTAAGGTCAATTTTAGTAAAGAAAAGAGCCTTGGCGAGACGAGATAAAAGATTTTCAAGTAGAGGTAGAGGTTCAGCATCGAAGACTGTGATATTATTCAGCTTCCGATAATCTACACACAATCTGATATTATTGTCTTTCTTATGAACGATGACCATAGGGGATGAGTACGGGCGTTGGAAGGTTCTATAATTCCTAAATGAAGCATTTGTTCTAATTCTTCTTCAACTTGGTGCTGGTAATGAATAGGGACAGGATAGGGGCGTGGACGAATTGGTCGATCATCTGTAAGGATGATGTCATGCGAAATGACTGATGTACGACCTGGGATGTCTGTGAGTACATCTGGAAAAGACTCTAGAAGACTAGAGACCTGGACATGTTGTTCAGAAGACAAAGCTGGACAAATAGCGACATCCTTCCATATCTCAGTCGATTGAAGAGGAAAGACAGGTAAGTTCATGGGAACATCCAGAAAAGAAGATTCTTCCTCCTGAATTACTGATAGAGCAGAGCATTGAGTAGCACGCCTGGGGTGCTCATCAACTGCATGAAAGATGACTTGTAGATGTTCCGGTCTGATGTGGAATTCTTTAAGCATGTTTATGTGAAAGGTATTCCTTTTCCCTTTTATATCTAAGATGTAGTCAACATCAGAAATCTGTGACAACACTTTGTAGGGACCATTCCAAGCAATTAAAAGTCTATTTTCTTTTCTTGGAAGTAACACAAAAGCTTCGTCGCCAGGTAATAGTTGACGTAATCGTCTATTACGATTTTGGAACTGGCGTGATCTTGCTTTAGCAGCCTCGGAAGAAGCTGTAGCCAGTTGGCAGGCATCTATAATGTTACGCCGAAGGTTAACGACGTATTCATACGATGACTGGGTATCCTGAGTCATCTCTGAGTCTATGAGTAGGTCCTTAATAAGTGACATGGGACCTCGAGGTTGAGCTCCAAACACATGCTAAAAAGGCGAGAAACCGGTCTGTTCATTCGCTACCTCACGGTATGCAAACAGCACGGCGGGTAAAACCCTGTCCCAATCTTGAGGATATTTCACCATAACCTTCCCCAATAACTGCTTTAATGTCCGATTTAGACGTTCTAACATGCCATTGCTCATCGCATGATAAACACTACTGAGAGACCTGTCGATATTAAGGCGTTTCACAACAGCAGTCATAGTGTCAGATACAAATTGGGTACCTCGATCAGAAAGATGTTTTCGAGGAAAACCAAGTCTAGAAAACATCAAGAAAAGGGCATCAGCGACGTCATTAGTGGTGATGTTCTTAAGAGGTATGGCCTCGGGCCATCAAGTGCACATGTCAATACATGTGAGCACATACCTGTGTCCTCTAGCGGAAATAACAGGTAAAGGACCTATAATATCAACGGCCATTTTCTCAAAGGGGCGTACAGGTATATTACACGCCTGAATCGGGCCATATGATAGGCTCCTCTTGGTTTAACCTCTTGATATATAACGCAAGAGCGACAATATGTGGAGGCGTCTCTGGAAATTCCCGGCCAAATGAAAGAGGACAAAACTCTGGAACGCGTCCTAGAGTAGCCCATATGGCCAGCACAGTGAGAATCGTGTGCATGTTGTAGAATGTACGTACGAAGTTTTTGTGGAACCATCACCTGATGTCTGACTAAAGATGAATCTTTAAAATTCCTAACCAATACATCATTTTTAAGTGTGTACCACTGTTTGGGTGACAAACTACCATCAACATCATCATTATCTCTGACTAATTTAAAGAATTTCTTCATAGAGTTATCTTCTCTTTGAGGTTTGATGAAGGACTGTTTGTCTATATCAGAGTGCGCATGAAAATCGTCATGAGTTCCAGGTTCGGTATCATCATTTTCCTTTGGTGCCTTGGCCTGGGCACGTGTAGTAACTGTATTAGCAGTTGATAAATGTTGACGTTCCCATTGATCAATTTCCTCGGGTGAGCAATCATTGCTGCCGTGTATCCGGCCAAGTATGACATCCGATATTGGGTCCCTTAACAAACACACTTTAACCTTGCCTGTAAAAAATGGTTAGTGAATATCCAACACGGCTGTTTGATAAAATTCAACTGTCCCGCCAAAAGTTACACATTTAACAAAGTCACCCGTTGCATGAGACGGATGTACTAATGACTCTCACTCTGACAGTCGTGCAACCAGAATCACGGAATACCGTATCCTGGGTGCCATTCAATAAGCCTCTATGAAGCTGAAGTGCCTGATGCGGGTTCGTTTTATAATTATTTCCTTGATTAGGATCCGTCCCTCAGACGTCCTTTATTAATGAGTGTATTAGATACAATGCTCGACACTCTATATCTTTTGTAAGATATCTTGGCCTGCTGAGTACCTTCCCAGGGATTCCTTAGGGATTCCACTGTATTTCTTATTGAATGATAATTATGGCCATTCTGACAATCTTCCCTGGCCCGCACACAGGCACTCAGTAAATAAGGCTTAACTGCGTTGCACAGTTACAACATTTATTAGACATACTGTTCATATATCAAGTATGATGACGACGCTATCCTTAGCCCGTCTATCTACTGTCTTGTGCTTTGAGAATTCCCACAGTTTTATTTGAACTGGCAACTTACGTACAACGAATCTTCACACACACTGCATCATGAATAAACTGACATTACACACGGAGGTATGCATAATTCAGTGGTGGTAAACTAGTGAGCAGGTGAATGATCAAATGCCTGAAGCATTAACAAATAACGTTAAGGACATATTCCGTCCACACAGTAACAAGGACACACGCCGAATGCCGGCTAGAGACGCGTTCTTGTTCCACATTCAGAAACTCACGTCTGCTACAAATTTGAGCAGAAGTCAAGACGTCACTTCTTGAAACCAAGGACTACCGTCCGATAAACAAATAACCAGGAAGTGATCGTGTAAGTCCAATGTTATGATATGTAAACATAACATTTACTCCCCCCCCCCTGCTCTAAAATAATGAAAAGGAACTTTTCATTATTTTCATAGCAAAATCTATAAGATCACTGGAGTAACCAGATGACAATATCCATTCTCCCAACTGCCATTATTCCTATAGCACCTAGATGCATGCTCCACAATTGACAATTAGACACCCAAGGTGTGGAATTTAGTAATAAAATTACCAAACCCATTGTCTCTATAGAAGACATCTCTTTTAACACAAATGTGAAGTCACCGTATTAATCATAAGACAGTATGGAAAGAAGTCAATATCTGTCAGTCAAGGCACTCATACAGCACACCATGTCAACAAACACCTTATGTCATGTCAGTCATGTAAGTCCACTTATCTATTAATGAAATGCATAATTAGCAATCAAGGACACAATAGATCATATGAGGAACACAAATCAATTCATAATGAGTGACTGCGACAATATGTCAAAATAGTTATTAATATTTGTATGTATGTAATCTCCTGTGATGACTGACCATGTTAATGAAATGTATTGTGAAGATATATCAAATAATATCTGAACACAATAAAGTAATGTTACACTAAGTATGAAACATTCCTGTGGTTTACGATAATTAATCACCTATTAACCAATTAATGTCATTTATTATTTAATGTCACTGACAATATTTCATTCGTGCTGAAAACAAAGTCATTTTTCTCCACGTAGTTTGACAAAGTTCCTTGAAGTATTTTGTTTTCATGCATTCACAAAGTTATTCTTATTGATGCAAAGTTATTTTCACATGTAGTCACAGACAAGTTCATTGAAATCCATAGTTTTGATGTACTTCGATTGCCGATGTTTGTCTTCCACGCCATAGGAATATACTTGAAAGTCAATGTTATTCATTCTGTACTTTCCAAGTTTTATAAGTCCAAGTTAAGACGCAATTTTCTTTGTTGTGTCCCCTTTGAATCAGCAGAACAATCATTTTGGAGTTATTTCCCTTTTTATGTTAGTAGCAGTCACTTTAATGGGAAAATTCCTGATTATTTCAAGAAATCCGTTTTGAATAAATCGAATTGATATTACATCTTGCAAACAGTTAATTTATAAAGTGCATGTAGTATGGAAGTATTGTTCTTGGAGAACTGCATTAGCAACGATATGTTTAACGATTTGATATATAAGTTGACTTCGGTTGCATAGAAGAACATCATCATCATGTTGCTTGGCATAATGTCTGTAGTGTAGCAACTCTTTTCTGTACATGAAGATGCACTGTGTTAGTACTATCTGAATCATGCGATATACTTGTCAACAGCAGGTAAACGAAACAGTTCATATAAAGTTATAGTTGTGGTCTAGTTCTTGACTTGTTAAAGGCATCACGTATGTTTGACAATTACATATGCGTTGAACGAGAATTTGAGGCGTCAACTGGAGATAGTGGATGTTTCACGCAGCGGGACAAGACATCTGCCATCACATTCACGCTTCCCTTGATAGGTTTTATAATATATTCGTAGGGCTAAAGAGCCAGTGAAGCACGGGCAGCTTTTTCATTCTTGAATCGCGCTGTTTTAAGGTATGATAGGGCTCTCTGATCTGTTTCCAGTGTGAAACTCGCTCCAAGTAAGTATCTTTGTAATTTTGAGAAGCAGAAGACAACTGCCAATAATTCCCTCTCGATGATAGGATAACGCTGCTCAGTAGGCGTCAGCTTTCTGCTGACGTAGAGTGTGGGATGCAGACAGCCATTCCATTCCTGTAACAACGAGCCACCAATGGAAGACTTTGATGCGTCGACTCTGAGGGTAAAATGTTTGGCAGGATCAGGCAATCTCAATATAGGCATTTTTGAGAACAAAGTTTTAAGTCTATTTAATGCCACACAACATACCTGGCTGCAAACAAATCTATTCGGGGAATCTTTTTTCACTAGAGACGATAATACAGACGTAATCTCTGCAAAATTAGGAATAAATTTGCGATAGAAGTTAAGTAGACTAAGAATACTTCTAACCTGTTTTTTGGTTTTAGAGTCATCAAGGTTTAGGCTTCTAGAGATGGTTGTAACCTCTACCCCTCACGGTAGAAGGGGAACGACTAAGTAAGTAAGTAAGTAAGTAAGAGATGGTTGTATCTTCTGTTTTCAAGAAACCTCCTCCTACCTTATATCCCAAAAATGAAATTTCCTGAAATCCAACTTTTGTTTTAGAAGGACGAGCAGTTAGGTTATGAAGACGTAAAGTGTTTAATAATGACTGAATACCCTCTAAATGTTCATCCCAAGATTGATGAAACAGACAAATGTCATCTATATAAGTGATAAGATCTTCTCTATCGGAGAAGAGTCTTCGCATCATGCGAACGAAGGTCGCAGGCGCGTTTACTAAGCCAAAAGACATATAATTGAACTCAAATAGACCTAGTGGAGTGGCGAAGGCAGTATAAGGCTTGGATTTCTCCGTTAATGGCACTTGCCAATAGCCTTTTGAAAGATCAAATTTTGAGAAAGATGTAGCAGAAGCTAATCTGCCTAACAAAGATTCTAACACCGGGAGAGGCTTGGCATCAGGTATGGTCACAGAATTTAAATGTCTAAAATCTATGCATATACGCATAGATTTAACTTTCTTCCGAATCAATACCATCGGAAAACTGTAGGGAGAATGAGATGGAGAAATGATTTCTACTTTCTCCATCTGCTCCAATTCTTCCTTAACCTGAGACTGTATAGGATAGGGTTTCAACTTAATAGGTTGAAAATCAGTAAGAATGATATCATGTTCGATGATATCAGTGTGTCCTGGAAGATCAGTAAGGACATCATCAAAAGACAGTAGCAATTGAGTAGCTTGTTCTTTCTGAACAGACGACAGAGTTGGAGATATAGCAACATCTTTCCAACTTTCAGTAGCTAAGAATTGAACACTAGGTAACACCAAGAGTGATTCATTTCCATCAGTTAAATCAGAATTTTCCTCCTGTATCACAGCCAAAGAAGAATGACGACTGACAGATTCATCAAGAGCCTCAAAGACTGGTCTACGATGTGGTGGACGTGTATGAAACTGCTGCAACATATTGATATGAACAGTTTTTTTCTTTCCCATCTATTGAAACAATATAATCAACATCAGACAGTTTCTGCACAATCCTGTAAGGTCCTCTCCACGAAACTAATAGTTTGTTATCTTTCCTGGGTAATAGTACGTATGCTTCATCACCAGGCCAAAGTTGGCGTAATTTGCGGTTTTGGTTAAGAAACAACCTCGCCCTAAGCTTTGCCTTTTCAGATGAATTTACTGCTATTTGGCATGCGTCTATTATTTTTTTCCTGAGATTGACCACATATTGATATGAGGTTTGAACCTCCTCATTCATTTCAGCTCCAATTAATAGCTGTTTTAATATGGACATTGAGCGTCTGGGTTTGGCGCCAAAAACTAACTCGAATGGACTAAAGCCCGTATGTTCATTTTTAATTTCTCTGTACGCAAATAAAATTGCGGGGAGAACTCTGTCCCAATTTTGTGGATATTTAATGGTAACTTTATGTAACATTTGTTTTATGGATCTATTGAGAACTTCTATTTTCCCGTTCGACTGTGGATGATAAATTGAACTAAGAGATCTCTCAATCCCAAACATATCCATCACTTGTTTCATGGCATCTGAAACTAAATTAGTTCCTCTATCCGATAGGATGTTTTCAGGAAAACCTATACGGCTAAAAATCAAAAATAGTGCATCAGCAACATCTACTGTTGTAGTGTGTTTTAATGGTATGGCTTCCGGCCAGCGTGTGCACATATCAATGCAGGTCAACACATATTGATGACCTCTGGCTGAAGTTACCTTTAAAGGGCCAATAATGTCAATGGCCATCTTTGCGAAGGGCCGCAAAGATATATCAGCTGCCTGAATAGGAGCATCATGTTTTGGTTTCCTAGTTGCTAGGCTTTGACAAGTGGTACACGTACGACAAAATAATTTTACGTCTTTTGTAATACCCGGCCCCAAAAAATGTGACAAAACTCTTTGTTTTGTTCTAGCAACACCTAAATGTCCAGCACATTCAATGTCATGTGCATGTCGTAAAATGAATGGACGATAACAAGTTGATACCATAATCTGTTTCTTTAAGGAATTAGTATCTTGATAATTTCTTACTAATATTCCATTCTTTATAGTATACCAGTGTTTTGAATTGTCATCAATCATTACATTATCCAAATGAGAAATGTGAAAAAATTTTCTTAAGGAAATATCATCTTTCTGTCTTTGTATAAAGGTTTCCTTATCAATGAGTTCCATCTGAAATAAAGAATCATCATTAGTATTGACATCATCCATTACCTGTATATCAACATTACTTTCCTGATGATAATGATTTTCATCATTATTATTGTTTTCATCTTTTTCCTCTGAAGTAATTTCCTCAGTTATATCTTCAGGTAACACATCAACAATTGGTATGTGTTGATCCTTATCCATGCGAGCCTGAGCTCTAGTAGTCACAGCATTGGAACATAGTAAATGTTGTCTTTCCCATCTTTCGATATCGTTTTTTGTACATTCATGCAATTTAGGTATGTTTCCTAAAATGATCCCAGCAATTGGATTCTCCAAAAGGCATACAAGTGTTCTTCCTGTAAAATATGGCGTATCTAAGAACACCTCAGCTGTGGGGTAATATTCTACGGTTCCTCCAAATATGATGCATTTCACATGTTTTCCCGTATAGTCCGACTTATCAACCAGTGCTTTGCGAACTCCAATAGTTGTTGCCCCTGTATCTCTCAATAAAGATACCAACTGATTATTGACAAAACCTTTATTTAAAATTAATGAACCAGCACTTTCAAACGATGACATGACTGGCAGGGGATGTCCGCACAACAATCTTGGGACTCCTTGAGGCTGAAATAAAGAGTTGCAATTAGTGCAGTTATCACTATTTGACAAGTCCACACTGCATGAATTAGCATGTGCTACTATATCATCATGGTTATGATCACTCTCATGAACAAAATCATTTGTACGTTCAGAGTTTCTAGGTTGCCTGGTAGTATTATTATGGTAAGATCTTTTATTATCTGCATTATATTCATTACCTCTATGAAAAGATTTTTGCCCTCTGTTTGATTTTGGGTAGTAACTTCCTCTATTTTACCAATTATTTGATTTAAATGAGGTTTGTGGATAACAGGATTCCTCCTCATAGGAATTGAAATTTCTTTGAGGTTGATATTTATTAAAGTTTATCTACCTCTTTTCCTGCTATAGTTATGCGATGGATTAAATCTGTGATTCCAATCTCTACTATTTGATTTTTACCTAGGTGCACTGTCCTGAAATGACCTAGCAGATGCAGCTGGTAATGAATCTTTAACACTGTTTTTGCTCAATACTCTGTTAGGATGTGCTACTTGATATTGACGCCCTAAAGTTTGTAGTTTAGTCAGGTTCCCTGGTTTTCTTTCCTGTAGGAATGCAAGAAAATCAGCGCTAACAGATGAGAAGACCTTGTCTCTTAAAATCAAGTCTGACAATCCTTCAAAAGTTTTTTTCAGTTTTTGATAATTCAATCCATCTAGAAAAATTTAATTTTATAGCAGAAATAAATTCAGTGAAATCTTTTCCTGAATCTGGGTGCAAAGATCGAAATTTCTGTCTGTAACCCTCATCATCTAATTGATATTTCTGCAGTAACATCAATTTAACAGCCTCATAATCTTTTCTGGTTTCCTCATCTAAGGTAGAGACTGCAGTTAATGGTTCACCCACCAATAAATTCATGTCTACTGGACCAAGTAGATTTGTCAATTTTAAATTCCTCACAATATGTCTGATATCTATTTAGAAAGCATGAAATATCGTCTATGGACGAATTGAATTTTGGTAGATTAATTCTAATAGCAGTAGGATGATCTTTATTTTTATTTTCACACACCATCGGAATCACCTGTGGTTGTTGTAATTTTAGCTTTTTAAGCTCAATCTCAGCCAATCTTATTGTCTGTTGAGATTTTATCTCCTCTTGAGCTTTAGCTTGTTGAAATTTCATCTCCTCTAGAGATCTGGCATAGGCTAACTTTTCCATTCCCAAAGCCATTTCTTCTGATCTCTTTTTCTCAGCTAATTCTTCTTGTCTTCTTTTTTTTAAAATAATTGTATTTCTTCTTTTCCGAGTTCTTCTTGTCTCCTTTTTGCAGATAATTCTTCTTGTATTCTTTTTTCAGACAATTCTTCTTGTCTTCTTTTTTCAGCTTATTCTTCTTGTCTTCTTTTTTCAGACAATTCTATTTCTTCTTTTCGGAGTTCCTCTTGTCTCCTTTTTTCAACTAATTCTTCTTTTCGAAGTTCCTCTTGTCTCTTTAATTCTTTATCCACATAAGCTTGCAAGGCTTCACCTTCCAAAGCAAATTCTTTACCAATCTTCAATAAATCCTTTAATGAAGTCATGGTTTCTTATTATTGTGATTCTCAGTATATACACAATATTTTAACTTTTATATATATGAATATGTCAGCCGAATATTCAATACTCAATCCACCAATCTCAAATCAATTTATAAATGCAGCAATATAGATGTAGTCAAATATTAGATATGGAACAGCAAAAAAAAAATAGCGACCACGACAAGTAAGGACCAGAAAACAGGGTTAGAGCAACTAAAGCAAATTCAAATGGTTAAACCAAGTGATAAATATTAATAACAATGAATTAAAATGATGCTCTACTGTCGCGAAATTGGTTTCAAGTCATTGCAAATGAGTTCAGTTAGATTTATAAACCCATCTACGATCGAGTGACCGCTTTCAAAATGGCGGCGTATCAGCGAAATGTGTATCGGACAGAGGAAATCGCCAACGATATATAAAAACGAAAGGAATCCGTATGAAAAGGATTTTACATTTCAGTACAGGGAAGGATGGTGTATAACTGCATATAAGATGGAACGGTAGGAAGTTCTCATTTACGGAGATATATGCGTATTTCGGCTGCCCACAGTTACGCTAAAAGCATGTAAACCCACTTCTGTTCTAAATATTAAAATCAACAAATAACAGTTTGGGAATTTACATGGATAGGAAGATAGAGTTTTATCAGCTGTATAAAACTAGATAAGATGGAACAATATGGATATTATATATGCCGAGAATGATAAAGGCAAAATTTCAGTCGACGCACAGATCGGCCGAAATCACTGTTCGGGAAGGATTTTTCAGGTTAGGTTTAGGCTGTGACGTCGGTACTCTCCGATACGTCCGCGCTTTGCGTATAAGTAGCGGATCGGTAAACTGAGAGAGATACACAACGAAAGAGGTTTGAGCCAGACTGGAAACAGAGTTTCGCCACTATCCATGAATTGTGAGCGGATCGCCAGAAACATTTTTAAGTCCAGTATCTGGAGTCTGAGGGTTCCATGAAATAACTCAAACCAGACTGTCCAGTATCAGAAGCCGGTGCAGTTCATCCGAGGCAATCCCACAAAAGTGCAGGACCCCAAAGAGTGAACTTCAACTGGTCATTGGCATCCCTACTGTTGGGCCTACCAAGTCTGATATCAGCAAAGGACAGTTTCAGCAGTATCAAGTTGGAAAGATAAGTGTCCTGTTTGACACTGACCACCTATACATGTGAAACAGCCAATAGTTCAAAACAATAATTAACCATACAGAAACTCAGTCAACTGATGACAGTTATCCTTAAATTCAAAGGACTAATAACAGTGATTTCAGTAACTTTGTTATTTAAGATCTTGAAGTCTAAACAGACAATAATAGTAATTGTGTGAATATTTTTATATATATGTGTATACTCTTTTCCAACTAGTAGAAATAGAATATTAGTGTAATTATTAAACTATTTTAACTGTACCTGAGGATTTATTCACTTTTTCCATTTGTGGTTTCAGTGAATGTTCATTTTATTATCCCCTAGAATATAAGTAATCATAAGATAGTCATAGGGAGGAGACACCTTAAATCCTGGTACTACTTCTTACCAACTGGGCCAGGGTTTTTACAGTCTGACTATTTTTATGATAACAATACACCAGTGCTTATTTCTAAGACTGGGGTATTACTTGTAAGGTCAGAACTCTTTACTGGCATACTCTTACATAAATAAATAATTTTAAATAACCTCCCGCTACAGTGGGGGCTCGTCCGGGATATATCTTTGATATTCCTGAGCCAACTTTCTATTTCTGCTGTGTAGAAAATTTTTTTTTCTTTTTTGAAAATTTTTGGAAAGAGTTAACATAGTAGGAAATATATAATTTTTTAGGAGTACCATTGAGTACAGATAAAGAAAGCTGTTTCATATATGGTGAAGTCAGTTTAATTAACTTTAATTTTAAATAAGTTAATTATATTGTAGTAAATTAGTTTGAGTAAGATCGCTTGCCCTACTAGACTACAGATACATCATGGCTGACTTGGTCAAATTTAGGTCTGCTACACTGCAGGTGGGAAAAGAGCTTGGCATGGATGGTGACGTTCTGATCCGGTATGTCACGACGGAATGTGAAAAGTACACCGAGAGAGAAGCAAAGCAATTGGAAGCAGAAAGAGAAGCCAAGAAATTGGAAGCAGAAAGAGAAGCCAAGAAATTGGAAGCAGAAAGAGAAGCCAAGAAATTGGAAGCAGAAAGAGAAGCCAATAAATTGGAAGCAGAGAGAGAAGCCAAGAAATTAAAATTAGAAGCAGAGAGAGAAGCCAAGAAATTAGAATTAGAAGCGGAGAGAGAAGCCAAGAAATTAGAAGCTGAGAGAGAAGAAAGGAGGTTACAAGCAGAGAGAGACCATGAGCTGAAAATGAGACAGCTTGATCTTGAACTTCAGGCTGGGACTATCACCCATGGTAATAGCTCACCTCATTCTGCGAATAGCTCTTTTCAGAACACAGCAAATGGGGCCATGAACTTCCACCTAGATCCATTTGTTGAAAAGGTGGACGCAATTGAGTCGTACCTGGATAGGTATGAAAGGCTAGCCTCTACATATGGACTGGAAAAGGAAAAATGGAGTCTAAAGTTATCCCAGGGATTGAGAGGTATTGCATATGATGTGTTTCTGAAACTCCCCAAAGAAGATCAGGAAAATTATGAAATACTAAAGCAAGCCTTACTGATCCGGTATGAAAAGAACTCTGAGGCATACAGGAAGAAATTTAGAACTTCTAAACTTCTACCTGGAGAAACATATAACCAGTTCTCAGCTAGGCTAGAAACGTATTTGTTGAAATGGAGTAGTTTAGGTAAGTATCAGAAAACCTACGAGGATCTGAAAGAAATGGTTATGTTAGAGCAAGTGAAAGATTCCATGTCTCAAGAAATGAGGAAATTCCTTATGGAACAAGGAGCAGAGAGGCTGGAAGACATTTTGAAATGTGCAGAGAGATACCAAGCAGCTCAAGCTGAATTGATAGGAACAAAAAGGAAGCAGGTAGAAGGATATAAGCCACCACCGCAGAATACCGATTTTGACCAAATGGATCAACCATACAGAAACAAGCAAAGATTTGATAATAAGGACAAGAACCCTCAGACTCAGGAAAATAAACCCTACAAACAGGGAGCTAAGTGGTGCAAATTTTGTAAGAGGAGCAACCACAACACTGATGAATGTGGGAGGAAAAAACCCCTTCATCATGCTGCATGTTTACAGGTGAGGACTTCTGTTAGGAAGGAACTGACTGTGAGTCAGAATAGCCTCCATCACCCACCTACCCAGGAGATAGTGACTGTGAATGGCAAACAAGTCACAGGAATGTATGACACAGGTTTGTCCTATGACGCAGTCGTGTGTGCATCTCTGGTGTGCCCTGAACAAATCACCACAGAAACAGTAGAGATTCAAGGGCCACTAAAAGGAACATCACCCCTTACATTACCCATAGCAAAGATTCATGTCAGTTGTCGCTTTGTGGAAGGGGAGATAAATGCAGCTGTGATAGATGATCCCTTTTACCCCCTAATGTTGGGGCGTAAATATGTTTTCTTAGGAGACCCTGTAAAACCTATGGTTATGGCAGGAATCCAGACCAAGGCTGACTCCAGGAACATAGAGAGGGACACCAACGTAAAATTTCATTCAACTGAAATGAAACGGGCTCAAGAAGCAGACAGCACGTTGAAGCCTTGTTTTGGCAAATTATCAAAAACACATAAAGCTCCAAGGAAAGGACATTTCTATATGGAACATGGACTCTTGTACAGGAAAGCTGGAAGAGGGACGAAAAGTCATGGTCAAATTGTTGTACCATCCACCTATAGGAATAAGGTTATAGGCTGGGGACACATATCAACTTTGAGTGAACACCTGGGTAATGGTGCCACAAAACAAAGAATAGCCACCCAGTTCTACTGGCCAGGTATTACGGAAGACATAAATCAGTATGTAATTCCTGTCCAGAGTGCACCTATGTAGATTCAGAAAGTCGACGGAAGAGTCTTCATCAAAAATCTACAAGCAAACCAGCAATCAGGGGTACTCCCGAGATTTGCACGGGAGGGGAAAGGAAACATCCCACACAGGTTCAATTGCAGTCTGAACCCCATGCGCTGGAAAAAAGGAACAAATCACGTAGCGAAAATCAAACACCTACGGATTTGCGAGGGAAAACCACATCCAACTATCAACGAAAAGAGGGCGGTAAACTTCATGGGAAACCTACCGACCCCGTTTCACCAGCAGTAAGAGCCTGGATGAAAAGCCGTACAGGAAGAAGAGAGATAGTAAAGGATGAATATATTATTGGAAAATAGAATGTGGGCGCAGATTTTCTAAGTCGCCATCCCACAGAGCTTGAGGAGGATAGAAAGAAGGAAAACTAACCTCGGAATGGTCGATTTGCAATTGTCTTGTACCCAATAGTTAAGCTAGATATCATCCAGCTTAAAATATGGGGGAGCTATGTCGCGAAATTGGTTTCAAGTCATTGCAAATGAGTTCAGTTAGATTTATAAACCCATCTACGATCGAGTGACCGCTTTCAAAATGGCGGCGTATCAGCGAAATGTGTATCGGACAGAGGAAATCGCCAACGATATATAAAAACGAAAGGAATCCGTATGAAAAGGATTTTACATTTCAGTACAGGGAAGGATGGTGTATAACTGCATATAAGATGGAACGGTAGGAAGTTCTCATTTACGGAGATATATGCGTATTTCGGCTGCCCACAGTTACGCTAAAAGCATGTAAACCCACTTCTGTTCTAAATATTAAAATCAACAAATAACAGTTTGGGAATTTACATGGATAGGAAGATAGAGTTTTATCAGCTGTATAAAACTAGATAAGATGGAACAATATGGATATTATATATGCCGAGAATGATAAAGGCAAAATTTCAGTCGACGCACAGATCGGCCGAAATCACTGTTCGGGAAGGATTTTTCAGGTTAGGTTTAGGCTGTGACGTCGGTACTCTCCGATACGTCCGCGCTTTGCGTATAAGTAGCGGATCGGTAAACTGAGAGAGATACACAACGAAAGAGGTTTGAGCCAGACTGGAAACAGAGTTTCGCCACTATCCATGAATTGTGAGCGGATCGCCAGAAACATTTTTAAGTCCAGTATCTGGAGTCTGAGGGTTCCATGAAATAACTCAAACCAGACTGTCCAGTATCAGAAGCCGGTGCAGTTCATCCGAGGCAATCCCACAAAAGTGCAGGACCCCAAAGAGTGAACTTCAACTGGTCATTGGCATCCCTACTGTTGGGCCTACCAAGTCTGATATCAGCAAAGGACAGTTTCAGCAGTATCAAGTTGGAAAGATAAGTGTCCTGTTTGACACTGACCACCTATACATGTGAAACAGCCAATAGTTCAAAACAATAATTAACCATACAGAAACTCAGTCAACTGATGACAGTTATCCTTAAATTCAAAGGACTAATAACAGTGATTTCAGTAACTTTGTTATTTAAGATCTTGAAGTCTAAACAGACAATAATAGTAATTGTGTGAATATTTTTATATATATGTGTATGCTCTTTTCCAACTAGTAGAAATAGAATATTAGTGTAATTATTAAACTATTTTAACTGTACCTGAGGATTTATTCACTTTTTCCATTTGTGGTTTCAGTGAATGTTCATTTTATTATCCCCTAGAATATAAGTAATCATAAGATAGTCATAGGGAGGAGACACCTTAAATCCTGGTACTACTTCTTACCAACTGGGCCAGGGTTTTTACAGTCTGACTATTTTTATGATAACAATACACCAGTGCTTATTTCTAAGACTGGGGTATTACTTGTAAGGTCAGAACTCTTTACTGGCATACTCTTACATAAATAAATAATTTTAAATAACCTCCCGCTACATCTACTACAACTAGACAAGACAAGACGCATTTTACAACAATGATGACATCTATGAACTAAATGCTGGCAGGGTAGAGTGGACAATATTACAAACAATAATGTACAAAACTAAATAAACTATTACAATGACAGGACTGACAAGAATGAACAATAATCAAACATGACTAAATAACTAGACAGAAATGGATCTGCTAAATTCAAATGAGGCAGTCTTTACATATACAGCAAAATATGCTGGCTCCTCACTATGAATCACACAGATACTATCCTATAGAACGCTCAATTTGCTCATTAGACCTAGCTTTCGCGGTATTTAAATAAGCAAATCAAGTCCCTCCAGCCTCCCGCTTACTACAAACAAGCAGACATAATGAATACACATTTAGTGAAATTATTATTCCAGCAAACAGATATTCTCTACAGCCAAGCTGTATGTACCAATAAATCAACTTATCTGTTGCCTCAAAACACAATCCTCCCTGTAACTTCTCCAAGCGAGGAATGTAGATGTACTTCTTTCACTAGGCTTAGGTTAGGCCTAGAACTGGTTACAATTGACTTTACCGGACACCACTCAGGTCCACATTTTCCATAGGATGCTTGTAATCTGCATCTTGTTGAAATATTTGATATATATTCATATATTCGTCACTTTTTGATATTAGTGACACTTGAAAGCACCATGTAATGTTATCAGATCTGGAAAGTCCTTTCCAATCTTTAGAAACTTCGGCAGACGATAGGTGCTTCCATCTTGAAAAATTCTTTCACTTTACAATCTTAGGCTCCAACTTTCTTTAGCTTGGCCACTATTGATGTTGGTTCGTTTTATAATTATTTCCTTGATTAGGATCCGTCCCTCAGACGTCCTTTATTAATGAGTGTATTAGACACAATGCTTGACACTCTCTATATCTTTTGTAAGATATTTTGGCCTGCTGAGTACCTTCCCAGTGATTCCTTAAGGATTCCACTGTATTTCTTATTGAATGATAGTTATGGCCATTCTGACAATCTTCCCTGGCCCGCACACAGGCACTCAGTAAATAAGGCTTAACTGCGTTGCACAGTTACAACATTTATTAGATATACTGTTCATATATCAAGTATGATGACGACGCTATCCTTAGCCCGTCTATCTACTGTCTTGTGCTTTGAGAATTCACACAGTTTTATTTGAACTGGCAACTTACGTACAACGAATCTTCACACACACTGCATCATGAATAAACTGACATTACACATGGAGGTATGTATAATTCAGTGGTGGTAAACTAGTGAGCAGGTGAATGATCAAATGCCTGAAGCATTAACACACGCCAAGTCCATAAGGACATATTCCGTCCACACAGTAACAAGGACACACGCCGAATGCCGGCTAGAGACGCGTTCTTGTTCCACATTCAGAAACTCCCGTCTGCTACAAATTTGAGCAGAAGTCAAGACGTCCCTTCCTGAAACCAAGGACTACCGTCCGATAAACAAATAACCAGGAAGTGATCGTGTAAGTCCAATGTTATGATATTTAAACATAACAGTGCCCCTGTGCCATCATGTGCTGATGAAGCAGTAAATGCTGGTAGTGGATGATCACATTTTAACAAGGAAGTCACATTAGGCTGGAATAGAGTTTGGCAATCTGGACACTGTGAAGCAATATCAAAGTCAAACGAACAACATGAAGCTGAATAATTAACAACATTGTTGTCCTGCGCACTCTCAGATGTAGCAGCAGTGTGTGCTGAGTTGGCATGGAAGTTCGAATATGCAGTATTTCTAGAGCGTGATCTATGTCTCTGATCGTAGAAAAAGTTATTTTGACCCCTGTCATTATTTCTTTGGTTACTATTGTTGTTTCCTTGATTTCTATAGTCTTGTGACCTATTCCGATGTGAAAAGTTTTGGTTATTTGGTCCCAAGTTATTCCAGTTCTTATTATAGTTACCAAAATTAAACCTCTACACCTCACGGTAGAAGGGGAACGACTATGTAAGTAAGTAAGTTACCAAAATTATCATTCCTTCTCTCTCCTGAGTTTTGTTGGAAATTACCTCTGTTTTTGGGTGACTGGTTCCTATATGGTTGTCTACCTCTGTATGGTCGTGAGTTATTGAATTTGCTTGTTTTGAAATTCCCATCAACACTGCATGATCTTTGTCTATAATTGTTATGTTTCCAAGTTGTAGCTGCGGCAACAGGTAAAACCTCCTTAATGGTGGTGTTACTGCCACAAACTCCCGGATGTGCAGTACAATATTGCCTACATAATTCCTCCATTGAACTCAAACTCGACGGCTTCCTTTCCTGTAGATATTCTCGCAGTTGTCTGCTTACAGAAGACAAGACTTTGTCTCGCAATAATAAGTCCTTAAGGCCCTCATAATTCCCTTCAATGCCAGAAAGTTGTATCCATCTATTAAATGTTTGTCGAGTTGCAGCTACAAAGTGTGTAAAATCTTTATCAGTTTCAGGAATCATATGTTTGAACTTCATACGATAACATTCAGCGTCTAACTGATGAAATTTTAATAATAATGTTCTAGCAGAATCATAATTGTGTCTATTCGGCCCGCCCAATTGGCACAGAGCCGTTAACGATTCACCAGTCATGAAATCCATCAATCGTGTACACCAATGAGACCTATCAAGATTATTATTTTCACAAACATTTTCAAAACGTTATAAAAAGGACGAAATATCGTATATATCTGGCTTAAACACAGGCAAGCGAAATCTAGCAGAACCGCTATTGTGGTTGCTAGAGGAACCTCTAAGTTCAGAGTTATCATTTTGTCTACTCTGATGTTGCCCTCTTTGTTCTTCAATACGTAAAGTCGCCATTATTTCTTCATGTGCAAATTTTTTTCTTCTAATTCTTTTTCATGTGCAAATTGTGTTCTTCTAATTCTATTTCATGTGCAAGCTTTGCTGCTTCAGCAGCTTGTTGCAACTTTTTCTCCTCTAATTGTCTTTCCTACTTGTTTCTTCTAATTATTGTTCTGCAATCTTTTTGTTCTCTTCTGCAAGTAGCTCTGCTTTTCTGAGCTCTCGCTCTTCAGCCCGTGCGTCTCTTTTATCCTCTAGGGCTTCTTGATTCTCTTTAGAACTGAACTCCGCTTTGGCAGTCCATTAATTCCTTTGCCTATAATAATAAATTCCTTATACTCCATTATTTACTTCTTCAGTATCTTACTATTAATAACCTATATTATGTAATAAATGTATCTCACGTAGTCCGTCTATATCAAGCCACTAGCTTTGTGCTTTGCAATACTATCAATGCAAATAGATTCTTAATATTACTAATCAATAACAAAATAGTATAGCATGACAGACCAACAGTAGTAACGAAACGAGGGAAAACAGAAAGAAAAATAAATAATAATGCACGATCCCCCCCAAAAAACTGGAATTGGAATTGGACAAGTACAGGTAACTAAGACAGCGTAATACTAGCAGTGAGTGAACGAAAAAGAATACACATGGAAAATTAAAGAAAATCCAATAAATCACACAGACTTACTGCTAAGAAAACAGGACAGGACCTGTAACAATATATATAAATGTAAACAAGTGATAGAAGGTTAGACTAGCATTACGAACTGAATGGTTGTCAACTAAGGAGAAAAAACAAAAACCAACACACAACAAGAACTGACAACTAGAAGGACGGACAGCCCACTTAAACAAATTAGGTCACATCAAACAGGCAGTGAACCAAAACATCGGTGAGTAAACTCGGACCGGAAATTTCACTGCTTGAGAAATGTAACCAAAACCTACAGAAACATCTGCTGTGCGGCCATTTTACAATGACATGTGTCGCTAACAACAGATCTGTACAAAGACATAGAAACCAAGAAAACGAATAACACAGATATCAAAAAGGCTTACACTGCGGCAGAGGTACAAGAGTGTAATAAACAGGCACTTATCTTATAGCAATCCGACCAGATGCAAGTCCGAAAAAAGGCGTCAACACTGGAACAACACTGTCCGTCAATAACAGTGAAGCACGGATGAAAATGTAAACAAGTACACGGTCGCAGTCAGATGGAACACTATGGGCATCATGAACTGTGTAGATCTTGAGACGTTGTGTTGACTTGGCACAAAATAACTTGACATCGCCGTGGCATAGACTTGAAACTTGAAATAATTTTACAAACGTTGTGATGTAGACTGGAAACACGAAATAAACTTGGCAACCGTAGGGCTTGAAATTGTAATCTTGGACGTTACCGCGTAGGTTCTTGTAAGAAACTGGAACATTGGACATGCGCAATGGCAGCGTTCGTTATCCAACTGGACCCGCTGGTAATAACTGAGTTCACGAGGTGGTGTGTTTAAAATAACACGCTGAACAGGGATGACGATCGAATATACCCATTAAATGGCAGCAGTAGATTTGTGAAGTACGAAGGTATAATTGCTGTCGTGAATTTGAAACCCATGTCTTAATGAAAATATCGATCCAAAGCCATACTGGCCCACCATTATAGGGCGTTACGACTGGAATAAATATAGAGGATCATGCAGGATACGCGAATGATTGCAGGTTTTCATACAGGACATTATGGTCAGCACATACAACAAAAGCCGGCAGGTGAACAGGTCCACGGGAAAACATGGTTGACATTTATTGTACATTCATCACAAGGAGACTTCCATCAAGATGGCATAGTATATGGCAAGAAAAACAAGTAAATGCGATAACCAGTTACGTCAGTCAATAACGAGCCTCAATCAATAGGCCTTCTTCATCTCCATTGTTAATAGTAGAGTAAATATATATAGAGATATCCTTAAATCTTTTATCAATCCTGGCCGTGTACTAGTAGGTAGGGCAATATTCCCGGTACCCAAGTAATGTGGCGGAAAAAAAACTGATGATGGCGACCTAAACTCAGTTGCCTCGATATCTTTAAGACTTGAAAATATCGGAAAGGGGGGGGGGGTTGTGCAAGACTTCTCAATAAGTTTCCTTCCCCATCTGGAACGTTCTTAACAAGGTGGCGGCCTTCGAAAATCCATTTAATGCCCCAGTTAGAAAAACACACTCTCCATAAAAATCCTGGAGCTTAGAAGAAATCACATCCACCTCAAACCAGTGAACGAATACGAACTAGCCCAAATAATTAACACTTCGAACCCACGACATGTGACAAACTACGTCACTAGCGACTGTCGCTCATCACGGGTGAACGCTTCGTGCAAAAAGTAGTTTGTCTACAGGCGAACACAATTCCTCAAATAAAATGGACATGTGCTAGCGTGTAATAACATGCTACAACATATTACCCCAAATCTATCCTTAACAGGCTTCCACTATCGTTTATGCCTTCTTTACATTCGCTGCATCCACATACATATTCTTCGAGAAGACTATCTAAAGAATCAATATTTGGAAATGTCTTAACCATCTTTGCGCTGTTCAGGGCCTTGCTTTGGCATATTTCGTTTTCGCACATAAGCCCGATAAGCACTGAATCGTTAAGTAAACTCAAGGAGCCTGTTATAAAATCAATAATCGTTAATGCTAGTTAGAAGAAAGATCAAGATCTTAGAAGAGAATCCCAGCGTTTCATGAATTTAGTACTGATAATATTTCATAAATATTTGGCGGAATGCTAACCGTGAATTATTCCCTACACCGGGAAGGGGAAGAGTAGTAAAGCGCGATTTGATAGACCAGAGAGAATAGTTGCAAGGAAATAAGAGACATGGAAGCTAAGCAATGTCCATGTAACCGCGTATACCGTAAATTTTTAGATACAGGCTATATTAACATAAAATAAATTTTTATAGAAACAGAAGATTAAAAAGTCTTGGCGCAGATGTTTAATTAAACCAGGCTAAGCTTCGCTTCGCCAAGCATACGTCACGTGATTTTTATCCAATCGTGAGCTCAGAAAAATGTAGAAGGGACGCGAATAATTTACCCAGCAACCTAATTAGTTGGAGAAGAAGGACGCGTCTAGCTAGATCAGAAAGTTTGTGCTGATAACACAGTGGTTTTTACTGCATGAAAGTCATTCAAAGGAAGAATTAGAAATTCCAGAAACGATGGCATGTTCTCTTCAAAGTGCATTTTGTGTAATTAGACTTTATATTCAAGGACAGTAAGTAGGAACTGATTACTATAAAATTATTAACCCTGCCGAAATCGAAAGATTGTTGCAGATTTAGCAAGAGAACAATGGCTGAAAGACTTCTGTGCAAATGTACATGCAGGATTTATTTGTTTTGATGAAGAAGATATGGTAAATTTTATATCCTGAAGAAGCAGAATAACCCCTATTTCACTACTGGTATGCACTTACTTGAAAATGTGGCATTATGAAGAAGAATAAGTGTCATATGTGTCTTATGAAGTTTTACCATGTCGACTTGTAATTACGTTAAAATTTAATAAACGTCACCTTTATACTAAAGGCAGGTCGTCACTCATTTGCTTTGCCATACATTCATGAGAGGAAAGAAGGAAAGAATAAATGAACAATAACTACTCTTGCTGGTAAATTATATAAATAAAACACATCTGCTCTAATACTACACCTTAGAGGATTGTCCCCGAACCTGGTAAATTCCTGTAAGTCTGTAGAGAGAAATCGTCACCTCTAGCAGGCTAGCTAGTAATCAAAATCTAATACTCTCTATTCAAAACAGCAATCCCCACTACCCTACCCGGCCACATCCAGGGATATGCATGAAAGAATAAAGAAATTGTCAATAAGTCAAGGATTGCCGAAGGAGGAGATTGCATCAAGCATAAAAAAAATATTATCTAACTTGATGAGAAAGACATATCAAAAAGATAAGCGGAATATGTAAAAGAATACCACAAGGACAACTGGGGCAAAAAAAAAAAACCATCATCAGATTCTAATGATGGTCCAAACAATCTCAGTTCAGAAGTAGAGAAAGAAATAATATGATACAAAGAGGAAAACGAACAGACAGGGACAACATTAAAATAGCAATGATAGGTGCATTGGACAGCTTTGGTACAAGTCGCGCAGTTATACCGGGCCGGAGATCAGCTGTCGCGCCGTTACAGTATGATAAATGGGAGTAATAATAATAGCCCCTTCAGTAATAACTGACTATTAAACAGAACCACACTAATACAGACTCAACAGACAACCAGTAGCATCATCACTTAACAACAACCCTTTAAAGTACGTATATCAATCAATTCAATACCCTTTAGCTCCCTAAGGAGCATAGGCCTTCAACAAACACATGCCTAGTCTTCCTGTCCTGTGCCATCCGCCCAAGTTCTTTCCATTTTTTCCTCATCATTTTCACCTCTGTTTCTAGTTCTCTTCTCCATGTGTTTTTTGGTCTACCTCTGCCTCTCTTTCCTTGTGGATTCCAGAACAAGCAAGGACTGCCTTGTAATGCTATCAACAGGTTTCCTCAATGTATGTCCTAAAGTATATGTAACAACACAATTTCTCAACTGTAAAAACTAGAAAATAAGTTTTCCATAAGTTACTCAACACAATTGTTAATTTTTGTTTTTAAATTTCTGTAATTCGAAGAATCGCCAAAGTACAACATTCAGTTTGCAGTAATCATAATTTGCAACAGGTAAACAAAGACGGCCATTATTTTTCATGCATTTCTGTATGCTGTGATCAACATGGTGCTTATACGATAGCCTGCGATCGAATGTGACTCCAAGCTATTTCAGATTTTCTTGCCTTTCAAGTTTCTGTCCATTGAGAGTAATATCTGGATAATATCTGTCTACACTATGGATTGTTTAAGGAGCACCACATCACGCATGCCATGTTGGGATTGACTGTGAATCCAGTTTCCTCGCGCACCATTTAAACACATCCTGTAGTGTCCCATGTATACTATTAACCATTCATGTCGGTCAAAGACAGTTCATTAAATGAGTAAATCATCAGCAGATGTCAGTGTTCCCCCCAACCTAGTTGGCTGAATGGTTGCTACTTTTGCTGTACAGATATTAAACAGCACGGGTGATAATGGAGAACCCTGGGGTAGTCCACGGCAAATGAGCACTGGGTCTGATGTCCATGTTCCCAAGCGAACTGCCACTGATCCCGTAGTTAATGCAGCTTTGTTAGCCAAGGAATAACACCGCAAGCCATTACACAGATCATTAAGGTTTCAAAGTTCACACTGTTATAAGCATCCTCTAGGTAAATTGCTACAGCAACCGTTTCTCGTTTAAGCCTGGAACACCTCATACACTTCACAAGCAAGTGTTTCAGCGTTACCCCTTGTTACTTTCATGTCAGCTTCAGAGAGTATCATGTAAGATCTGTGCATTTTCCAGGTGATTCATTATTTTCCGTGCTACTATCTTTTCTAATATACTGTAGACACTCTGCATTGTGATACTTCTATAGCTGCTGAGATGTGTAGGATCTTTACCAGGTTTAGGAAATGGCCGTAGTTAACTTTGTAGCCAGTATTCCGGCACATCAGCATTCAATATGCTGGTGTTGAACCACATTCTTTATTCCCGTGTCATCGAACTGTTTTATGTGGTGATAATGTACACCATCAGGCCCACGCGGCAGTTTTTCTACTGGTTTCTAAAGTGCACACTTCGGATATAAGGTCGTAATATATGTTGTCTCTTCTGTCGCTATCCAGGATCCGGTCTTTAATTTCTTTGGGGGCAGCTTTATCGCCTTTATCTGTCTGGGTAATATTATCCCTATCGAGCACAGAATATTAAGAATTAGTTGGCTTGTACGTTTCCTGCTGATTCTGCCATTTAAAGACCAGAATTTTAGTGGTCAGTGCCCACCTGTGTCACAAAGACATCCCACTTTGTGTCCGTCCTTGGCTTCTCTTGCCAAGCCCTTAAAGCTTTTGATGGCTCATTGCTTTTTCTCCTTAAAACCGTCCTCCTCTTCAACACTCATTTGTCACGGGTTGCCTACCCTTGGCTCTGCAGTAGTGTTCCAACAGTGGCCAAAACTCAAGAGTAACTAATGATGGTCTTCAAAGGTGTCTACCTTCGCACAAGATTACTCTTGGCAGAGTTGTGGATAGAAAGATGATGATGCTTCTACCTCAAGGGCGTATCCACATGATATTCAGAAAGAGAGAACAATGCTGCATGAAGCTGAGCAAATTTTAACTCTGGTATCTGCTAGTATAATTCGTTAGCTCGTTCAAGCCCCCAGCTGAGTTAAGTCAGCGAAATTCCTATTATTATTATTGTATAGCTCTGTTTAAGTGTATTTAAGAAATGGTCTGAGACCTACGGATATAGTACATTCAAAATGATTAAATCAACTTTAGATTTGTCTTTATACAAGTAACACATTTAATAATCAATTATGTTTTAATAGTTATAAAAATGAATAATTCCTTATAGAAAAAGTTGTCATCACTGTGTGATGTTATGGCGTTAAAAAAATGGATAGTTCACTTGGCAGCTTTTATGTTTCTACTTAGCTGCCAATGAGCTTGTCTGTTCTGCTCCAGCTGATGTTTGGTTCTTGTAGATGGATGACTGATTCACACTCGTCACTGGTCAAGTTTGAAAGTTGTAGCACGTTCCAAGAAGTGTCATGGAGTAACTACAGCTGGTCCCGCGTCTCTAAGACCCGTCTGATGATGGTGTCTAGCGTCAGCTTCAGGCCACTTATACCCTCACTTGTTCCAGAGATAGTACCTTCAATTGATACCACCAAGCCAATCTTTAGGCTCACAGACTGCTGGCTCAGAGAAATAGTTTAAGGCAGCTTGACGATGCCTCTTACACGTGGTCTGGGATGTTGTTATTTTTGCAATAAGTTCCCACTTTGACTTTGTGTTACAGTTTCCTCAGATTCCAGTTTTCCGTGTTTAAATGGTAGAGTTTTACTGGGCCATAAGTCCCCAAGATGCTCACACAAGGAGGTCCGGTCTGGTATATGAAATCTGCTGCTATTCTTAACTCTGGCAAGGTCTGGTTGTCTTCTTGGTGCGAGGTGAATTTTCACAGTGTTCTAAATTGACTAAAGGGTCAGGTTATATTACACTTCGCTCCCCCCGCAGTACTTTGTTGCGATTTAGGTAGAGTCCAATCAGGAATTTTGTTGTTCCTTTGTTTCGAATGCCCTCTAATCGTTTCAAAACCTGTGTGTTTTGGTGGGGTAATTCAAAATATTTCCACTAGGAAATTTATGTGCGTTAATACAAAGGTCATGCCTTCCAAATATTGAAGTGAGATTTCCGTACTATTCTCGTCAGTGATTACAAATAACTTCTTACTTTTATTTCAAGTAATATCTTCGTAATGAGTCGTACAGGAAGCAATTATGTCACGTCGAGTCTGCCGAAGGCTTGCCAGTAGGTCGATAATTTATCGACTGGCACTCCCAGATAAACACAATTCGTCGTACTACTATCTGGACGAGAAAGTCACAGTCGTCTTTTTAGCGATTAAACAAATTCGCTAGGCAATTTTTCGTGTGACAGGCGGTTTGGTATACGAGAATATTTATCACAGGATTGTCAATTAATGTTGCATCATCCGCCTACTCTCAACAAAGTCAAGGGGTAAACAAACCATGACGATTTTAACTGTAGGGAGTGTACGATGATATGAAAATATCAAATATCTGCTTGATAGCAGAGAAAGAAATGTGCCGATTACGGAAATTTTACGTAATCAGTACGCACAAGAAATGTAACTGAATACGGCCGGAGAGGACAAGAGATCGACCCAAAAATTATGTGACATCATTGTCCTTCTCTTTCGTGCTATCAGCCATGACCTTGTCGCTCTTTCCTTTTCCAGGCGTGTTGTCTCTACTGTCTCATTCCACCAAGTTGGTTGTGTAAAAAGTGTGCGAGTTGTCTTTTGTTTCGCCATTTGACACAATATGTGCACAGGGCTACTACTGTCATGTGGGCCTGTTCTTCTTCTTCTTTGATCATTAGCCGCCAACTGTCGAAGCAGTCAGTGGCCATCACGCCTGTTGGCGTCTTGTAGGGCAGCAACAAACTGTTTCCACTGTGCTCGGTCGGCTGCCATCCTTCGTGCAGTGCCCCAGCTCTGGTTCATTCTTTGCACCTTGGCCTTCCACAATTCTCTGCCAAGTTGTTTTTGGTCGGCCTCTCTTTAACTTTAATTCAGGGATCCATAGCATAGCTGTTCTTGTGATGGCATCAAGGTCTCTTCTGAGGACGAGGCCAACCCAACTCCAGCGTCTGCCAGCTATGGTGGTGTGCATATCCTTTTGGTTGCTCCGAGTAAGCAGTTCTTGATTGGTGATGGTATTCGGCCAACAGATTCGGAGAATTTCCCTTAGGCAGACTGTGTGGAAAGAGGACAATTTCGACATTTCCTTCTATGTTACTCTCCAGCATTCCTCACCATAGAGAAGCACAGAAAGTACTTAGCTCTCATATAATCTTAATTTGGTGTTTGTGCTGTACTGAGAGGACTTCCTGATGTTGACAGACTAGTAAAGGCTGTTCTCGCTTTACTCATTATGTTGTTGATGTCTTTGCTTGTTCCGCCGTCTAGTGTTACTATACATTCTAGGTATGTAAATGTGTCTGTCTGTTCCGAGTTCTGGTTCCTTATTCTTATGGGCGCACGATTGCCCACAATGAATGTCACGACCTCTGTCTTCTTTAGATTGATGTTCAGACCCACCTGCTGGCTATACTTATTCAGTCTATCTGTCACAGATTGCCTCCCCTTAGCTCTGCAGTAGTGGTTCACCAGTGGCCAACACTCAAGAGTATCTAATATGAGTCTTCAAAGGTGTCTAACTTCGCACAAGATTACTCTTGGCAGAGTTATAGATAGAAGGATAATGACGCTTCTATTTCAAGGGAATGTTCACAAGATGTTTTCAGGATTCAAGAACGATGCTGCATAGAGCAGAGCACTATTAACTTATATCTGATGCGTCGCCTTTTGTGAAGAATTAAGCAATGGTTTTAGCCCATTCAAGCCCCCAGCTGGTGTAAATCCAGCGAAACTCCTTTATAAGTATTTGCTGTATAGTGTCACAGGTAGGAATAGATTGTGAATAGAGTATGCCTGAGTTCAGACATATTGTGAATGCAAAGATGTGAAATAGTCGAGAATAGGGTCACTAATGACATTATAAGAAGAGATATGACTTCTGAAGAGTGGTTGGGCCACGTCTTCAGCCTCCTGCGACTTACTTTTCTATGTCAATATACTTCTCGCCCTCCTATGCTCATAAATAAGATTAAGGCAGTAAGGGACAAGGCTACGACATTATGTGGCAGTTATAAGAGAAGAGATTCTGACCACAATAGGTAATTTTCTGTTTTTATTAAACAAAACACAAAACATCAACCCCAAAAATGGGAAAATCAGTAGGCCTTTAAAATGTTTGAAGGCTAAAACGAACAATCAAATTCACCAAACAAAAATATTGGTCAACACATACTTTATCACACCACTAGGCTCAATCGCACACACGCTGAAATTTACTTCACCCACCAAAACAGTCCGTGAGTTCTTAATCAATCCTGCTGTCGTAACTGACCGGAGGCCCCAAGTTCCTGTGAAGAAACGGACTATCCTGTCTTTTGTTATGATTAATCCTGGGTTGCAAGCACTCATACACGTAGGTGCCTAACACTGTTCTGTGAATGCATTAATCCAGTAGATAAGGAGATAAGCTCTCGTAGAAATGAGAGTAACTTTATTCCAGATCGCACCCACTTTCAAAGGGCACGAATGATGGCGATGAATGCTACTGCGTTAGTTCTAGCTCCAGCACACCTGCGAAATTCCTAGGCTCACAAATTAAAACAACGAATATAAATGAAGGCTCGCTAGACGCGCCTCAAATGGGTGATATGTAACCTGAAAACCCCACAAGTGCTGAAACTGGTAAATCGTGGGCTTCTTTTTCTTGGCTGTAAGCTAGTATAATCCACGGTGACAGGGTGTAAAGGGGTTACACCGATGTTGCCCAGAAGAATGAATGGCAATTGTAACGGCCCATAAGTACTGTGATGGGCAATATGAAATTACTCTACGCAAGAAAAACAAACATCCGTTAGAATGATCGGCTGACAAGCCGTGTTGTCGGAATAACTTGGGGCTGCGAACATGGGGCAAAATAAATATAACCCAAAAGCACTTTCTGCTATCTTTCCAATGCGCTACTCGTTTTGGGCTCGTAATAGAGCACAGACAGCTTCAATCTTGACCAGTTCTGGAAAAGACAGTTAATCAAGAAAATATACATAACTACGCCACCATAGAACACCCAAGAGTAAACGTTTACAACCACAATTGACTGCACCGTCTTTTCTTTCCATCACGAAAACGAATACACTCCATGTCAAAACATACACCTTCCAATCCCCTTATACAATAATATACAACGCACATCTCTTTCCTCCCCCTTCTCTCTCCCTCTGGTGGCTGGAGGCAGTAGCGCTTGTCCATAACACATGTAGCTAGGCATGCGTGACACTCTGCTTACGCTCGTTTTCTGTTTCACACTCACGCAATCTGACTCAGGCTAAATGGCGAGGTCAATTTTAGCCCCACTGATGCGTGATGCCATATGATGATGGATGGCATCCGCATGTCTGGTTTTGTGTAGTGTGTAGATGTGTTCAGTCAAAACAATGTTCATGCAACAATAACAGGGCAATCCACATAGGACGTCAGTAAACTCACGACGTATAAAGTCAATGAGTCTTGAAACAGCCGTTGACGTTTTTCTTCATTATTTATTGTGGACGCCACAGTGACAAAATGGTTACGCAAATGTGTAGGCACATCAAACAGTCATTATCACAGCAACATTCAATACAGCAATAAACGGTAGACAGCATTACAATGATGAGTCAGATGCATGTTATATTTCAAAGTGCTGTAAATGTAGTCAGGTGAAAACTCCATCCTTTTCTATAACAGCCAGGAGATAACCAGATGTATGAGATCAGTTCACTCTCCTTAGTTTGACTTCAGCAAGACAGACACGTCTGCCGAAGTATAAATAATGTCCTCAAAAATATCCTCTAGATAATAAAGGTTTTCTAAACCTAGTTCATTTAACAAAGTAGCAAGTAATGGTCCTTGGTACATGCATCAACCGATGCAGTACAATGCAGCGACATGTGAGCTGGGAAAAACATCTCGTGACGACGACTTTCGGAGACAGGCTATGAATCGAAATCGCTCACGACCCAAAATCGATAGAGTTAATGAAAAAGTCAATTTACCTTGCTTTCATGAAATACACAGAAATATCACGCCTCCCGACATGTGGGAAAACACTAGAGGTATTATCTCGAATAAACGAAATATCCATAAGAGGACTACACATCCCTGACAGAACAAAAATAGCGGAGATCCCCTCTTCAACGAGGCATCTCTTTCGCCATTCCAAATCGCTCACTCCACTAGTGGTGGGCGGAAACCGATCGACAAACAACAAGACAAGTCATGCGCAGTCCAGCGCAAAAATGACCACAGCTCAAACTTAACTGCATTCGATACCAACGCGAGAAGACAAATGCTTACCGAGAAAAGTGACTATAAATTTCAAGCAGTTGTTGCCCTTGCGTTATAAAACAGATATTGAAATAAAACGATGTTGCGAGAATTTATCACGCAACATATCACCACCTCCTCCCGATAAAAAAAAAATGTGGAACATATTTTTTTTTTCAATATCAAAGAGCAAGCGATAAGCGGCTCAAAACGCACGAATTATGCGCTGATAATTAATTAAATTGCCAAACAATAGGCTAATTATAGAGTGTCTGGTGAGGATATACCTCAACAGAAAAATAAATATGTCTCAAAAAATATTCACATCGGGGAGGTGTCACCAACACACATCACGTTAGCATGTAAACACAATATACGTATGCAAGTTACTATAATCATCATTAAACAGCATACTCTAATATTGTCTTTAAAAATGGATGTACAAATCTGATAGGAAAATTTAAATAGTACATTCTTTGACATGTAATGACATAAGTACATAGTAAAGTTAAACTACATGACGATCCAGGACATATGCTCTGGTATTCCGAGGGTAAGTACACAATCTAGAACTCGTCATGCTTGATACTAGTAAGGTAAGTCCTCAGCTCAACAATGACATTCTGAGAAAGTACAAGCAATATAATGCTAATTAATAACTAATATGCTTCATAAGGTACAATACATTATTAATAATTGTGGCTGTTTAGTAAACTAACGGCCCTTATATTAACTACTCAGTCCTCCTCTATCATCTTAAAAAACGAACAGAAGAAGATGACAACAAAGCACGATAGTGTGTACATATAAAGTAAGTACAGATGTGCTAATCTATTGTAGAAATATAGGTGTGTTATGACTCTGTAATATATGAAATATAGGACAGAAGTATTAGTTGGAGTCATGTGGGCATCTAGACAAAATGTCAGCCATCACATTATCCGCACCACGGATAGCTCGTACCGTGAAGTGAAAAGGTTGAAGAGCTATAGCATATCGAGTGGATCTCGAACTCTTCAAATTCTTAGTCTGAATAGCTGTAAGAGCTTTCTGATCAGTCTCTAGAATGAAATGTGCGCCCAGGAGGAATCTTTGTAGCTTTAGAATTGACCAAACCATCGCTAACAACTCACGGTCTAAAACCGAGTAGTTCCTCTCTGCCGCATTTAGTTTTCTAGAAATGTACATAACAGGATGCAGAGTATTTGCATATTCTTGCATCAGTGCTGCTCCAATCCCAGTGGATGAAGCATCACTCCGAAGAACAAAAGTCCTATCAAGAGTAGGTAATCTTAAGATGGGAGGAGAAGAAAATATATTCTTGATTTGGTCTAGTGAAGATTGGCATTCTTCAGACCAACGGACCAGATTAGGCGAACCTTTCTTCAACAATGTTGAGAGAGGTGCCATGATCGAAGATAAATTTGGAATAAATCTCCCATAAAATTGAATTAAACCTAAGAGACTCCTAACTTGTTTCTTCGTTTTAGGAACAGAGATGTTCAGTATTTTGGAAGTATTGTGGTCTTCTGTCTTCAAGAGACCATGACCAACACGATGACCCAGGAAAGAGATTTCACCAAAACCAACAAAAGCTTTAGAAGGTTTTGCTGTCAAATTATTCTCACGTAGAGTGGACAGTAAGTCATATAACCCTAAATAGTGATCTTCCCAGGTATCACTGAAGAGACAGATGTCATCTAAGTATGCGATGACATCCGAACGATGTGACAGAATTCGACGCATCATGCGAACGAAAGTGGCAGGGGCGTTCATGAGACCAAAAGGCATAACATTCCATTGAAATAGACCCCTAGGTGTAGAAAAAGCAGTAAGAGGTTTGGCATGCTCTGCTAAAGGCACTTGCCAATAACCTTTAGACAAGTCAAGTTTAGTGAAGAATCTAGAATTAGAAAGTCTAATCAGTAGATCTTCTAACAAAGGCATCGGTTCAGCGTCGAACTTTGTGACCTGATTCAATTTGCGATAATCAACGCAAATTCGTATGTTCTTATCCTTCTTCCGGACAATAACCATGGAAGAAGAATATGGTGAAGTCGATGGTTCAATTATATTTAATTGAATCATTTCATCCAATTCCTTTTCCACTTGCGACTGAAAGTGTATAGGAATAGGATACGGCCTAACCCTAATTGGATTATTGTCGGTAAGAATTATGTCATGTTCTATGACATCTGTGTGTCCAGGAATGTCAGTGAGAACATCCTGAAATGTTTGTAACATCGACGAGACTTGTCGATGTTCGTCACCAGAAAGATTAGGAGAAACAGAAACGTTTTTCCAAGATTCCGTGGAATGTAATGGAACCACTGGAAGGGGAAGGTTGACATCAGAGAAGGTAGCTTCCTCATCCTGAATGACAGACAGGGATGAATAATGACCGTGAGGTGCAGGAGCATCATCCGTTGCCTGGAAAATAGGCAGCAAATAGTCCGGACGTTCGTGAAATTCCGAAAGCATGTTTATGTGGAAAGTTTTATGCTTTCCATCAATATCGACCACATAGTCAACATCGGAAATCCGAGAGACTATTGCATACGGACCTTTCCATGCAATAAGAAGTCTATTTTCCCTACTGGGGAGTAGGACGAATGCTTTGTCACCTGGACAAAGTTGTCGTAGACATCTATTCTTGTTAGCAAACTGCCTTGCCTTCTCTTTAGCAATTTCTGATGAAGCAGTTGCTAGCTTACATGCCTCAATGATCTTTTGTCTAAGAGCAATGACATACTCATATGAGGATTGAGTTTCATCGCTAATATCATCGGCAGTGATGAGATCGTGTAATAAAGACATAGGGCCGCGTGGACGCGCGCCAAAGACAAGTTCGAAGGGAGAAAATCCTGTGTGTTCATTAGGGACTTCTCTATAGGCAAAGAGAGCCGCGGGTAAAACCCTGTCCCAATCTTGAGGATGATCTTCAGTTATCTTACCAAGCAAAGTCTTGAGCGTTCTATTCAGACGCTCAACTAACCCATTAGACATAGGATGGTAGATACTACTGAGAGATCGTTCAATATGTAAGGTAGACATTACCTGTGACATAGTGTCAGATATGAGTTGAGTGCCATGGTCTGACAATATTTCTCTGGGGAACCCCAAGCGAGAAAATATCAACCAAAGAGCATCTGCGATATCTGTAGTAGATATGCTCTTAAGAGGAATAGCCTCTGGCCAACGTGTGCACATATCGACACATGTAAGGATAAACTGATGTCCTCTGGCCGACTTGACCTTAAAAGGGCCAATAATATCTATGGCCATTTTCTGAAACGGCCGAATAGGAATGTCAGCAGCCTGGATAGGCGCAGCATGTCGTGGTCCTCTAGATTTGACCTCCTGACATACCTTGCATGATCGGCAGTAAATACGAATGTCCTTATTGACAAAAGGCCAAAAGAAAGCCGCAAGGACTCTCGACTTCGTACGGGCAAAACCCATATGTCCAGCACATTGCGAGTCATGAGCATGTTGTAATATTTGGACTCTCATGCTCTTGGGAACAAGAATTTGCGAATGTGCCGACGTAGTCGAATCTTGTACCATACGTACAAGTACGCCGTTTCTCATTGCAATCCAAGATTTTCTATTTGTATCCTGATTCGGATCACCTTTCTTCGCAAGAACGAAGAATTTTTTTAAAGAAGGATCTTCTTCTTGCAATTTTATGAAAGAGTCACGAGTGATTACTAAGTGACTATCTTGGCTATCAACTTCATTATCACTATTCAGTGAAGTTTCGGGTGTTTGTAGAGCTTGTGCTCTTGTAACTACTGCATTTGTAGCTTGCATGTTATTATCTTCCCAAGCAGCAATCTGCTGTGGGGTACACTCCCTAACTCCGTGAATACGACCAATAATAAGGTCCGCAATAGGATTAGGTAAGAGACAAGCATGCACATCTCCAGTAAAGAAAGGAGTGGCAATGCGAATTACAGCAGTAGGATATTTTTCTAGAGTGCCGCCAAATGTGACACATTTAATAACCCTTCCTGTAGCACAAGATGGATCTACAAGCGATTGTCTAACACCAATAGTGGTGCATCCGGAATCGAAAAGTAGTGAGACCGGAGTATCATTAACAAGACCCTTATGTAGAATTAAAGAACCCCTCCCGTCATGCGCAACAGCAGCAGGAAGAGCGGGAAGTGGGTGACCACAACTCAAAGTAGTTATGGTACCCGGTTCGAATAAAGTACTGCATTGGGGGCATTTGTTTGCTCTCTCAAAGTCAAAAGCAGAACCAGTGACAGCGTCAAAGTTTTTACTATCAACAACATGATTACAGGCTCCCTCAGTTTCCTGTTGTACAGCATTAGCCTGCTGATATCTCTTTTTTTTGTGTTGAGATCTACCCCGACTATTATTACCTCTGAAGTTATCAGAGTTATTATTATCTCTGCAGTTATTATTGTCTCTATTGTAATTGTTATCCTGGTTCGAATTCCAGTTTCCACGATTACTATCATGTTCACATTGATGCGAACATCTATTTGTTTGGTTCTGAGGTCTTCGGCAGGAATAACCTCTATTACCATATCCTCTTTTGAAATGCTTATAATTATTAGGGTGATAGTAACGAGTACTATCAGGTTGTCTCCAATTCTTCGAAGAAGAATCACCATGAAATTGATTTCCATGATTTTGACAGAAATTACCGCTACTCTTTCTATCAAAATTTTGTTGGGATCTACGAGCAAAGTTTTGACCATACGGAGCTGCCGAAGCAACTGGTAAACCTTCTTTCACCTTAGAGTTACCCATGGTTATGTGTGGGTGCGCAGTTACGTATTGGCAACAGAAATCTTCCATTTCTTTTATTGTTTTAGGTTTACGTTCATGAAGGAAAGCAAGGAAAGACTCATTGACAGACGACATGACTTTGTCTCTAAGTATTAAGTCCATAAGTCCTTCATAAGTTTTTTCCGTCTTAGATAGTTCAACCCATCGTGAGAAAGTAATGCGTATTCTTGCAATAAACTCGGAGAATTCAACTCCATTTTCAGGTAACATGTTTTTAAATTGTAGACGATAGCCGTCTTCGTTAAGCTGATATTTCTTTAACAAAGCGGCCCTGACAACCTCATAATTGTTCTTGTCAGGTTCATCCACCATATTTAATATACTTAGAGCTTTACCTGTCAGTATCCCTGATAACTGATAAACATATTTTGCTTTGTCTATGTTATGAGCTGTACATGCTTGTTCAAATCTGTCCAGATAGAACATTATGTCATCACTGGAAGGACTAAATGTTGGTAACTTAATCTTAAAAGTATCATTATTAGCCTTACCAGAAGATGAACCCTTGTTTGAATCATTACCATTACTCATGCTCGTCAATTTCAATTTTTCCAACTCTAAAGCTAAGACCTTTTCTTCATGTTCCATTTTTGCTTTCCTCTCATCAGACTCTCTCTGTAATCTTCTTTCCTCAGCCTGAGCCTCTTTCATTTTCAGCTTCTTTTTCAAGTCTTTTATTTTCAGCTTCTTTTTCAAGTCTTTTATTCTCAGCCTCTAGCTGTAGCTTTCTTTCCTCAGCTTCTGATTCCCTTTTTTGTTTTTCCATTTCCATTTGGAATCTCTTTTCATCCACCTGCATCTGCAGTTTCTTTTGTTCAGCTTCCATATGCAGTTTCTTTTGTTCAGCTTCCATTGCTTTATCATATCGAGCAGTTGCAAATTCTTCTAACTTATCACCAGTCTTCCCAAGCAATTTACCCTGCTCAATAAAGTGCTCAAATGTAGACATGTTGTCTAACATATGAGTCCAAAACCTGAAATAATTAACTAATTTATTTCAAACCTAAGTGTAACAAGTCTTAATTAAGCACTTGTATATTCACATCACCTTATATTATCCCAGTCTCTGTGGGAAACAAGTCTCCAATCAAAGAACTTGTATATGAAATATCAGCACTCAATTCTTGATCATAAGTGCACTTCTCATTCAATAGTGCACGACACTATTCATCATTCATTTATCATCAGTGTAGTAGTAACAGTGCATTAGCATAGCCCATTAACTAATTACTATAACTGTAAACAATGACTATGTAAACACATGCAGAATGTAAACATTGAAAATGTAAACAATACAAACAATGTAAACAATAACAATGTAAACAATAACAAAGATCAGCAACAATACAAAAACTTTCGCAGAAATCAACTAAAAATAAAGCAGAAATTAATGAAATATCACAAAAAATGTGACGATATCTGCGATAGAATTAAACAAAATACATGACACCACAGTGTATAAACAAAAATGTTGTATGAAACTAAATTATAGACAAGAGTAGGCTAACAAATACAAACAAATCAAAACAAAACTAAAGAATGCGAAATAATAACGAAAACAATATTAAAACATGTCATCACAGCTAACATAAATAGCAACAGAAGTCGCTTAGCAAATTCCAGTATCGGAAATTTGCAAACCCTACAGAAAACGCTCACAATAGACGACCTCTATGACGTGGCATAATCTAACGGAGACACCACCCAACCGAGAACCCGCTGAAATATAAACATATAAATATACAAATAACATATAAACATATAACATATAGAATGAGATGATACACAGAAGACTCAGCAGAAGTATAAGGGCACAGTTTACATACAAACAGGCCACTTAACTTATAGGCTTCCAATCGTAGAACAGCAGAAAAACGGATGTCAATCAACGTCCTAAAGAGCGAAGCTCCAACGATGATGGCACATCTGAACTGCTTCCACTGCTAACACGATGGTACAAGAGCTTCTGAAATACTGTGTGTTGAGTTGTTTCGGCACTTGACCTTCTAATCCAAAAGTAAGTTGATGGAAATCGGTACTTGGCCTTCTTCAGAAAACAACCCGTTTCAACCGGCACTTGACCTTCTCAAAAAACGACAGCACTGGAACCTTGACAGCAGCAACTTGCTTGACTTGCGTAAAAGATAACAGCAGTCCGAGTTATCCGGCAACATGTAACAACGCCGGGTACTGTCAAATTCTTGTTTCCGTCAAAAAGTTGAAATTTTGACTTTTACCGGGCAACGCCGAGTACTTTGAAAATTTTGAAGATGTTGACTGTATTGAAGAATGTTAATTTCTTGAAGGATGCTGATGAATTCTTGTTGAAAATGAAGTGGGTAAGGGACCCCGTGTTTGCTAGTACCAGAATCAAACCAGCTTATGGCCACCAAATGATGCGTGATGCCATATGATGATGGATGGCATCCGCATGTCTGGTTTTGTGTAGTGTGTAGATGTGTTCAGTCAAAACAATGTTCATGCAACAATAACAGGGCAATCCACATAGGACGTCAGTAAACTCACGACGTATAAAGTCAATGAGTCTTGAAACAGCCGTTGACGTTTTTCTTCATTATTTATTGTGGACGCCACAGTGACAAAATGGTTACGCAAATGTGTAGGCACATCAAACAGTCATTATCACAGCAACATTCAATACAGCAATAAACGGTAGACAGCATTACAATGATGAGTCAGATGCATGTTATATTTCAAAGTGCTGTAAATGTAGTCAGGTGAAAAACTCCATCCTTTTCTATAACAGCCAGGAGATAACCAGATGTATGAGATCAGTTCACTCTCCTTAGTTTGACTTCAGCAAGACAGACACGTCTGCCGAAGTATAAATAATGTCCTCAAAAATATCCTCTAGATAATAAAGGTTTTCTAAACCTAGTTCATTTAACAAAGTAGCAAGTAATGGTCCTTGGTACATGCATCAACCGATGCAGTACAATGCAGCGACATGTGAGCTGGGAAAAACATCTCGTGACGACGACTTTCGGAGACAGGCTATGAATCGAAATCGCTCACGACCCAAAATCGATAGAGTTAATGAAAAAGTCAATTTACCTTGCTTTCATGAAATACACAGAAATATCACGCCTCCCGACATGTGGGAAAACACTAGAGGTATTATCTCGACTAAACGAAATATCCATAAGAGGACTACACATCCCTGACAGAACAAAAATAGCGGAGATCCCCTCTTCAACGAGGCATCTCTTTCGCCATTCCAAATCGCTCACTCCCACTAGTGGTGGGCGGAAACCGATCGACAAACAACAAGACAAGTCATGCGCAGTCCAGCGCAAAAATGACCACAGCTCAAAAGTTAACTGCATTCGATACCAACGCGAGAAGACAAATGCTTACCGAGAAAAGTGACTATAAATTACAAGCAGTTGTTGCCCTTGCGTTATAAAACAGATATTGAAATAAAACGATGTTGCGAGAATTTATCACGCAACACCCACAAAACAAGAAACATGTTCTTAAATTAACTGGCGTGGCCAATGCCCTCGTAGCAAATTAATAGCGAAACTCTTTACATAATAACATTATACACATTAAAAATGAAAACCACTGGTCAAATAAATTGTATATGTCTCTTCTGTCTTGCGCAAATATATATCTCTCTCGTGTCTGATAGAATATCTCTCAGTCTTATTTTCGTCTTCTGTCGGGCCGTGTTTCCATAGCAGAGTTAAAATTGGTAGCGCGCTTAATACATTATGTCTCGCAGATCCTACAAAAATTACTTGTCTATAAGAAATAAATGTCCAAGATGAAATTAAAATAACCCTGGATTAGAATATATATACATATATGTATAAATAAGCTAACACCCCCAAAATTAACTATAAGTAAAGTACGGTGTGCTTACCAAATCAAGCAATTATCTCCGCACAAATACATTACAAAAACGTCTCTCAACTGTAGTACAGACTGGCAGCATAATCTTAGACGAAGCAACGGGTGAGGGGTTTTAGAGACCAGACCTATTATACTAAGAAAAATGACAGATGTTCGGTTCGCATTCGCAGGCCGTTCAAGATGAAAAGAGAACACAAGCCGTAATACCACGCAATAGCTTCTGTGGTTGCCCCTAGCCGAAGAAAAGTGGCGTAATATTAACCGACTCGCCCGTTTCTGCGAGCGGCTTACGCTTGGCTGGCACCGAAAGACGGCACCAGATAAAAGAGACACAGAAATGCCGTGTTTCCCAAAATCAAAGAGACCAGGGTACTTTTAGTTTCCCTGACTGCCGACATGAAAGACCTTTTGCCATCATGCCGCTTACCCTCAGGACCGCTACATGAAAGACTAGCTTATACAAACTGCCGTGCGAGGGAGTTGGGCATTCGCTGGTTCTACGAGATTGACAAAATCAGAGAGAGAATTTCAGCTGATAAGAGCAAAAAATGACAGAAAGTAGGCGTAGTCAAAATTAGAAAGACAACAGCTCAAAACCTTCAGATTAAAGGGCAGACAATTCCAAACAAAGCGTGACATATAGATGAAAATATATGTCTAGATGTATATATTAAAGAGTCTTGCTCATACGTTTGCTTTCATACATCTAACAACTGAATCAACAATGAGTGTTTTGTTTTAAAATAGCATATAACAAATTTAATAATCAATTAGTCTTAACAGGATAAAATAGCTGTGGAATGATGGTGAATTTTAAACGTAAATAAAATTGTCTCCACTGGGACTTGGGTCAGGATTTAAAAAAACAATTGTCCTTTTGCTGTTTCCTTAATAAACTTAGCTGGTCTAAGTGAGTCCTTCAGCCGCGGTTTCGTCAATTCTTCTGTGATGAGGGCTAATCTCCACACAACTCGTCCAATGTAGGCGGATAGTGTTGATTCTCTGCTTTTAACTCACAGCTAGTGGCGTAGGAACTTTAGACGTGCAGCTTCGTACAATGTACAGTCTGATAGCTTCGTTCCACGAACTTTAGACAAAATAAACAGAACAAATTTCTTTGTTAAGTACATTTGTGGGCTGCAAATTAACAGGCGCATTGTCTCGGTGTCCACCCACCAATGTTAGCCTCTCTGAATAATTATATTTTTGAGTATACACACCGTAACTCAGGGAAGATGATTAGAAATCACCAATATTTTTCTGGGTATTAAACTGGTAAAATATGTGCTTGGACAGCGTGAGGGCAAAGCCTGAATTTCAATTAACAAGGTACATATATCTCACAAAATGATATTATACACTTTAGGCACATGTAATGTAATCATCACTCATCACTGCTCCATTCGGAGTCTGGGGTCACCTTTGCTGTCGGTTTTCTGTACGACTAGCAAGAAGCAATCACCTGCGCTTGCTGCAGTGGGTTTTTAATAAACTATTTTCATATGTTGAGGTTGTCACATATATCCACTTAGCAAGAAAAACATGTCAAATTCACATTTGTAAAATAAAAGTTTACATTTACCACAAAGTAATTTTTGGGAACACAATCTCCAGGCACAGTTTAGAATGGACACAGCAACTTAGCTTTCAAATCCCTTGGTCTGGGAAATTTGAGTATTCCTCTTATGACGGGTGATCTGATTCCTTAGGTCTCCAGTCTTTGTATTTAAAAATGCGGGTTTACTTTTAAGTTTCAAAGTTGCCCAAATACTCTGTCCTGGTCCTTTAAATTTTCAGTCTTTGTATTTAAAAATGCGGTTTACTTTTAAGTTTCAAAGTTGCCCAAATACTTCGAACTGTCACTTATATTTTTGGAATTCTTAGTCCGATCCTTCTCTCTGGCTCTGGTGAATTTCTAGCCAGAGGCGATGCAGTCTGATTTGTGACTCCGATTTAGCAAGGTTATATTTCCAATTCTCAATTTAAATCCCAGAATGTACTTCCGACGAATTTGCCAATGAAAGTCACATTCTATTCCGGCTCTCAAATTAAACCAATGGTAAGCTCTTTGGAACTAAATGGGTCGGAGTGTTAAATCATAATATCCACCGCGTGTTTTAAAATATCAAATTTTAAAATTCCAACGCGTGACCTATTTCTAATAAGGCAGTAATACTTCCGATTGCATCTTAATGCAAACTCACAAACAAATCTGTGAACTCATTTCCTGTCTAAATGCCTAAAAATATAACAACTTACTTTCCTCTGACACATATGGACCGGAAATGATTATATCATTCATGTCTGTCCAAAATTTTTCGCCCAGACAAGTTATCTCTTATCCGTCGCTTCTGCACACAAAATCCGTCTACGGGCGAGTAAGTTTATCGCCAGGCACGGCTTGAGCAAACAACTCTACGCAAAAACTGAGCAGTCCCATATGCGTTTACCTGCGCTCATCTCATCAAAGCTGTGAAGCGCCAACCAAATGTGATGCATTATCACCAACAAGGAGTGTCAAATGCTTTGGCAATATCAAATATCTGCTACATAGCAAAGAAAGAAAAGGTGGCGAACTTGAAATTCTAAGTAATCAGTACGTACAACAATTGAAAATGAGTAACGCCGTAGTGGAGAAGAGGTCGCTCCAATTCATTCTGTGACACTATCTGTTTTTTCTTGAACGTGTTGATGTGAATGTGCGAGTAGTGCAATGTCATCTGCATATTCAAGATCTTCCAGTGTAGACAACGTTGTCCACCTTATTCCTCTTGGACTTCCATCTGTTGTCTAGCACAAAACCCAGTCTATGACTGTCAAAAATAAAGTTTGATGACGTCCAATTTATATTATGATTGAGTAATTGGCCGCCAAATGACGCGTGCACCATGAGGTGAGTGATGGTGCCCGTGGTCTGGTTTTGTGAAGTGTGTAGATGATGTACAGTCAAACAATGATCATACAAAAACAGGGCAATCCACACAAGGACGTCAGTTAACTCACGACGTATAAAGTCAATGATGCTTGTAACAGCTAGTGACGTTTTTCTGTATCATTTATTGTGGACGCCACAGTGACAAAATGTATACGTGAATATGTAGGTACATCAGACAGTCATTATCACAGCAACAATGTCAGTATAGCAATGGACGGTAGACAGCATCATAATAAAGGTGATTCACAGGCATGTCAATACATTATAAGGCTGTAATGTAGTCGGGAAAATTCTCCATCCCTTTCTATCTTAGCCAGAAGATAACCAGATGTATGAGATCAGTTCACTCTCCTTAATCTGACTTCAGCAAGACAGGCACGTCTGCCGAAGTATAAATAATGTCCTCAAAAATATCCTCTAGATAACAAAGGTTTTCCAAACCTAGTTCATGTAACAAAGTAGCAAGTAATGGTCCTTGGGACATGCATCAACCGATGCAGTACAATACAGCGACATGTGAGCTGGGAAAACATCTCGTGACGACGCCTTTCGAAGACAGGCTATGAATCAAAAATCGCTCACGACCAAAAATCGATAGAGTTAATGAAAAGTTAATTTACCTTGCCTTCAGGAAATACACAGAAATATTACGCCTCCCGGCATGTGGAAATACACTAGAGGTATTATCTCGAATAAACGAAATATCCATTAAGAGGACTTCACATTCCTGACAGAACAAAAAATAGCGGAGATCCCCTCTCAGCGAGGCATCTTTCTAGCTATTCAAAATCGCTCACTGACTGGTGGGCGGAAATCGATCGACCAAGAAGCAAGACCAGTCATGCGCAGTCCAGCGCAAAATGACCACAGCTCAGAACTTAAGACGCAAGGACCTTTACTACGAACCAGCGTAAGAATGATTACCTTAAAAGGATAACCCAACAGGTTGCCAACCGTTTTCTGAGAAAACGGCCTAGCATAGCAAACTTAACTGCATTCAATACCAACGCGAGGAGACAACTGCTTACCGAGAAAAGTGACTATAAATTTCAAGCAGTTGTTGCCCTTGCGTTATAAAATATATATTGTAATAAAACGATGTTGCGAGAATTTCTCACGCAACATATCACCACCTCCTCCCGATAAAAAAAAAATGTGGAACATATTTTTTTTTTTTTAAATATCAAAGAGCATGCGATAAGCGGCTCAAAACGCACGAATTATGCGCTGATAATTAATTAAATTGCCTAACATGAGGCTAAATATAGAGTGTCTGGTGAGGATATACCTCAACAGAAAAATAAATATGTCTCAAAAAATATTCACATCGGGGAGGTGTCACCAACACACATCACGTTAGCATGTAAACACAATATACGTATGCAAGTTACCATAGACATCAATAAATAGCATAATCTAATATTGTCTTTAAAAATGGATGTACAAATCTGATAGGAAAATTTAAATAGTACATTATTTGACATGTAATGACATAAGTACATAGTAAAGTTAAACTACATGACGATCCAGGACATATCCTCTGGCATTCCGAGGGTAAGTACACAATCTAGAACTCGTCATGCTTGATAATAGTAAGGTAAGTCCTCAGCTCATCAATGACATTCTGAGAAAGTACAAGCAATATAATGCTAATTAATAACTAATATGCTTCATAAGGTACAATACATTATTAATAATTGTGGCTGTTTAGTAAACTAACGGCCCTTATATTAACCACTCAGTCTTCCTCTATCATCTTAAAAAACGAACAGAAGAAGATGATAACAAAGCACGATAGTGTGTACATATAAAGTGAGTACAGATGTGCTAATCTATTGTAGTAATATAGGTGTGTTATGACTCTGTAATATATGGAAATATAGGACAGAAGTATTAGTTGGAGTCATGTGGGCATCTAGACAAAATGTCAGCCATCACATTATCCGCACCACGGATAGCTCGTACCGTGAAGTGAAAAGGTTGAAGAGCTATAGCATATCGAGTGGATCTCGAACTCTTCAAATTCTTAGTCTGAATAGCTGTAAGAGCTTTCTGATCAGTCTCTAGAATGAAATGTGCGCCCAGGAGGAATCTTTGTAGTTTTAGAATTGACCAAACCATCGCTAACAACTCACGGTCTAAAACCGAGTAGTTCCTCTCTGCCGCATTTAGTTTTCTAGAAATGTACATAACAGGATGCAGAGTATTTGCATATTCTTGCATCAGTGCTGCTCCAATCCCAGTGGATGAAGCATCACTCCGAAGAACAAAAGTCCTATCAAGAGTAGGTAATCTTAAGATGGGAGGAGAAGAACATATATTCTTGATTTGGTCTAGTGAAGATTGGCATTCTTCAGACCAACGGACCAGATTAGGCGAACCTTTCTTCAACAATGTTGAGAGAGGTGCCATGATCGAAGATAAATTTGGAATAAATCTCCCATAAAATTGAATTAAACCTAAGAGACTCCTAACTTGTTTCTTCGTTTTAGGAACAGAGATGTTCAGTATTTTGGAAGTATTGTGGTCTTCTGTCTTCAAGAGACCATGACCAACACGATGACCCAGGAAAGAGATTTCACCAAAACCAACAAAAGCTTTAGAAGGTTTTGCTGTCAAATTATTCTCACGTAGAGTGGACAGTAAGTCATATAACCCTAAATAGTGATCTTCCCAGGTATCACTGAAGAGACAGATGTCATCTAAGTATGCGATGACATCCGAACGATGTGACAGAATTCGACGCATCATGCGAACGAAAGTGGCAGGGGCGTTCATGAGACCAAAAGGCATAACATTCCATTGAAATAGACCCCTAGGTGTAGAAAAAGCAGTAAGAGGTTTGGCATGCTCTGCTAAAGGCACTTGCCAATAACCTTTAGACAAGTCAAGTTTAGTGAAGAATCTAGAATTAGAAAGTCTAATCAGTAGATCTTCTAACAAAGGCATCGGTTCAGCATCGAACTTTGTGACCTGATTCAATTTGCGATAATCAACGCAAATTCGTATGTTCTTATCCTTCTTCCGGACAATAACCATGGAAGAAGAATATGGTGAAGTCGATGGTTCAATTATATTTAATTGAATCATTTCATCCAATTCCTTTTCCACTTGCGACTGAAAGTGTATAGGGATAGGATAAGGCCTAACCCTAATTGGATTATTGTCGGTAAGAATTATGTCATGTTCTATGACATCTGTGTGTCCAGGAATGTCAGTGAGAACATCCTGAAATGTTTGTAACATCGACGAGACTTGTCGATGTTCGTCACCAGAAAGATTAGGAGAAACAGAAACGTTTTTCCAAGATTCCGTGGAATGTAATGGAACCACTGGAAGGGGAAGATTGACATCAGAGAAGGTAGATTCCTCATCCTGTATGACAGACAGGGATGAATAATGACCGTGAGGTGCAGGAGCATCATCCGTTGCCTGGAAAATAGGCAGCAAATAGTCCGGACGTTCGTGAAATTCCGAAAGCATGTTTATGTGGAAAGTTTTATGCTTTCCATCAATATCGACCACATAGTCAACATCGGAAATCCGAGAGACTATTGCATACGGACCTTTCCATGCAATAAGAAGTCTATTTTCCCTACTGGGGAGTAGGACGAATGCTTTGTCACCTGGACAAAGTTGTCGTAGACATCTATTCTTGTTAGCAAACTGCCTTGCCTTCTCTTTAGCAATTTCTGATGAAGCAGTTGCTAGCTTACATGCCTCAATGATCTTTTGTCTAAGAGCAATGACATACTCATATGAGGATTGAGTTTCATCGCTAATATCATCGGCAGTGATGAGATCGTGTAATAAAGACATAGGGCCGCGTGGACGCGCGCCAAAGACAAGTTCGAAGGGAGAAAATCCTGTGTGTTCATTAGGGACTTCTCTATAGGCAAAGAGAGCCGCGGGTAAAACCCTGTCCCAATCTTGAGGATGATCTTCAGTTATCTTACCAAGCAAAGTCTTGAGCGTTCTATTCAGACGCTCAACTAACCCATTAGACATAGGATGGTAGATACTACTGAGAGATCGTTCAATATGTAAGGTAGACATTACCTGTGACATAGTGTCAGATATGAGTTGAGTGCCATGGTCTGACAATATTTCTCTGGGGAACCCCAAGCGAGAAAATATCAACCAAAGAGCATCTGCGATATCTGTAGTAGATATGCTCTTAAGAGGAATAGCCTCTGGCCAACGTGTGCACATATCGACACATGTAAGGATAAACTGATGTCCTCTGGCCGACTTGACCTTAAAAGGGCCAATAATATCTATGGCCATTTTCTGAAACGGCCGAATAGGAATGTCAGCAGCCTGGATAGGCGCAGCATGTCGTGGTCCTCTAGATTTGACCTCCTGACATACCTTGCATGATCGGCAGTAAATACGAATGTCCTTATTGACAAAAGGCCAAAAGAAAGCCGCAAGGACTCTCGACTTCGTACGGGCAAAACCCATATGTCCAGCACATTGCGAGTCATGAGCATGTTGCAATATTTGCACTCTCATGCTCTTGGGAACAAGAATTTGCGAATGTGCCGACGTAGTCGAATCTTGTACCATACGTACAAGTACGCCGTTTCTCATTGCAATCCAAGATTTTCTATTTGTATCCTGATTCGGATCACCTTTCTTCGCAAGAATGAAGAATTTTTTTAAAGAAGGATCTTCTTCTTGCAATTTTATGAAAGAGTCACGAGTGATTACTAAGTGACTATCTTGGCTATCAACTTCATTATCACTATTCAGTGAAGTTTCGGGTGTTTGTAGAGCTTGTGCTCTTGTAACCACTGCATTTGTAGCTTGCATGTTATTATCTTCCCAAGCAGCAATCTGCTGTGGGGTACACTCCCTAACTCCGTGAATACGACCAATAATAAGGTCCGCAATAGGATTAGGTAAGAGACAAGCATGCACATCTCCAGTAAAGAAAGGAGTGGCAATGCGAATTACAGCAGTAGGATATTTTTCTAGAGTGCCGCCAAATGTGACACATTTAATAACCTTTCCTGTAGCACAAGATGGATCTACAAGCGATTGTCTAACACCAATAGTGGTGCATCCGGAATCGAAAAGTAGTGAGACCGGAGTATCATTAACAAGACCCTTATGTAGGATTAAAGAACCCCTCCCGTCATGCGCAACAGCAGCAGGAAGAGCGGGAAGTGGGTGACCACAACTCAAAGTAGTTATGGTACCCGGTTCGAATAAAGTACTGCATTGGGGGCATTTGTTTGCTCTCTCAAAGTCAAAAGCAGAACCAGTGACAGCGTCAAAGTTTTTATTATCAACAACATGATTACAGGCTCCCTCAGTTTCCTGTTGTACAGAATTAGCCTGCTGATATCTCTTTTTTTTGTGTTGAGATCTACCCCGACTATTATTACCTCTGAAGTTATCAGAGTTATTATTATCTCTGCAGTTATTATTGTCTCTATTGTAATTGTTATCATGGTTCGAATTCCAGTTTCCACGATTACTATCATGTTCACATTGATGCGAACATCTATTTGTTTGGTTTTGAGGTCTTCGGCAGGAATAACCTCTATTACCATATCCTCTTTTGAAATGCCTATAATTATTAGGGTGATAGTAACGAGTACTATCAGGTTGTCTCCAATTCTTCGAAGAAGAATCACCATGAAATTGATTTCCATGATTTTGACAGAAATTACCGCTGCCCTTTCTATCAAAATTTTGTTGGGATCTACGAGCAAAGTTTTGACCATACGGAGCTGCCGAAGCAACTGGTAAACCTTCTTTCACCTTAGAGTTACCCATGGTTATGTGTGGGTGCGCAGTTACGTATTGGCAACAGAAATCTTCCATTTCTTTTATTGTTTTAGGTTTACGTTCATGAAGGAAAGCAAGGAAAGACTCATTGACAGACGACATGACTTTGTCTCTAAGTATTAAGTCCATAAGTCCTTCATAAGTTTTTTCCGTCTTAGATAGTTCAACCCATCGTGAGAAAGTAATGCGTATTCTTGCAATAAACTCGGAGAATTCAACTCCATTTTCAGGTAACATGTTTTTAAATTGTAGACGATAGCCGTCTTCGTTAAGCTGATATTTCTTTAACAAAGCGGCCCTGACAACCTCATAATTGTTCTTGTCAGGTTCATCCACCATATTTAATATACTTAGAGCTTTACCTGTCAGTATCCCTGATAACTGATAAACATATTTTGCTTTGTCTATGTTATGAGCTGTACATGCTTGTTCAAATCTGTCCAGATAGAACATTATGTCATCACTGGAAGGACTAAATGTTGGTAACTTAATCTTAAAAGTATCATTATTAGCCTTACCAGAAGATGAACCCTTGTTTGAATCATTACCATTACTCATGTTCATCAATTTCAATTTTTCCAACTCTAAAGCTAAGACCTTTTCTTCATGTTCCATTTTTGCTTTCTCTTTCCTCTCATCAGACTCTCTCTGTAATCTTCTTTCCTCAGCCTGAGCCTCTATTTGAAGTCTTTCAGCTTCTTTCTCAAGTCTTTTATTCTCAGCCTCTTTTTCAAGTCTTTTATTCTCAGCTTCTTTTTCAAGTCTTTTATTCTCAGCTTCTTTTTCAAGTCTTTTATTCTCAGCTTCTTTTTCAAGTCTTTTATTCTCAGCTTCTTTTTCAAGTCTTTTATTTTCAGCCTCTAGCTGGAGTTTTCTTTCCTCAGCTTCTGATTCCCTTTTTTGTTTTTCCATTTCCATTTGGAATCTTTTTTCATCCACCTGCATCTGCAGTTTCTTTTGTTCAGCTTCCATTGCTTTATCATATCGAGCAGTTGCAAATTCTTCTAACTTATCACCAGTCTTCCCAAGCAATTTACCCTGCTCAATAAAGTGCTAAAATGTAGACATGTTGTCTAACATATGAGTCCAAAACCTGAAATAATTAACTAATTTATTTCAAACCTAAGTGTAACAAGTCTTAATTAAGCACTTGTATATTCACATCACATTATATTATCCCAGTCTCTGTGGGAAACAAGTCTCCAATCAAAGAACTTGTATATGAAATATCAACACTCAATTCTTGATCATAAGTGCACTTCTCATTCAATAGTGCACGACACTATTCATCATTCATTTATCATCAGTGTAGTAGTAACAGTGCATTAGCATAGCCCATTAACTAATTACTATAACTGTAAACAATGACTATGTAAACACATGCAGAATGTAAACATTGAAAATGTAAACAATGCAAACAATGTAAACAATAACAATGTAAACAATAACAAAGATCAGCAACAATACAAAAACGTTCGCAGAAATCAACTAAAAATAAAGCAGAAATTAATGAAATATCACAAAAAATGTGACGATATCTGCGATAGAATTAAACAAAATACATGACACCACAGTGTATAAACAAAAATGTTGTATGAAACTAAATTATAGACAAGAGTAGGCTAACAAATACAAACAAATCAAAACAAAACTAAAGAATGCGAAATAATAACGAAAACAATATTAAAACATGTCATCACAACTAACATAAATAGCAACAGAAGTCGCTTAGCAAATTCCAGTATCGGAAATTTGCTCACCCTACAGAAAACGCTCACAATAGACGACCTCTATGACGTGGCATGATCTAAGGGAGACACCACCCAACCGAGAACCCGCTGAAATATAAACATATAAATATACGAATAACATATAACAATAGAATGAGATGATACACAGAAGACTCAGCAGAAGTATAAGGGCACAGTTTACATACAAACAGGCCACTTAACTTATAGGCTTCCAATCGTAGAACAGCAGAAAAAACGGATGTCAATCAACGTCCTAAAGAGCGAAGCTCCAACGATGATGGCACATCTGAACTGCTTCCACTGCTAACACGATGGTACTAGAGCTTCTGAAATACTGTATGTTGAGTTGTTTCGGCACTTGACCCTCTAATCCAATAGTAAGTTGATGGAAATCGGTACTTGGCCTTCTTCAGAAAACAACCCGTTTCAACCGGCACTTGACCTTCACAAAAAACGACAGCACTGGAACCTTGACAGCAGCAACTTGCTTGACTTGCGTAAAAGAAAACAGCAGTCCGAGTTATCCGGCAACATGTAACAACGCCGGGTACTGTCAAATTTCTGTTTCAGTCAAAAATTGAAATTTTGACATTTACCGGGCAACGCCGAGTACTTTGAAAATTTTGAAGATGTTGACTGTCTTGAAGAATGTTAATTTCTTGAAGGATGCTGATGAATTCTTGTTGAAAATGAAGTGGGTAAGGGACCCCGTGTTTGCTGGTACCAGATCAAACCAGCTTATGGCCACCAAATGATGACGTCCAATTTATATTATGATTGAGTAATTGGCCGCCAAATGACGCGTGCACCATGAGGTGAGTGATGGTGCCCGTGGTCTGGTTTTGTGAAGTGTGTAGATGATGTACAGTCAAACAATGATCATACAAAAACAGGGCAATCCACACAAGGACGTCAGTTAACTCACGACGTATAAAGTCAATGATGCTTGTAACAGCTAGTGACGTTTTTCTGTATCATTTATTGTGGACGCCACAGTGACAAAATGTATACGCGAATATGTAGGTACATCAGACAGTCATTATCACAGCAACAATGTCAGTATAGCAATGGACGGTAGACAGCATCATAATAAAGGTGATTCACAGGCATGTCAATACATTATAAGGCTGTAATGTAGTCGGGAAAATTCTCCATCCCTTTCTATCTTAGCCAGAAGATAACCAGATGTATGAGATCAGTTCACTCTCCTTAATCTGACTTCAGCAAGACAGGCACGTCTGCCGAAGTATAAATAATGTCCTCAAAAATATCCTCTAGATAACAAAGGTTTTCCAAACCTAGTTCATGTAACAAAGTAGCAAGTAATGGTCCTTGGGACATGCATCAACCGATGCAGTACAATACAGCGACATGTGAGCTGGGAAAACATCTCGTGACGACGCCTTTCGAAGACAGGCTATGAATCAAAAATCGCTCACGACCAAAAATCGATAGAGTTAATGAAAAGTTAATTTACCTTGCCTTCAGGAAATACACAGAAATATTACGCCTCCCGGCATGTGGAAATACACTAGAGGTATTATCTCGAATAAACGAAATATCCATTAAGAGGACTTCACATTCCTGACAGAACAAAAAAATAGCGGAGATCCCCTCTCAGCGAGGCATCTTTCTAGCTATTCAAAATCGCTCACTGACTGGTGGGCGGAAATCGATCGACCAAGAAGCAAGACCAGTCATGCGCAGTCCAGCGCAAAATGACCACAGCTCAGAACTTAAGACGCAAGGACCTTTACTACGAACCAGCGTAAGAATGATTACCTTAAAAGGATAACCCAACAGGTTGCCAACCGTTTTCTGAGAAAACGGCCTAGCATAGCAAACTTAACTGCATTCAATACCAACGCGAGGAGACAACTGCTTACCGAGAAAAGTGACTATAAATTTCAAGCAGTTGTTGCCCTTGCGTTATAAAATATATATTGTAATAAAACGATGTTGCGAGAATTTCTCACGCAACAGGCATCCCTGTCGTACTCATGTCTTCACTTCAAAAGTTAGGTTGCTCTGCCCAACACTACATGTAAAGTTAACATAGAGGCTTTTTATGATGGAAACAATGCAGCTGGGAATTCCATAAGCTCAGTATTTTCCATAGGCTGTCCCTATGTATGCCTTTTCAAAATCAACAAAGTTAATGTACAGCTGTCTCTGCCATTCTGAGCACTGCTCTATAATGTTCCTGAGGGCAAATATATGATCTGCACATCTTCTGTTCTTTCTGAAGCCCGCTTGTTATTTCCTCAGTTTATGGTCAACTGCTTCTGAAATTCTCTGGATGATTATCCTGCCTAGTATTTGCTGGGAACTGAGAGGAGGGTAATTCCTCTCCAGTTGTTGCAATCTGCAAGGTCGCCCTTCTTGGGCAATTTGACAATTATTCCTTTACTCCACTCCGTTGGTGTTGTCTCAGTTTCCCAGACTTGTGCAAATAGTGGTTCTAATAGTTCCGGCAGCCTTAACCATAGATAAATGATGGACAGGGGCATCACCTGAGGGATAAATCTAAAGTAGTATTTTCTTAACCTCACATACTGTGTTTTGATTACCAGAGTAATACATTTCCACTTCCTATCATGATTCGTCTATTGTACTACCTTCTGTACAGCTGTCAACTATCTTACAGCATAATATATTCCACAGCATCTAACACGTCGTATGCAATCTCTGCCAGCACGCAAGCCATTTTACCAACTAGCACCACATAGATCACAAAAGTATCAATAGGTAACACAATATCTTTAATAATGTAAAGAGATCATATGTGTCCCACCTATTGGGTTGTAACGTCTTGATGGCATTAAACATCAACAACTTCAGGGGCTCTTTACATTTTGCTGCACCTTTGCCTTTAAATTGTAATGAAATATTAGCTCTAATTGGGCAGTAATTCCAGCACATTCTCCTTTGAGACCATCTATTACTGTCTTCCAAACCTCTTTCTTCCTTTCCGTTACTGCTACTGTGGCTACAAATGTAATATGCTCCATCTTAGCCTTCTTATATTGCATTTCTGCATCTAAGGGTTCTTTCTCACAATCTGACAGATCTGTTTCAGATGTAGTCTCGTATCGCTCCTCCATTGCTTTGGCTTGCACTTCTAATCGTTGTAATCCTGCTTTATATTTCTTCTCTGTTTCTTTGGCTAGCTTGTCCTTACTATTAATTAAAGCATCGACATTCTCATTCATTCGATCAAAAGGACCTTTCAAAAACGCATTCATATTTGGAATATTACCACTGCATCACGCTTCTATTATTTCCATCTCAGCATTGAATTAGTATCTTATTATCAGCATTATATTCATCCTCTATTTTTCTAGCACTAACCTTGAATTCTTTTTCTAATCTTTGCTTAATATCATTGTATTTATTTTTTTCTAATCTTTGCCTCTTATCGTCAAAGGTTCCTTCTTCTTGAATGAATTTGCTTATCTCTAACTGATCTGTGTCAGATAATAAATCACTCTCCGGTATGACAGCTTTTTGGGATGTATAACATGTATCTGCATGTATAGGCACTGGAACACATGCTGTTTCCTCAGATGCTTTTTCTTGCTTGTCCAATACTTTGGCCTGCTTCTCTATTCTTTGCTGTTTAATCTTGTAATACTCTTCTATCTTTTGCCTTTTTCTTGCATATGTTCCTTCCTTTTGAATCAATTTGTCAATATCTAATATCAGATCACCATATCAGATAAAGAACCACTCACTGGTGTAGCAACTTTTTGGGATGCATGTATAGGTATAGGAACAAAATCTGTTTTCTCAGATTCCATTAAATGTTTTGTAGTCTCCTTGATATTCCTTGGTCTTACGTTTCGTTACACCTGACTGAACCGTCACCTATTCTACCCTTAACCGGTAGTTCTTCAGTCCTTTTGATGACATCTCACATGAAAATGTAGTGCTTTCCCAAGTGTCATCTGTTTGGACAGCAACATCATGTATTTCAGTTTGTACTGACACACTACTTGTCTCAGGTTTTATCTTAGTCAATGCTTGTTCTGTTCTCTTCTTCAGATTCAATTTAGGCCTCTCCTTAAATTCCCTGTATTCTAGATGTACCTTAGTCTCGAAAGTCTTCTTCATTTCCAAATAATAGACTTCCATGCTGTCTCCTTTTTTTACTTTTATACGAGAGCCATATACCTCGTATGTATCACCATTTCTGATCGCTAATGCCTATTCTCGCAAAGCTATCCTTTGTCTTCTGTCATCACAAGTTCTGCTACAATCTTGCATACCCTTATCGCACGATGATGATGAAGAAAATGAATCATCCATAGATCCGAAAGAATTTCCCATGTCTGAAACTCCTTGAGTAGTTGCTAAAGCAAACGCATTTCCGAAACAACTGTTTAATGAAACAGACTACTACAGTATTGACTGTTGCTGCAGTAACAAATAACACTGATGAAATAATTACTACTGAAACAATAAATAATGTCTAACCCTAAAGCATTCAATCTCAATACTCACAAATACAAGTCATGCATAAAATATATAATGACATTCAGAAAGACGAGATGAGGTGAGTATGATGATGATGAACTACACCACAAGTACAAGAAAGACAAACAATAACCCACAGGCGGGGTAATAACAGACGACAGCAAAAAAAAAGTAGGTATAGGTGTCTACTACCAACCCTGCAAACAAACACAATGGAACTGTAAAATAAACTTACATTCAAGATAGAAGAAAATCAACGTAAGGAAACTACAAGTAAGTGCGACATAGATACTGATTACACAAACCAAAACTGAAACAGCTAACATCAAAAAAAGTTAAAATAATTCCACGGGGCTACAAACACCGAGTCTCTCCTAGACCGGGATTGCTACACACTGGAATTAATTTTACAAATACCTATCGACAGACCAATACAAAGTACTTCCGAGGAAGAAAAATGAATCAATCTCACCGCCCAACCTACCCGCGACAGATATTTCCAGGGTTAAAAGCAACGAATACATTATAATGACCACCAGAAAAGTTTTGAGTGATATGTGAAAAGAGAAGAGTATATGGTGTAAGGAAAAAACTTATCTCTAGAGTAGTGTCTTGAAGTACTTCACTGTATTTCGGACGAGCCCCCAGTCTTTCAGGCACGTATATTATGGCTGTCGTGTCAGATGGTGCACAACAATGGCTCGTATTAATTAACACAACGCCACTGGTTACAGTTCCATTACATTTATTCACATAGTTCGACAAGTCATGAATATCACTCACATCATCAAGCACACTGACATAACACTCAGGCTAGCACTGCCTGTAGGAAATAACCTTTTACTACACTATTCACGGACTGGCTTCACAGACGTAGAAAGACAATACACAAAACGTTCCTATGTGCGGCATACATTCCTCGCACCAATACATTCACCATCCAGGTGTGAATCCCTTATCACAAGTGATTGACGGCATAAACCCTCGCCATATAGATTCTCTAAGAATCGCTCTCAGGTGGGAACCAGACAACGCCTGTAATTACTCCAACATCACTCCAACATAACCACAAGGCGGGCAATACACAACGTCTAACTCTAGAGTAACTCCAAGGCGGGACCAACTCATCGCCTTAACATGTTCTCCACTAACACTACCAAAGTTCTTACAGGAACACTCCTAGGCGGTAAGACATCACTTAATGTGCACTTATTTGTTTCGCGCTCGAGCGCTAAAGAAGGAACTTTTTAATGATGAATGTTCAGTTAGAGGACACACGCACTAGTTTATAACTATGGGTTGATTGTTAGGCAGCCCTTTTCTGCCATTATGGCGCTCTTTGTTTGTGGCGTTATATCGTCATGGTTGGTACGCTTACCTATGGTAGCTTGCTCTCCATTCATATGGTTCCCTGCATATCTTGGGACATCGTATGGTGGTTAGTGGGTGTATGGCGGGGCTGAGGACGTGCCTGTTTATGAGTTTTGATGTTTTGTTCATGCTGCGATTCGGTTTCGTGCACTCTAAGACTCGGGGTGTAGCAGGATGCGTCTTCACGTTCTTTGGTTTGGAGAGTGTAGTGCTGGTTGCCTGTCTCTTTGTCTGTATGGTGTTGGAAAAAGACTATGATTGAGTGGGTGTTAGGGGAAACAATAGGTGCGGTGGTGCGTAGGAGGTTTCTGATATAGGGGCTATAGGTTACTGTCTTTCCTTCACCAATTGGATGAGCTGTGTGTGGAACTGTCATTGGGTAAGTTTAGAGTGATGGCTTCGAGGTGTGTTGCCATCGTGAGTCGTGTTGGGGGTGTTGGTATGAGGGGACGGCGGTGGGATGGTGGGGGGAGTGAACTTTTGTACGTCCCCTTGGTAGGTGGATGGCGTGGGGCTCTTTTTTAAGGGCCGTCAATATCAGGTTGGGTGTTGTTTGTATGAGTGGGGCCGCGGGCGTAGTGTATCAGAGATATTATGGGTGATTTGACCATACCCAAATAAATAGAATTTTGGAGTTGTATGTGGGTGTGCGGTTGGGTGTTAGACGGGCCTGGGAACGTTCATATTTGTTGTGAGTTTGAGTGTGGCGGCGTGTCTCCCTCCGCCTTCACACCTCAAGACCTTGTACCTATTTGTTAAGGCCTGCTTCTATCCGTGCCACAACTGTTATGTGGCTTGGTTGGGTTCTCGATTTGCGTCGATCGCCCATAGGCACTGTTGTGTTTGAACACACGCATACTCGCCTCGGTGTGTTTCTGTAGCATTCGGCTTGGTTGTCTTGGTCTCTGATTAGTAACACATTAAGATATGAGAAATAAGTGTCGATCTATAAAGGTCCGTATAGAGTCCTCTAAGTTACGAGTTGCTTGTATGAGTGTTTTTGTGTCGAAGATGTTGACGTTGTGTTGAGGGGCGGTTAGCTATGTGGTGGTGGTGGTTGGTGAGGTATAAGCACTACGGGTGAGTGTGTGTGTGCATCGGAAGTGGGGGTATACGGTCGTCTCTGGCTTATTAGGAGCGCATGTGTGTGGTGGTTTTGATGTGTGTCCCCTTGGTATACGCGTTTATGTGGTGTGTAGGTGTCGGTGTTTGATAGGGGGGAGGACTGTGGACGTGTGGTGGGGGTAGAGAGGGGGGGAGGGTGGTCGGGGGGTAGCATGGAGGTCAGAGGGGGGATGGGCGTATGATCAAACTCAACTTTTCAGAACTGTTCCACAGATCTGTTTTCTGAATCTCCGCTACCTAATACCAAGAGGACCGTGCGTGATTAATTGGGGAGCTCGGTAAGTAAGTCTGGTTATCGGTCCGGAATAACCAATAAAAGAGTAATATTAGAGGATGGGTCTGTATCGTAATACGTGCACGTGAAAATTGTACTGTACAGAGAATTCGGCTTAGTATTAATAGTTCACTACGTTGCAATAGGTTGGGCAAAATGTATATGATTTGTAATGTACTAGTTCATCAGTCTTATGGTTTCGCTCTAAATACACATTGCGGTGTTGCACTTTTTTAGATATAAGGTAGTCTGAATGTTATTGATACTTAGCTGACTAGCTATATAAGTGTTCCAGCTTACTTAATCGTAATGAGTGTTAATGCTGAGCTAAGATACTAGTCTGTTCACTTTCTGATCTAACTATAGTCCGATCATTTGTTGTCTGGCAATGTAGAATTGTTTCTAGCGTCATTTTTTATGTATCTCGTCGTAGGTTAATAATGAATGCACGTTCTACTTACGATTAACTCCGGTGACACTTTAGGGTTCCCTTAATTTTTCCATGTTGACTCACTTCTTGTCCAGTCTGATCACTTACTATCGGTGTACTCTAGATTCCGCGAGTAGCGTGGTTACAATTGTCTTGGTGCACTATTATCGGCTATTCGATGATCCGATTTGTGAACAAAATAATAGTCGTATTTCAATAGATACAAAATATGAAGGCAGGTATCATGTCCGATTGGATACTACAAGATCTATTGAAATTATTACGTGGCATCGTTCATGGACCTGAGGTAATATCAGAATATTTTGTTGTTATAGAACATTGTTATTCGGATACAGCTACCGTCAACTTTTGTTTTTAGGTATTCAAAAATTATTACACAATTTAAGTAGGTGTGGCCTTATCCGGGATCCTATGACACATTGAACTTCTCAGGATTAATAACCTTATTTATTGTATTATTTTTATATACAGCAACAGCATATGCAGATACTCAAAAAATTACTATCACCGATTTATCTTCAATCTCTTTTATACTACAACTGTTCACATACCATTATTATGAATAATTATAAATCTGATTGGCTGTATAAAGTCATGATTAGGGTCTCATGAAAAAGGGACGACTTTATATTCTTTTTTGTACCCCCTTTCAATATAAATTAACCACAGTCTTCCTAAAAAAACTCTAAATAATAACTATAAATTGCGAAATATATTTTATCTCTTTAAAAAATAAAACATTATTTTATTTCACATAAGTTAAAATAAACTATTAAAGCCGATAATCGTACGATATCATATGTTTAAAAGAAAGCTAATTATGCCCATATGCTGTTTTACATCAGCAACTTATTTGGTGATGCCTCATGAAGAAATAAGGTGTTCTGGCATGTGTTCTATGAAGCGGCTTTCCATCTTGTTCTACTATAAGATATCCTGAAATAGTGTTCTTAACTATGTAGTTTAAAACACCGAAACTTGTTAAAGATCGGTGAACCTACCTTATGTCACTATACACTAGGAACCTAGATTTAGCGTGAGGACATAACATAAATTATAACTTGTGCAGATAGTCGCACAAAAAAAGAACTATCTGAACCTAACTCATTGATTACATGGTAGTGAACACTTCGACGTGTTGTATCGCGATGTCATGGATAGGCTCCAATCTTCAGAAAGACGTATTCGTCAAGTGTGGTCTCAGTGGGGATGAAATCAACAGCCTAAAGTCGGTCGGAGTTTATATGTAATTAGCATCATCTGTTATTATTGTATCAATGTCACAGATGCATAGATATAATAGTAATAGTGCATGGTGTTTGGTGTCATGTCTAAGGATGTCCCCAAATTATCCATCCTTGGCATCATCAGAAGGGTATGACATCTATGATCTAGTAATAATTCCTGACACACTAGATATCTCCGTAGAGCGCTTTTCCTGCGATGGACCATACAGGCTATAGAGTAATTGATTCACACAGTCATAAAGAAATTTCTAGGGACCCGCTATATGGGGTATCTTCTACGATTATCGCACAAAAATTTTATGTGTGGTTCAAGGGAGTCATTATCGATGATTCAGACAACACTGTCGCAAAAAATAAAAAACCATATTGTGTGTGGATGCTAGAAATAACCGCGAGTCTTGTTTCCAATACAAACTATGCCTTTGGACCGACAGTGGTTAAGTCGATCTTTAATTTAAGGATAACTTTTCACGTTTACCTTGCAAGTCGTGTGGTTTTATAGCACTTGTGTGTCCAGGCGAGTGGGATAACATCTCGTAATAAATCGGTGATTGGAGTAGGTACGGCGCCGATGTGAAGTATGGTTAGGCGTTGTTATCACAATATAACGTGGTTGCTCCTCATGCGTGCCCTCCCAATAACGTGGGTGGGGATTCAAGTGATGAGTTTTTTCACGCTCCTAGATCACCGTTGACCTGATTTCAAACGAAAAAAAGTAAAACGGTGGCTATTCTGGGCATAAGGTTGGAAAAAGCTTGAGGTTGTCTGCGCTTCTTGATATAAAAAAAGGCTTCTGCCAGTCAGTTTAAGGCAGATTCATTTTTTTTTTTTTGATTTTGTATCTTCGGTTAAAAACAGCCGCTTTCTATGTCTTAAATGGAAAATTGCCAGAAAATAAGGGAAAGCTAATTAGAAAAAACAATAGCCTCCTAATGGTGATGCCCACTGTAGATAATGTGTAATGCTCGACGCCAGATATAATGACCCCGTAAGGATGTTTTTTTTAGTCGTAGGTCTACGTTGCTAGGAATTCAAGTATATCAGCAGGGACTTTAGGAGGTATGCCTTGTGGACCACTTGATTCTTACTCAGTCGATTTCATTGAAATACTGCAGTTATTAATTTTCTTGGTATTGGAATTACAATGCAAAAATCTAATTGTTAACCCATTGCGATAAAATTAGTGGTCGGTTTCTTAATATGCACAGGGATCTGCTAGTCTTGCAGTAGGAGTCTGGAAGTCTCGCTGCACGTGGTTCCTACAAGTATGCTGTCCGGCCCATCCTAAACCAAACCTATCTATGAAACAAATTCGCAAGAGTATTGTTCTAATATGCTGGATCCTATAGACATTGCATCGACATTACCTCTTGACCGGGACTGTTTATTATTGGGTACGACAAGATGGGTTATGGCACCTGGAAAATTAATATAGAAAAAAGAAGATATTGGTGAATAGCCATAAGAAACATGTTTCGACCAAAACATTATACTGTAGTTGGTTATTGGGCAAACGTTAGAAGAAGTTAAGGCACCTTTGAATATTCTCGGGTTCACTTTGTGTGTATGGGGTACAGGATCATCAAGTAAAGAAATCAAGACAAGGATTTTGAATGGGCACTCTGCTGCCATGACAAGGCATCTGAATGATGATCTGAAAGAAGTAACGATCAGTTTTCCTGTGAAGATCAAAATTATACAAATCACTTGTATTATCTATTCTATTTAGTATGGGATGTGAGGGATCTGGACTCACTCCACTGCAGACTACGGAGCGAAGGTTATTTCTGTCGAGATTAAATGTTATAAGAGCGCAGGAATTTTGAGCCATTTTGCTATAAAGGAGCACAACGTAAATACAAGTTGTCTATGTTAGAGAGAAGATAAACACTGATGCAGGCCACCTAAGAACCACTTTTGTCAGTAGTGCAAAAACGGTCGAAAGTTGTTTTGCCTGGTTTAGGCATGTAACTCTGTCATGACTCCCTTTCGAAAACGATCCTCCAGGGAACAGTCGAAGGTAAAACGGAGAAAGAGGAATGCGAAAAGAGATAAAAAAAAATCCTGGTAATCAATAAACATCAAAGGAAATGGGGCGAGCACAGGACACAGTTTCTTTCCAACTTGTACGCAATTGCTATGAGAATAGAGAGCAGTGGAGGACCCTGTCTGCTGATGCTTCCACCATGGCTCCCCTACGTAACCCATGCAAAACATGCCAACCTTGAACTGCGACCACACGATGACATATTTACATATAGCTTGTGGGATTTAAACATTTAGTGCCTGAGAGACCCTCACCTATATACCACATCCACCGTGATATATTTTCACTAAACTCACACCCTTCCTGTACAGCCCATATATATATACATATTATAGTATATCATATATTATCCCCTTTCCTACACAATGTATAATGCAGCCAATACTGATGTACTTATCTTTGCTCTAAAACCTACAAACTCAGACTAAGATAACCTCTCTCAGTCTAAAATTATATTTCACAACTTGATACAAAACGTGAAGAACTCTTAGCAGGCCCGTAGCGTCCGATTTTTTTTTTTTTGTTTCCCTCTTTTGTTTATTTTTAGCTGCGATTTTAAGTAAACGGGAAGGGGGGGGAGAGTGGAGGGGGGGATGGGGGCGGAGGGGGGGGGGGGGGGGGGGGGAGGGAGGCTGGGTAAGTGTGGGTGAAGCGAATGCGCGTCAGGGGTGGTTGTTCGGAGGGGGTGATAGGAGGGAGTTGGTGGTTGTCACGCCCTTGTTTGGTGTAAAATGTAATAGGAAGTTGGTCAGGTAGAGGTTGCTGTGGGGCCCCGGATGTAGAGGGTATTTAGGTAGTGAAGCGGGAGGGTGAGGGAGGCTGTGGGAAGGGAGGGTGAGGGTCATACGGATTCACGGTGTTTTACATACAAGGGGCGGGGCAAGGACTCAGTCTCAGGAATGTGCATGAGGGGGCGGGGGGGGGGGATCCCCGAAACCCCGGGAGGGCGAATAGGGGAAATAGGTGGCATATTATTGGATCCCAAAATGGGGGGGGGAAGGGGGGGGGAGAGGGAGTTGGGGGGGAAGGGGGGGGGGGAGCGCCCGCGGGGGGGGGGGTGGGTGGGGGGGGGGGGGGGGGGGGGGGGCGGGGGGGGGGGCGGGAGGGGGGGAGGGTGGGGGGGGGGGGAGGGGGGGGGGAGCGGATACCAAAGGGGGGCGAGGCGCGTTTGGGCGGGAGGGGGAGGGGGGAGGGGGGCGAGAGGGGGGGGGGGGCAGGGGGGAGGGGGGGAAGGGGGGGAGGGGGGGTGGGGGGGGGGGAGTGGGAGGAGAGGGAAGAGGAAGTATTGTAGAACGACATTCGACCGTGGTTAGGCATCACTTACTATAACGCAAGTGCGTGACTTTGCTACTAGCAGATTTTTGGAAAATGCTGTGCAAGGTCCAATTCGACCACCTTGCCACCACGCGTTCATTCGATTAGATTCCGCCAGTTTGAATGTATTAAACTCTTAGCTTGGAGACGGTAAGTAAAAAACAACACAGACAAGCTCGCATTTCCTGTCTAGTTGGGATTTTCTGATGAAATCCAAAACGCGTTGCTTCATTTTGTAAAAGAACGAGGGGGGGGGGGGGGGGGGGGAAGGAGAGAACGGTGGTGGATTTAAAGAAAAGGAAAAAATAAAAAATTACGGCTCTAAACTTGGAAATTAGGATATACCCACTAATGTGGTAGGGGCTGGAGGATGGGCGCGAAAGTGAAAACTTAGATGGATAGATAAAACCGGGTGACCCAAGGGAACATCGATGCAGTATAAAAATAAACGAAAGGAACAGAAGTGACAAAGATAATGATATTACTTGTTTTATTAGAATATTCATATTCCACATTTTTCGATATATTATCCTTACCAGTAGAGAGAAAAAGTATGTTTATTTGAAGAACTGAAGAGGGAAAAATACATAGTTGAAAAGTATGATTAAGTGAGAAATAAAAATAAAAATTTTTTACGAATCTAAGATTTCAGACAGTCATCTGATCAATAATTGCCGTTTCTCATTATAAACGCTTAGATTTAGTAACAGAAATAATGTAAAGAAAAGACAGTGAGTCAGACACATTTGATGTCCTTCTACCAACTTTGCCAGTGGGGGGAGAGCGGGGGACGTTACTTTTTTTTTTTGAAAGTGTCAATTAATATTTTTGAAAAAGAGGCAACGTGGAACATATACATAATTTGATTGGCGGGGGTAGATAGAATAGACTAAGGGTTTGAATTAAACAAATCGATTTGAAGCAAAGCGTTAGTTGCCACTCCACTGAAGATAAATATATTTGAAAAAGTAGTGTTATCATTCAGACGCCAAGCATTCATGACCATTGCCTTCGCTGTTCTGCAACCAGGGGCGATCTAGAGTGGGACCAGAGATCGCCGGTTAACCATTACTAATTGTGCATTATTTCATTGTTGCGGTAAGATTAACATTTATATTAACATTATTATTGAAAATGTTATCTGTATTTATTGAATATGTATGCAGTATTGATGGGTAGAGGCTAAACCAGGAAGGCGCCAAAACTCAACATTTGTGTTTATGCCACAAGTGCTATTAGGGAAGATTACCTTTCCATTGAAAATCCAGGCAGGGCTTACTTAAACTTTGGGAGAGAATGGAAGAATGGAAAAAAGACCATAGTTTGGAAATAAAGTGGGACATTATTTTGATTGGAAGGCCAGAAAACCACATGGCCGTCTTCAGCAAGTCACAGTGTTTTCACATGACTTCATAAAATTAAAACTATAATTTTCCTATGAAAGGGAATGTATTCAAACTGGATCTGATTGACAATTTACCTGAGTGATGAAAGCTGTCACCCCATCAGATAGGAACGATAGCTATTTATATAGCCATAGAAACTGATATTGAAACTGTTGATAATGCTTAGTTTGGTTAGGGAAAGGAAGAAGAGGATATGTGTTGAAAATACTGAGGAAGCCTTAATCCTCTTATTTTCAGTGGTTCCTGTTGGATGAAACATTCAGTGAGCCCATTCATGAATTATTGAATCTGCACGTTCGAGGCAATAAGTATCTGATTTGCCCAATAACTATGAAGAGTAGAGTGCTGTAGCAAGTTGACTATTTACGTTGCAGGTCGTGGAAGACTCTCGTTGTGGAAAAAAAGACAACAGTGCTTTCCAGAACCTAAAGATAAGAACCAACCATCCGGGTTCCATGATTGTTTCACATTAACATATTCTCTCCAGTATTAAATCAACACAGCGTTCCTTGAGGTGTTTGATGAACCCAATGGGTTCCTCATAAGAGTGGACTTTGTATAGAATTGTAGTAGCTTTCGCCAGGGCATTTTTCAAAGTCATATTAGTTACCCTAGACATCTAGCCAGATAACAACCAGACACCTTTACATAAAAGTAAGCTCAAAATATATCGCAGATTGAGATCGTAGGGTGGTAGCAGTCAGGTACCCTGAGAACAAGCATCTTCAACTATTAGACTCAGGGACTTGCATAGCTGACCTCACTCTGTAGACAAGTAATATATTACGCAATAACATCCAAACCCACCACACTCACCACAGTAAATTATCTCACATTTTGGTTTACCATAGAACAAAAAAAGTAATATGCCCATCAAAGTTTACAACACAAATCGGGCTGGTGAGATAATCATTCAAATCAATATCTTTATATATAAATATATACATACTTTTTGGGAAGTTACTTGTAGTTAACCACTTGGCAGAAACTCAAATTAATTAATATAACCGTACACATAACTCGTCCTTTGAAAAAAAAATTAACACTTAGTGATTTCGCTGGTGAGATAGTTAATAGCATTAAATTACACTGCCAAAGGAAAATTAATGTTAGACAAGCAACTCATATTTATTTTTACGTTTAAAAACTAGTCTGGCTATTTTATAACTAAGTATGCTTACCGATATTACAAGAATTATTCCGTTCTAAAATGCATCTGGTATCAGGCTTAACAGCACAAACTCCACTCTGCCGGTAGGAGTCTTTTGGCAGCTCTGAAACAACAAGAAACGAATATTACTTGAGTGCAGATTAAATAGCTCTACCGCATGTCACTTCACATTTCGCAAACACCTGGACGACAAGCGGCGAGACAGACCAGGGGGGAAAAGATATTAGGGAACCAGGAGATTTCTCCTCTACGACCAGAGATGAAAGCATACAAAGGAACAGCGATGTAGCGGTAGACTCGCTCGCTGGGATCCCAATCTCAGAGGACTCTAAGATCACTTGAAAAGGCATGTCTGTTGAAAGACTTTCGTGTGGGGTTACTGGTTGTGTTGCCTGAATTCTGATCGTGCTAATGTTCTTACGCGAATGGGGTGAACCTCACCTTCGGTTTGTCGTAATGCCTGAACTTGGCATCAAGATGTAAACAACTGTTCATCTTATTAACTCAGCAACTTGACATAAAATACGTAATTCATAAGGTTGAATGGTGTAACGTGATTCAACGAATAATGCCTCCGGTTCGAGTCCTTCACAATTTAATATGGATTACACACATACATAAACAGTTCAATTCACACATGAGGTACATGCATCAATCAATCAATAGCGTAGACTGCTGTTTTACGTGTCAATGTCCGTTTAAGGATACAATGCAGTAATTGTCGTCAGAACATCACAGCTATATGCACGCGCAGATAGAATGGCTACCTGCCGACAGTGAGACTGTGAGTCTAATTACTTCGTATAAAGTAGACGATTATCTTTCTCCTTCCAAGGATTTAGTTAATCACTAACCTCCATAAGTTTCCTCTCTCGTAGAGTTCTAGGACTGACCCTGGTCCTGCATAAATACACATATAAATGGCTATATCATGCCATTAATTTGGAAGGCTAGAAAAACGCAGCTATTCAGCTTGACGGTCAAAGTAACAAAGGGTAGCGTCTCCTAGTTACCGACTGTGACCCAAACAACGCTAGACACGTCATAATCGATCGTGTATAATAATAATAATAATAAATTCTTTAAGCGCCAAACACGGCGCATAAGGCAGAAACCAGTGCTCTCCAGGTTGTTCGTTGTGACGCCACTCCTCTTAGCTCTTGCACATTATTTAGGCCCAACGTTCTTCCTTCTCTTATTATTGTTCTTCTGAGTGTTTCTTTTGGTCTTCCTTTTTTCCGCTTACCCTCAGGAACCCAAGTGAGCGCCTGTAGTGGTATTCTGTTGTTTTGCATTCGTAGGACATGACCGATATATGACCATCGTCTTTTCCTTATATAGTCGGAGACATATTTCTGCCTAGAGTCTTCTCTTATTTGTCGATTAGTCTTGAATTCTTTCCAACTGATGTTCATGAGTTTTCTAAGACATTTGTTCTCGAATGTATTCAGCTTGTTCTCCAATGATTTTGTTATTTTCCAACTCTCACAGCCGTATGTTAACACTGAGATAACATTTGAATTAAACAGACGAAGCTTGGTATGTATATTCAATGATCGTAATTTCCAAATGTTAGATAATCTATTGAAGGCGCTAGCTGCCAAAGCAATTCTAGTATGGATTTCTCTTGTTGTGTCACCATCCTGTATGGAGCGTTCAATAATTGAAACATCTATCGCAATATATTAAATGTCTTAACGTTTACAATTGCACGTCTGCTAAACTTTAGCAGACGGCGTTAATAACATATACCATAACAATTCCCTGTACACCGGGGAAAAAAAATCGATAGATTTTTTTTCAAGATCTATCCGACTTAACAATTTTTCAAAAAATTTAACACAATTGTGACATATGGCCGACGATGTTCTGAGTAGAACCGTGTCGCGGTCATGTCAACTAACTATTTGTCATAGTCATCTAACATTAATCATATTATATATCAATATTATGCATATTATTATATCAACTAAATAAAATGTGTAATGTCAGAAGTGAATGATAGAATTAAATTAAAGTAAGGTCTGTCGTATTAGTATGTCATATAGGAATTAATTTGACTAATTAAAATTAAATTAATTAATTAAACTAAGAGTTAAATTATTAAGATTCTAATGTAACACGATGTTATGAGAGAAGAAAAGACAAATAAGTGAGAAGAAATAGAAAGAAATTCGAATATAAGTTTAACTTAATTGTGTGTGTTAAGTGTTAGTGAATAATAATTATCTAATTTAACTAACTAAATAACGTATAGGTACATTAAAAAAAAATATTAATCTAATACTTGTGTGAGATTTATTTTCTCTTTTCATAATTTCTTCTTTTTATATTTCGTTCTCTTTTTTGTTTTTTTCATTTCATTTTTTTCTCACATTTCATTTTATTGATATTAATTCAATTAAGAAGTTAAGTTAACTAATTAATTAGTATAGGATATGATGATCCATCCGTAGTCCTGATCCTGATGAATTCTTTTAGACAAAGTGTTGAAGCATTTACGTCGGACAGAAATGTCAATTATCCTAGGATCCAAGAATTAAGTGCACATAGGATAATAAGTTCGACTTGTCGTCAGATATTGTTCCATGATTGTTGAACGAATATTCATATATTGTGTATGGACGTTAGACGAAGTTTCAATGTCAATATGTATACCTTGATTGTCTTTAGTTCAATTCTGTGATGCATATAGTGTTTATAATTATTAAATTGAAGTCAAGGTTAGTTCCCTTATAGTTGATACTTCGTTCTATCCAATGTAGTGATGATTGACGTAGTTTAGGAATGTCAATGTTGATTATTCGTCGTCAATAGGATTACGTGACAATGCATCCGCCACAATGTTTTCAGTGCCAGGAATATGTTCAATGGAGAATTCAAATGGCTGCAGGATGATCGCGTATCTGGCGAGTTTTGGACTTTTGTGGTTTGATCTACGCAAAGATGCTACAGCACGCTGGTCAGTCTGAATAGTGAATGGAGCACCAAGCAAGAACTTTTCCAGTTTTGTGATTGCCCATATAACTGACAAAAGTTCCTTGTCCACTGTGGAATACTTTGTTTCTGCCGGCTTTAGCTTTCTTGAAATATATAATGTAGCATGTAGAACGCCATCATGGTTCTGGAGCAGGCATGCACCGATGCCGTAGTTACTAGCATCTGTTCGTAAGAAAAATCTTTTGGAAGCATCGGGAAGTCTTAAAATTGGTTCATGCGAAAACAAATTTATAATTTTGTTGAAAGTTTCATTGCATATACCAGTCCATGTCACCTTCACCGGCATGTCTTTTTTTAACAATGAAGACAATACAGCCGTGATGGATGACAAGTTTGGTATGAATCTACTGTAATATTGAACAAGTCCTAACAAACTCCTGACCTGTTTCTTCGTCTGAGGAACTGCTATGTTTAGAATTTTGGAGACCGTACTAGGTAACGTTCGGATATATCCCGCTCCAATGATATGTCCCAAAAAGGTTATCTCATTACACGCGATCTGCACCTTTGTAGGTTTAGCAGTTAGATGATAATTCCTTAGAGTGTCGAAAACATATCTAAGTCCCGAAACATGTTCCTCAAACGACGAACTAAACAAGCATATATCGTCAATATACATAATAACGTCTAATCTACCTGATAAAATTTGTCGCATCAGGCGAATGAAGGTAGCTGGCGCATTAACAAGCCCAAAAGGCATCACATTCCACTGGTATAGACCTTGTGGAGTGGAAAATGCGGTGTAGTACTTAGCCTTTTCGGTCAGTGGTATCTGCCAATAACCTTTAGTTAAGTCTATCTTACTAAATATAGTTGCGTTGGATAGACGTGGCAGTAAGTCGTCGATAAGTGGATGTGGTTCGCTGTCAACTATAGTCTTAGCATTTAATTTTCTATAGTCAACACATAGTCTGATGTTATTGTCCTTCTTCCGGACAATCACTAATGGAGAAGAGAATGGCGAATTACTAGTCTCAATGATTCCCAGAGACAACATCTGTTCAAGTTCCTTAGTAGTTTTAGCAAGGAAATGTAAAGGAACCGAATAGGGATGTACACGAATAGGTGTATCGTCATTGAGAGTAATGTCATGACTGATAGCCGATGTGCGACCCGGGACGTCGGTCAACACATCTGGATAAGATTGTAAGAGATTAGCAATCTGTAGACGCTGTTGCGGTGTAACCGTTGAAGAGATGGTTACATCCCGCCAAGATTCAGTAGGTTGAACTACTGGTACCGGTAACGGTAACTGTACCTCAGGAAAAGAAGATTCTTCTTCCTGGATGACGGATAAGTTGGAATAATAACAAGTAGATACTGTGTTGTCATCTAGTTCATGGAAAATTGACTGTAAGTGTTCAGGACGTGTATGAAATTGCTTGAGCATGTTAATATGAAATATCTTTTTGTGTCCCTTGATATCTAAGACGTAATCAACGTCGGAAATTTTATCAATGACTTTGTAAGGACCATTCCAAGATATCAATAATTTATTGTTGTTGTGAGGAAGTAACACATAAGCCTCATCGCCTGGGAATAATTGGCGTAATCGTCGAGACCTATTTTGTAGAGATCGAGCCTTAGCTTTTGCAGCCTCAGAAGAAGCTGTTGCCAACTGGCAAGACTCAATAATGTTCTTCCGAAGATTAATCACATACTCGTAAGATGACTGAGTGTCCTGAGTCATCTCCGCGTCAATTAATAAGTCTTTTATTAGTCCCATAGGACCTCTTGGGGAGCACCAAAAAACTAATTCAAAGGGAGAGAAGCCAGTTTGTTCATGCGGTACCTCCCAATAAGCAAATAGAACAGCTGGGAGTGCTCTGTCCCAGTCATGAGGGTGCTTAACAGTAACCTTATGTAGTAGTTGTTTAAGTGTACGGTTAAGTCTTTCAACTGCACCATTACTCATAGGATGATAAATACTACTTAAATTCCTATCAATGTTCCAGGTTTTCATGACTTCCTTCATGGTGTCAGATATGAACTGTGACCCATGGTCTGATAAAAGTTTTCTAGGAAACCCTATTCTAGAAAAGATGAGATGTAGTGCATCAGCTACATCTGTGGTAGTGGTGGTCTTTAATGGGATAGCTTCTGGCCATCGTGTGCACAAATCAATGCACGTAAGGACGAATCTATGTCCTCTGGCCGATGGTAGCAATGGACCAATAATATCTATGGCCATCTTGTCAAACGGTCTTACTGAGATATCGCAAGCCTGAATAGGCGCCGTGTGAAAAGCTCCACGTGCTTTCACTTCTTGGCATGTAGTACAGGAACGTACATACTGCGAAATATCTCTTGACACTCCTGGCCAAAAGAATGAAGACAGTACTCGAGATCGTGTTCGAGTATATCCCATATGTCCAGCACACTGTGAGTCATGCGCATGTTGAAGAATGTACCGTCTAAAAGTATACGGGACCATAACTTGTTGTTTCATTTGTGATTTGTCATTAAAACATCTAATCAATAGGTCATTTTTTAATAACAAACCAATGTTTGTTATTATTACCTGAGGATAGATTGTCAACTTTATCAACCAGCTTAAAAATTTTTTTTAAAGATTTATCCTCTTTTTGTTTGGTTGCAAATGTTTCCCTGTCAATAGGTGAATTGACTACAAATTCCTCTTGGTTGTCTACATCCATTTTATTATCACCAACTTTCTCCATGAGTTGAGTCTGCGCTCTAGTCGTCACGGCGTTTCCAGTGCATAGGTTATGTTTCTCCCATTCTATGATCTCATCTGGAGTACAATCTTTACTGCCGTGTATACGACCAACCATCAGATCAGCAATAGGCTTTTTTAGCATACATACTTTTACATTCCCTGTGAAAAAGGGTGTTCTAATATGAACAATAGCTGTGGGGTAAAACTCAATAGTTCCACCAAATGTCATGCAGCGGACGTATTCTCCTGTCGCACAGCTAGGATGTACCAGCGACTGACGTACACCAATCGTCGTGGATCCTGAATCTCTCAGCACTGAGACGACGGATCCATTAACGATTCCCCTGTTAAAAAATTAGTAAGCCTGTTCCATCGTTGACTGCAAGACCTACCTCTGGTGTAATATGTCCGCAGTTAAGCACTGTTTCTTTCGCCTTCTGAAAAATAAGATTGCATTGTTGGCAACTATTTGCCACATTATAATTAATAGCAAAACATGCAGCAGAAGACTGTGTTGTATTATTGTCAAGTGGGACCTGAGCTATAGGGGTAGTATTATTTGTAACTGCCGCCCCTGTTTTATGGTTGTAATGAGATGATCCCCGGAATGAGATCGATTCCGAGTATAATTGTTAGAATTATCTCGTCGTCCTCTATAGTAACTATTATCTCGATGTCTCTAGCCATGATTATTACCATTCCAGTTATTGTTATTTTTCGGGGTATGTGATCGATTATAATTAGTGTTATGTTGACTATTGTGGTAGTTTGTTTGAGGTGAATAATTTCTATCTCGTGATCTACCTCTGTTGAACTCATTTTTATTGTTGAAATCATTATTATGTCCCTTCTGAAAGTTAACATTGTGATTTCTTTTGGAACCTACTTCTGTCTACACTGTGATGTCTTTGTTTGTTATTATGATTGTAGGCCATATTAGACGCCACAGGTAGAGGTTCTCTTAATGAGGAGTTAGAAATGCGTTGCATTTCGGATGTGCCGAACAGTAGTTTAAAGAAATTTTTTTCCATAACTCGTCAATAGTACCTGGTTTACGCTCCTGCAAATATGCAAAGAATGGCTGGCTAACCGAAGATAATACCTTATCCCGTAGTAGCAAATCAACTAATTTGTCGTACGATTTTGTTGACTTCTGCAGTTCAACCCATCTATTAAATGTATTGCGTATGTTCGCAATGACATCCTGCAAAATCTTTTGGAGATTCAGGTAAAATTCCCTTAAATTTCAACCTACAGTGTTCCTCGTCCAGGTGAAACCTTCGTAAAAGCAAGGACTTAATAGCACCGTGTAGTTTATTTGCTATTGATGGGTCAGCATTTTGTGAAAGCCGTCAATGGTTCTCCAACCAAGAATTCATTTAACTTGAGTGTACCCATGACTCTTCGGGCAAAAATGATTTTGTTTTGCAAGTCTGTTCAAACGTGACAGGAACGATGAAAGGTCGTCCACGTTTAAGTTGAAAGTGGGTAATTTAAAGTTGTAGAAATGTTTTAGTTTGGCTGGATGACGATCCATTTTGTGCGTTATTATTCTGGTTTGCATCAGCACTTTGTGCTTGTAATCTTGCTGTCTCCAATTTAATACGCGCCAATTCCATTTCTTGTTGTAAAATAATTTCCTCTCGTTTCAATTTATTCTCTTTCTCCGTTGAGCAATTTCTCTTAATCTATTTTCCTTGGCAATTTTGCTTCATCTCACGTTCTGCTTCCTCCTTTTTTAATGCAGGCCTTTTGTTCCTCCATTTTCTGCTTTATGTTTTTTCCAGTTCTGCTCAGCAAAAACTGACGAAGTTCTTGGGGATTTATAACCATATTCTTTTACCAATTTTTAACACGAAACTTGGTCTATAGTAAGCATTTTGACTTTTATCTGTAAGTAATTATTGATAATTACTGATTAAAATAGTCAATAGTAGCTTCAGAGTTATTATTATACTTACTCAACTTAGGAATATTCAATATAAATAATCACAATAGTACTGAACTCTTATGTCTAAGTTCAACTAATAGACAATATTTTGTAACAATATTGTATCTAAGTACTAACTATATCATAAATAGTTATGATATCTGTTAACTATAATGTAATTACATCACACAATTAATCTTAATATCCAATAATGTTGGGTATGATTCCTAGTAATTATATTGTTCAATGTACTAAGTCACTCTCTTAGTACCAGAAAAGTATATTAAATAATATACAATTGGTCTGTCACCTCAAAGGTAGACTATAAGACTATAAGATAATTTATATTTTGGACAATACATCTATCGAATTATATTTATTATTACTGGTATTATTATGCCCTGAGGCATCTTTATAAATTGACAGTGACTAGATTTCATGGACTATACATGCATAATTATGGCACACATGTCCCATCTAATTAATCTTAGATTATGTCTGACTCCTAATTAACTTGTGGTTGGATTAGCCTTAGTCAATTACAGAGTGTATTATGAATATAAGTTGGCAATTCTCAACACAGCGAGTTATTTTAGCTGTTTAGTGTGCTCTACGCATGGGCGTATTTTTGAGATTAGAGAATCGTATCCAATTAAAGGTTCAAACTAGATAGTCTGTGACGCCAACAGGACTCCTGAGCATTAAATATGGATTTCCGATGAACTATATAAAATCAAGCGGATGTGCTAGTTGTTCACACGGGACTGATAAGCGAGTGTTCATAGTTTGACCCGATGTCAATGAAATATGGCACTTGTACTATCTTGATGAAGTCCATGCAACACTAAACACGTGTCTCGCTATTAATGCCACCCCCAACACGCGTCGCGCGATACACAATTACTACTATCACGCGTGTAAGGCCACATGCACTAACTTTTTTTCAGACGGACAGTGATAAAAACACTAACCTTCCCTAGGAATTAATAAATTATAACCAAAATAAAATAGTGGGGGTGCCTGACAGCATGAAATCATTTCTGCTCATAAAATTTTTATATAACGTGTTTGAAAAAACCTTACGTTACGGAAATAGCCTACCATGTTAACTCCTAATTGATTGGAGCGCAACAAATATAAGACTAAACACGATTGGTCGGGCTATAAATACTATCTTGTGTTGTTATGGGAAACGAATAGACGGGGTACTTTTTTGAAAAGATGTGGAGACGTGGTTTCATTGGGTAGAGCTGCGAATATACTTGATTCAGAGCGTCTGTTCATTGCCACATCTTGTAATAAACCTACTAAGAAGCAGTACGTTGAGCACCAGTGTATATTTTATATAAAATAAAGCCTGGAACATCGGCAGATCGGAGTTGTGCTATATCCATTGCCAGTCAACGAAACTGTTTATTATTCTATGAATTGTGGTAAGCTTGAAATATTCAATATCTTTTAATGAAAATTGAATGTAAATTGTTAATTTATGCCTGTATATATGTGTAGTTCAGTAGCAAACATGATGTAAAGCCTATAATGCTCCAGCCTGAACAGAAGGTGTCGGAGGAAAGTAAAACGGCATGGAATGGCCAAACAGTACACTGACACCTAGATTATTGATTAGACAGAAATAATGCTGGAATTGCAGAGGCGTAGTAACCATTAGGGAGGGAAATACTGGTATAAAGTATTTCAGATGAAGCTGACAGTTGGCCTAACGCTCTGAACTCAATGTTTGTGATGTATTGTGCTCAGTGTAGAACTAGAGTATCAATTAGTTATGAAGTAGAAGGTACATCCTTCTTGTTTTCAGGGACAGTGGTCTTAAAGTTATTGAGCAGCACCTGGTCAGAGCTTTGCTGAAGCCAGAGGTGGACAGCATACTCCTTGGTCCATATAGCAACCAGTGGGGTGGCTCCAGAACTCATCGAGCAGAGGAGCCTTTTTCTGCAGTCATCACGCAAGATAAGAGAGTGTGGCCATGGAGCTCAACATTATGTACCCCCATCTTAAAATGACAGTGTAAAATACAATTAAGAGGGGAAGTTAATTGTTTTAATATCAGGAACTGAGAACATCTCCAATACTAGTTCCAATAAAGACAAACTATTGAAGTCATGATGACAAATACCAACAGAGCTTGAACAAAACAAAACCAGTATTACCTCATATTACTACTACACCACTGACACACATAGGATACTATTAAAAATACATGTCACTACAAGATTCATATTGAGAAATTCTGTACATATAACTTGTAATTAAAATTGATTGTGATTCCTGGTTCCATTTGTATTTGAATCAGGACACATATACCTTCATGACAGCACTGAATACATATTGTTATTTGAAAAGTTATCAGTGACTCCTTTAAGATATCCTCGTAGAGTGTTTTATGTATGTGAGTGTCACAGTGTTGTCAAGTGTAGTGGAATAAATTAAATTGTTTATCTGTCTGTTGTTGTTATGACTTACACTTCATCATACACATACCCTAGACATATAACGTAGTCATCACACTATTCCAGAATAATTCTGACTGAGGTATACATATGTGGCAGCAAGTAAGGTTATATATAATACACTACTCTTATTAGATATATATACCTTCACAGCTGATCTCAGTCAGTACACTAAGTCCCCTATAAATATTTATAACATCCCACTTTACCACACTAAGATCAGTTTCTCTTTGATTAGCCCCCCACTGACTATAAGGAGCCAGAAAAACAATTAAAGCCGTTAGAAAGTTTCTCACAAAATAGACTGAACAACTTCATTTATAAGACAGATACATAGAGCTTTAATAAATATCTTTTTTGCTATACAGTGTGAAATTTTACAACATTAATACTAGGGTGCGCGTGTATTACAAAGAAATAGCGTCCATCTGTCACTGTCTTCCTCATCATGTTATGGCGAGTACTGGTTGCCTGGAATAAAACTAGTTATTGGTGATGTTATTGTCCAATTAGTGAATTACTTAAGCTTAATGTCTTTCTGCTTTAAAGTTCAGTCATAAAGATGGTCCTTCTTGGTGACGGTTCCCAGATTTTGGCAGCGTTTTTGTTTTTTAATCGTACGTCCGCTAATACTCGAGGCGAAATCTGCGGTTAATATGTCTAACATGAGACTGATTTTACGTGAGTATCCCTTTTTTATTGTACAATGACAGGTGTCCTCTCGCCATTCAGGTAGATACTCGCCGATTTCGGCGGTACCCATTAGAGCTGGGTCGTCTCAGGAGCCGTTCAGGTTATTTCAGTTCCTGGTCGACGACACTCCTTCAAATGTACTCGCCAGGGCTCGAACCTGGATCACCCGATCCCTAGCGCAGCGCAGTGTGGTAACCATTACACCAGCGCGGCTCCCTGGCAGTGTGATGTCCACGTTCTTGTGATCGTCGCAGTCTCTTATGAAATAAGATAGGGCTTCTACTGTGGAATTTACTTGTGAATGTCGTCCTATTCTGCGTTATAAAAATGGATTCGGTCGTGGATTTCTGTTATATGGAACTCTCAAGCATGACAGCCTTTCTATGGTTGCATGGCTACTAGCTCAGCAACATTTGAAACAAATCGTCACCTCGTCTCAGCTCGATGTGATTTCGGGAAGGTGTTTGAGTGAAATCTGAGCTCTACTGGGCTTGGGATTTGATTTTTTATTCCTCTCGTCTCTACTGTGGCCTGTACTTAGCCAATCGACTACCGTAGAGCCTTCCTTGTTTTCTTGGACGCACACATAGTGTTTTCTCAGACGTGCGCGTAGTTCCGATTTTGTTTTCTCAGACGTACACGTAGTTGTTCTCGCATCATTCAATCATTTGTTTTACAATTCATTTCTTCCATTCTCTGTGTAGCATATGTTTTACGGGTGTTCTACGTTCATTTCTCTTCACAAGAACGTTCTACTAAAATACTCAGAGAGTTGGGGCCAGCATCACCATACTGTTTTCAGAGAACTTACCAAGCGTAGTTCTGTAACAACAACAAATAGACTTTCCTATTTCAGCGACCAGAAGCGTGGGCCAATTGTCAGTTGGGACGCCGTCCCAAAAAAGAACAACATCAACAGCGCAGTACTTGGTAACATTAGTGCCCCAAAATAGACATTATCAGTGAGACATACTAGCTAAGAATACAGGCAATTGTAACTTCTTCAAGTAGCTTGCCTTGTGGCGTAGATAATCATGTCTATCCACTATTTCCTGTCCTTCATCTTATCACTGTGCTAGGGGTAGTATGACGGTGGTTGCCTTGCCTTCAGTCAGTTTATGTGAGGTAGTATCTGACAGCCTTTGAATAAAAAGTCTAACACACATGGCAGTACGGAGGGAGAGGTTAAGGAGCCTCTATCTCGTCTCTATAAGAGGTGTTTTATACAGATAGCTCTACCCCATATAGAGAATTCTTTTTTTTTTTGCAGGACAGAAATGTAAAAAGGCAATAATGCCTATTTCTTCACCCTGAGGAAATAAAGATTTTGTTCATTCGTTTCCTTGTCGCCATCATTGACAGTCACCTGTTTTCTTTAACGGCTACTTAACCAGCATTCACAATTAATTTTTACATCTAGTGGCCGTTCCACGATCCGCTATCCTTGGTAGGAAGACAGATTCGTCCCCAGGTGGGTACATTTAGGCCAAATCCAGATCGTGGCACAGAATGGGCGACAGACATGAGTATTCACGGTGTACAGTCTTGAAAGTGTTTACAATAAAACGCCCTGCTCGTTAGGGAGCTCCACCACACTCCGTAAATATGCCACTATGTTTATTTCATTCATTCATTACACCTCAGTTCCGTGTACAGCACATGACTTCAACATAATCGCGCCACGTTTTCCTGTCCTGCGCCATCCGGTCACGGCGTTTCCGTGTTCTGTATACCTTTCATGTCTCTCTCCAATAGCCTTCTGAATGTGTATTTATGTCGCCGTCTGTTTGATTTGCATTGGTGATTCTAGAATAAACACTTCTTTGTAATGCTTACACGTGGTTTCCAAAGTGTTATCCTATACGCCACCTCTTGTTCCACTTGTATTTATTTGTCTGGTTCTTTCCATCAGTTATTGTGGTATTCAGTGATGCCACAGCTGGGTATTTCTTACTAGATCTGGGTTTTTGGGCTTCCGTCTGGGTATCTGGGTAATTTTTTTCAAAATCTGCATTAATCTGGGTATATTTGACAATTGGCATTTACAATGTATGTATATTCTGTGCACTGAGCATTATACATTATATGTATATTATAATTAAATGTCAAACATTATGTGCTATCTATTTTTTATTCTACTTAAATTTAATTCTTGTTTTTAACCACGTCAATGGGAGCCGCGCTAGCGTAGTGGTTACAACACCGCTCTGGCGACCGGGTGATACAGGATCAAACCCAGGCGACGGCATTTGAGGATTTTTCGTCGACCGGGATTTGGACTGGATTAACTCGAGACCTGGCGAGAACATTTGAAGGAGTGTCGTCGACCAGGGGACTGGCGGCTCCTGAGTCGACCCAGCTGCAATGGGTACCTCCGAAATCGGCGAGTATTTGCCTGAATGGCGAGGGACACCTGTCTCTGTACAAGAAATAAAGGGATACTCACGTAAAATCAATGTCAGGTTAGACATAAAATAATAACCTGAGATTTCGCTTCGAGTATTAGCGGGCGAACGCAAAAAAAAAAAAAAAAAAAAAAAAAAAAACCACGTCAATGACGTTGTTTTTTGACTCGTTTACACCAGCTCAAACTGGCATATACATTGTATTGGGGAAAAAAGGCTATTACAAGTTTTTCATCAAACCAAAAGTGTCCTGTCTCCAAGATAAAATTGCTAAAGCGGAGATACTGTTGTCGGCTTTCATGACAGAACATAATACTCCGTTTTCGCAAGCTGGTCATTTGATTGAATGTTGCAAGCAGATATTTCCAGACAACCCAATTGCTCAAAAAATGTCACTGAAGCGCACCAAGGCTGCCTATGTGATGCAGTACGGCATTGCTCATTTTGAGCGGCTTGAAGTTATAAACATTTGCAGAAATCAGAAATTTTCTATAATCGTTGATGAGAGTACTGATATTTCTACGAACCAGATGTTGGAAGTCGTTGTGCGATTCTGTGACACAAAAACAAAAAAAAGTAGTTGATTCACTGTTAGACCTCATTGAGGTAGAGGATGGGATTGGTCTTGGCATGTTTACAACTGTTAAGAAATTGTTGAGCACGCATGAAATCCCGCTTAGTAACGTCATTGGTTTTGCTGCAGACAACTGTGCCACTATGATGGGGACTGCAAGTGGTTTACAGGCACATCTGAAGAAAGAGATTCCACATGTCTTTGTTCTCGGCTGTGTTTGTCATTCATTTGCACTTTGTGCAAATGCTGCCAGCAACCACCTACCATCTTAGCAGCGCAGTTTAAACAGTTGTTTCAGAAGAGAGCCTTGATCGTCTGTCTGATCAATGGCGAGAACTGGCATCGTACCGAAAAGATCTTGGACATCTAGTGGATGAGGATCCGCCCAAATTCTGGCTGGACTGTAACAAGTAACAGATGCTAATAACCAGAAGAAATTTGATGTTTTGGCTGACCTCATGTGCACGCTTATGGCACTACCTCACTCCTCGGCATGCGTCGAAAGAGTGTTTTCGAAGGTTAACTTAGTTAAAACTAAACAAACCAACAAGCTTTTGTGTGAAACAGTTTCCAATCGAATACTAGCCAAGCAAGCAAGCTGTTGCCAAAGATGGAGTTTGTCATAAGTTTAATCCTTGTAAATGCGTGGTTGAAGATGTGCGTAAAGGACGTTGTCGGCAGAGATATGCAAAGATTTTGGAACTTCACAATCAAGATTCCACGTTGTTAGTTCATGCATATGAAGGAGAAGTTGTCGACATTAATGCCGAGTCTCTGACAGGTGACATTTTTCAACAGTAACAAGTTACAACTAACATTTTATATTTAATTTGAGGAACATTTTGTTAATGTAACTAATGTAAGTATATTACAGTTAAAATATCTCATTTTCAAGAGTTCACATATTGGGGTGTTATTAAAATCCTTTTTATTTAATTGTGAATTTTTGGTAATTAAAAAAAAAAAAAAAAATTAAGAAATACATAAAAATTGATAGCACACAGATTATTTGTGCTAAAGATGAACATAAAAGATTATGTAAACATCGTCTATCCCGTGTATTTGAGGCATAAAATAATCTGGGTATTTCTGGGTTTTTTTTAAGAAGAACATCTGGGTTTATCTCTAGAACTTGAGTGGCAACGCTGGTGGTATGACATTTCAATCCTTCTATACTGCACAAGCGCCCATTTATGAGAGTCTCTAACTCTTGGCTGTCTTTTTTTTCCCACGTCTCTGAGTCATATCATAGGACTGTCTTGACATTGAATTCAATGTCAATATCTGTTCCTCCAACTTTGTCAGTCATGCTTCAAAGATATAAGTATATCTTGTTGGGATGCTTCTTCAAGGTCAATTTGGCTATCTTTTGCCGCAAGAAAATAGAATATTTCACAAAATATCATTCACGATTCTTACTTTCCTAAGTTTGTCATTGAGACATGTTTCAAATATGTATAATATGATGATTGACTACTTTCAGTAGACTTCGTCAAAAATGAGTGTTTCGAACCAAAGTGTTAAGTTTGATATTTTACGTCAATTCTGAACAATTATAACACTACTTTACCAATATTTTATTTAAAAAACTATTTGGTGCTAAATAAGGAAGCTGAAATTTTTCGGTCATATAAAAAGACATAATAGTCTGGAAAAAACAGTGATGGAAGGCATGGTCCCTGGAAAAAGGGGAAGGGGTCGACCTAGACGACGGTGGACCCAGGACATCACAGAGAGTCTGAACTTGTCTTTGGCTGATGCAGGCCGATTTGCCCAGAATCGTGATGCGTTCAGAGCAGCTGTAATGGGGACAACGTTCTGGAAAGAATACGTCACATGATGATGATGATTTGGTGCTAATCTGTATCAGGTTTCGCTTTATTGTTATTGTTATTGTTGATCAGAATCGACGTCATTGCACTTCGGACAAACCCATAGGTGCTCAGTCTCCCTCAACAAATATCGAAGGGTATTCTTCTTCTTCGAACACTCTGAGACATCTACTTGAATGTTTTCAAAGAAAGCAGTAGTCAGTTGAGGCTATTTGAATCTCCGTAGAGCTTTTCCACGAATGGTACTTGTTTCGGCCATATGCGCTTTCTCTGTTCCGCATATATTGGGCAACTTTGAAGCAGATATTCAGCAGTCATTTTATAAGTGCCCCATTTACACTGATCGGTAGTTCCTATCTTTAGCTTGTTGAATAGATGGTATCTCAATCGAAGGTTAATGAAGTTTCAGCAGCCACCTTATGGCTGCAGTAGCTGCCTCTACCACAATTCGCATGCTGGAGGTTGTTATCACGTAAGTCCCACTATGTTCAGCAACGATTCTGCCATTTACTATAGCAGAGAAGCACGGATTACAGACCCATCAGTGTACACAATTGCATCATCAATCCCAGAATGATCATTTACAAGTATCAGTTGATCAATTCCCAGCTCTGCCCTCCAATTAGCCCAATTTTGCACTCTCTACCAAGGCTGATAATTACATGCTGTTAGTTCGTCCAATTCTCACATGACTTATGTGGTAAAGTGGGATGTTATAAATATTTATAGGGGACTTAGTGTACTGACTGAAATCAGCTGTGAAGGTATCTGCATCTAATAAGTGTGGTGTATTACAGATGACCTTACTTGCTACCACATTTATACCTCAGTCAGAATTATTCTGGAATATTGTGATGACTACGTTAAATGTCTAGGGTTATGATAATAATGAAGTGTAAGTCACAACAACAACAGACAGATAAACAATTTAATTTATTCCACAACACTTTACAACACTGTGACACTCACACACATATAACACTCTATACGACTATCTTAAATGAGTCAAGTGTAAAGTTTCAAATATATATGTATTAATTCTTTCAGTAATAGGTATCCTGATTCAACTACACAGTGAACCAGGAATCACAATCAAATGTAATCACAAGTAGTATGTACACAGTTTATATATGAACTTTGTATTGACATATTTGATTATTATTATTCTATGTGTGTAATTTGTGAAGTAGTACTATGAAGTAATACTGGTTTTGTTTTTCAAGCTTGGTTGTTGTTTGTCATCATGACTTCAAGTGTTTGATTATCTTGGAAATAGTATTGGGAAAAGTTCACAGTTCCTGTCATTTGAAACAATTTATTGTCCCTCGGTGTTTAATATAATATCAAATTTAGAGGGGGGGGGGGGGCACATAATGTTGAGCTACTCTGGCCACAGAAGCTTATCTTTCGTGATGGCGGCAGGAAAAGACTCCTCTGTTCGATTGCTTCCTGTGTTCTGGAGACACCTCACTGGTCGCTATCTGGACCAAGGAGTATGCTGTCAGCCTCTGGATTCAGCAAAACTCAGACCAGGTGCTGCTTCAATAACTTAGGACCACGGTCCCTGAAACAAGAAGGTTGTACCTCCTATTTCAGAACTAATTTATAATCTATTTCCACACTGAACACAATACATAACAAACACTGAGTTCAGAGCGGTAGGCCAACTGCTAGCTTCATCTGAAACAATTTACACCAGTATCTTCTTCTTCTTCCATCCTTAGCCACCAAGCGGCAAAGCAGTATGTGGCCAGTACTTCTAGTGGCGTCTTAGGGCAGCAACAAATTGATCAATCTATCGCTTTTTCCACCACGCCTAGTGGCGTCTTTGTGGAACAAAAACAGACCAAACAATCTATCATTGTTTCCGTAATCAGATTGGTTGGCAAGCAGGTGATCAGCCCACTGTGCGAAGTTTTTATGGGATGGGGTAAACAGCCCCATGCCCAACCCTCCTTAGTCGCTTTTTACGACATGCGTGGTAGGGTGCAGTATTACTATTCTTTGCTCCCCTTTCGGGCCCCGGTAACACACGGGTGTTACACCAGTATACTCCTCCCTAATGGTTACTACGCCTCTGCAATTCCAGCATTAGTTCTTTCTAGTCAATAAGATAGGTGTCAGTGTACTGTTTATCAATTCCATGCAGTTTTACTTTTCTCCGACACGTCCTGTTCAGGTTGGAGCAATATTTAGGCTTTGCCTCATGTTGGCTACTGAACCACACACATATACAGACATAAATTATCAATTTACATTCAATTTTCATTAAAAAGATATCAAATATGTCAAGCTTACCACAATTCATGGAAATATTAACAAATACGTTGACTGGCGATGAATAATGGCACAAATTCCGATCTGCCTCTGTCCCAGACTTTAATTTAGAAAAATATGAGCTGGTTCTCAACGCACTGTTTCTTAGTAAGTTTATTTTAAAATGTGACACTGAACAGACGCTCCTAATTGACTATATTGGCGGGTCTAACCAATCGGGCCATGTTTACACAGCTTTTCAAAAAATTTTACCCTTCTCACGTTTCCCCTAACAACCACAATTAGTATTTGTAGTCCGACTAATCGTGTTTAGCCTTACATATCATTCCCGCCAATCAAATTGGATTTAACATGGTGACCTATTTCCCGTACAATGGTGGTTTCAAAACATGCCACTGTGCGATTATTATTTGGTGTTGTCTGACACCCTCACTATTTTCTTTTGGCTATAATTTGTTAAATATTAGACTAATTGCTTAGCACCTAACATATTCTTTGTCAGCAAGTCCTAAGGCACCCAAATATATAAGTTTTAAGGGAGCTAAGTGGCTGCGTTCAAAATATGTATCTTCTTCTAGGATAGTCGTGCTGTTACCACCTCCTCACTTCAAAACTTTAGGGGGGTCTGCTGTACTGTCAGACTAATGTCAGGAGTTTAGACATAAAACAGTAGAATGTCATGTTTCCTAATAAGCATTTTACAGGTTTTTAAACCTAACCCTCGTAGTTGTAGTGTTTTTTTATCACTGTCTATGTGAAAAAAAGTTAGTGCTTCATGCCTTACGCTTGGGGTGGCATTAATTACATATCGCGAGACGCGTGTTAGTGTTGCATGCGTTCCTGCTTTCAGCCCTCCCTCTCTCTATCCTAAGTTCATCTGTCTTTTCATCACGCAGTGTATAACATGAAATTAATGCCCTCTTAAAACAGACGTTATATGTCAGTCTATAATTCTATATACACATAGAGAAATTTATTATTATTATTTCTGGGGCTTACGGTGATTCTCATCACACGGATGGCGGCTTAAAAAATCCGCTCCCAGATTTGTCTTACCAGATATATACTCTATGCTAAACTCAAATGGCTGCATCAGTAATGACCATCTGAGTAACCTAGAATTTTCATGCCTAGCCTGCGCTAGAAACGACAAGGGTTTGTGATCCGTTTGCAACTTAAATGCCTTCCCATACAGATAAATATTGAATTTCTTTATCGCCCATATTACTGCAAGACATTCTTTTTCGCTAGTTGAGTAGTTGGTTTCAGCTTTATTCAACTTTCTGCTAGCATATGCCACTGGGCTTAATTCCCCATCCAATGCATCTGATTTCTGTAACAGGGTCGCACCTAACCCGATATTACTGGCATCCGTCCTTACAATGAATTCTTGACTTAAGTCAGGTAATTTCAAAATAGGTTTGCTTGTGAGCTTTTCCTTCAATTCCTGGTAAGCCAATTCACATTGTGATGTCCATGTAATTCGATCTGGATTTCCTTTACGTGTCAAATCAGTTAACGGTGCACATATGGAATTAAAGTTTTTGATATACTTTTGGTAGAAACCACATAATGAGACAAAGGATCTCACGTCTTTCTTGGTTTGTGGTCTCGGGGCTTTCTTTAGTTTCTCTAAATTCTTGGGGTCAGGGGTCATGTTTCCCTGATGGACTGTGTGTCCCAAGAATTCTAATTCTTTACATCCAACGCAACATTTGGTTGGTCGGGCTGTTAAATTCGCTTCTCTAAGTCGATTAAACAGCATTTTCAGAGAGTCAATGTGTTCCTCAAATGTTTCTGTTGCTATAAGGATATCATCCATGAAATTTGTGATGCATGGATTATTCAGAGGGTCCAATAATTTTTTCATCATTCTAGAGAAGACACTAGGCGCATTCTTCAATCCAAATGGCAATCTGTTAAACTCATAGTGTCCCTCTGAGGTACTAAAAGCTAGGTATGGTCTAACCTCAGGCTTTACTGGAATCTGATAGTAACCTTTATTAAAACTGAGAATCATAAAGTGTTATATATATTCTGCATTTCTGTATGGTGCAGAAACATGGACGATGAATAAGCATTTGGAAGAAAGAATTGAGGCTCTTGAAATGTGGATATATAGAAGAATGGGGCGTATCTCATGGAAAGAGATGAAAACAAATAATCAGGTCCTAGAAAATCTAGGTATGAAAAGAGAACTAATGAGGGAGGTCAAAGTTCGACAGCTAAAATACTTTGGCCACATAAAAAGGCATAACACCTTGCAGAAGACCATAACAGAAGGGAGAGTTGAAGGCAAACGTGCAAGGGGAAGACAGCGCTATAAGTGGGAAGACAACATCAAGAGATGGACAGGAAAGAGTCTATCAGAGTGCACCATCAAGACAAGAGACAGAAGACGTTGGAGATCCATTACAGCCAACCTTCGTTGTGGAGATGGCAACTGATGATGATGATGATGATGATAGTAACCTTTACTCAGATCCATTTTTGAGAAATATTTAGCTTTATTTAGCCTGGCAAACAACTGGTTTGTATCCGGCAATGGATCCACCTGTCCTTCTGTGATAGCATTCAGTCTCCTGTAATCTATACAGAGTCTATGTTCTCCAGAGGGTTTCCTTAAGAGCACCACACTGGAACTATACGAAGATTCACTGTGTGAAATTATTCCTTCCTTCAACAAATAGTCTATCTCTTCCTTCAAAGCTTTTTCCTTAGCAAAAGGAATCGAATAGGGTTTCATACAGACAGGTGTGGGGTCTATCAGTTTCATATAATATTCCAATAAGTTTGTATGCCCCGGTCGGTCTGTTAACACCTCTGTATGATTATCTAGAACCTGTTGCACTCTCTCTTTCTGATTTTTCGTTAAATGTGTACTGATTTTCACCTGTGCCGCTGTCTCACAGGGGTGTAATGGATATTCAAATGATGAAAGTGGTTCCTTTTTCATCTCCATGGCAATGGACAAGGTCAACAAGTGTGTCTCTTCCTGATGTTCTCTTTCCAAATATTTCTTCAGGAGATTCACATGATAGATTTTTTCTTTCCCCTTCTTATCTATCTTATAATTGGTTCTAGACACCTTCTCTAGAACTGTATATGGACCTTGCCATCCAATTTGTAACTTATTCTGACTACCGGGTAGAAGAAGCAGTACCTTCTCTCCCACAGCCAAATCTCTGTCTTTAGCCTTCCTGTTATAATAGGCAGCATGTTTCTTCCTGGCTTGTTTCAAATTTTCATTGGCAAGTTTCCAGCCAGTTTTTTTAAACGAGTGGTCAGCTCATTCACATATTGGTATGAGGATGTAATATTTTCCTCTGCCTTTTCATCAGTCCACGTTCTTAACAGCGTTACATATGGACCTTTAATTTTGTGGACCTATTTGTCCATGCACCGGTATGGTCTCTTCCACTCGAAGCTCTATAGTGATGATTTTTTCTTCCCAGAATTATCATGCACAAAACGACCGCTACCAATTCTTTTTCTTGGGGCTTTCTCTCCCCACTTAGAATTCTTGATGAGAGATTTCCTCTCTACATCCTCTTCCTCCAGTTTGTTTAAGTCCGATTGAGGGATTTTCGGCTTATCCTGGGGTAAGACATCTTTTTGCACTCTCTGCATAGTGGCCATTGTAAAACAGTTAAGTGAAGCTTGTCCGTGAAAAGGGGCTTCCCATTTCATTTGGTCCACTTTATTAAATTTTTTTTTTTTATTGTCAGGCCTACGTTTGCCCGTGGCGTGTCCAGGTCCTGATCAATGTTCCCACTTGTGGGTGTTCCCTCATGTGCTATGCTACACCTTTCTACAAAATTCTCAATGTCCCACCTTGCCTTGGGCAAATAATAATTGTGAGCCACCTTTTGGATGATGGTACCTATTTTCTCATGGTCCCCATCTTGTTTCACATGTAGGCTCCTTAGTAATTCTGCCCTATATGCCTTTGGAAGAACCAACTGTCCGTGACCATTGGATCTAGTTCCGGCCTTCCTGTAAATCAACTTGTTTTTCATGTAAAAATCTCCCTTGCCGGGAGTTGTATGACAAGTTGACAATTTCCTAAAACAAGGCTTGAGGGTCTTATCCCCAGCCTGTGCCTTCCTCATCTCTTCTGGAGTGGTATTTAACATAATATCCTCCTCCTTTCTTGAGGTCGACCTGACCTGAAGGGTGGCCATGACTATATGGTTCCTTCTGCAACGGTCAGTGTCATGATTGTTCATCTTACAATTTTTACACCATCTCTTTCCTTGGTTGAAAGATTTTCTTTCTTCATATTTCATTTCATCGAATTGTGGGGTTTTATTTTTATTGTCATACCGTGGCCTATCAAACTGGTGCTTACCTTTGTTATGATCTCTAGGATCAAATGTATTAAAGTTCTGTGGTGCCTTAAAATTATCTACCTGTTTCTTTTTATTACCTGATACCTCTGCCTGAGCTGCTTGATACCTTTCAGCAACATTTAGCAACTCACCCAGCCTCTCTGCACCTTGTTCCATGAGAAACTTTCTTAGGTCTGGAGCCATGGACTCTTTTAATTGTTCTATAAGGATCATTTCCTTAAGATCTTGGGTTTTTCCCAGAGAAGTCCATTTCTCCAAGTATGTCTCTAACCGTGCAGAGAACTGGTGATAGGTTTCACCTGACAGTAGTTTAGCATTCCTAAATTTTTTCCTATAAAATTCACCATTCTTTTCATATTTTAACAAAAGAGCCTGCTTTAGCATGTCATAATTTTCTTGATCACCTCTGCTCATTTTGGCAAAAACTTCATAAGCTGCCCCACGAAGACCTTGAGATAACTTTAAGCTCCACCTTTCTCTCTCTAACCCATACGTGGTAGCTAATAGTTCATATCTATTTAGATAGCTCTCAATATCATCGTCTTTCTCAACAAAATGATCTAAATGAAAATTCATAGCTGAGGTTGAGGCTCCCTGACTAGCAATAACATCGGAGGCAAAGGGACTACCCCAATTTTCAGGAGCATGGCCTTGAAACTCAAACTCCCTTAGTCGTAACTCATGTTCCCTTTGTAATCTCTTCTCCTCCTTTTCTGCTTCCCTCTCTGCAGTCTGTCTTCTTTTTCTAATCTTCTTTCTTCCCATTCAATATATTTGTCACATTCCGTAGTGACATAGGCAATCATAACTTGCCCGTCCATTCCTAACTCTTTAGCAGTCTGCACAGCAGCAGATCGAAATTTGGCCAGGTCCGCCATTTTCTAACAGGTAAATGTATATAATGTCTAACTAAACACTACAATCTGTAATTAATTATCCAAGGACAACCACAGGCACTGAGAGCTCAACCTTATTTAATTCCACCCAAGGATACCTTTTAATTTTTTATTATTCCCAATATATATAATAGGAGAAAGTTCAATATCCCGGGAGCGAGCCCCCAATATATGTGGTAAAGTGGGATGTTATAAATATTTATAGGGGACTTAGTGTACTGACTGAGATCAGCTGTGAAGGTATCTGCATCTAATAAGTGTGGTGTATTACAGATGACCTTACTTGCTACCACATTTATACCTCAGTCAGAATTATTCTGGAATATTGTGATGACTACGTTAAATGTCTAGGGTTATGATAATGATGAAGTGTAAGTCACAACAACAACAGACAGATGAACAATTTAATTTATTCCACAACACTTTACAACACTGTGACACTCACACACATATAACACTCTATAAGACTATCTTAAATGAGTCAAGTGTAAAGTTTCAAATATATATGTATTAATTCTTTCAGTAATAGGTATCCTGATTCAACTACACAGTGAACCAGGAATCACAGTCAAATGTAATTACAAGTAGTATGTACACAGTTTATATATATGAACTTTGTATTGACATATTTGATTATTATTATTCTATGTGTGTAATTTGTGAAGTAGTACTATGAAGTAATACTGGTTTTGTTTTTCAAGCTAGGTTGTTGTTTGTCATCATGACTTCAAGTGTTTGATTATCTTGGAAATAGTATTGGGAAAAGTTCACAGTTCCTGTCATTTGAAACAATTTATTGTCCCTCGGTGTTTAATATAATGTCAAATTTAGAGGGGGGGGGGGGGGGGCACATAATGTTGAGCTACTCTGGCCACAGAAGCTTATCTTTCGTGATGGTGGCAGGAAAAGACTCCTCTGTTCGATCGCTTCCTGTGTTCTGGAGACACCTCACTGGTCGCTATCTGGACCAAGGAGTATGCTGTCAGCCTCTGGATTCAGCAAAACTCAGACCAGGTGCTGCTTCAATAACTTAGGACCACGGTCCCTGAAACAAGAAGGTTGTACCTCCTATTTCAGAACTAATTTATAATCTATTTCCACACTGAACACAATACATAACAAACACTGAGTTCAGAGCGGTAGGCCAACTGCTAGCTTCATCTGAAACAATTTACACCAGTATACTCCTCCCTAATGGTTACTACGCCTCTGCAATTCCAGCATTAGTTCTTTCTAGTCAATAAGATAGGTGTCAGTGTACTGTTTATCAATTCCATGCAGTTTTACTTTTCTCCGACACGTCCTGTTCAGGTTGGAGCAATATTTAGGCTTTGCCTCATGTTGGCTACTGAACCACACACATATACAGACATACATTATCAATTTACATTCAATTTTCATTAAAAAGATATCAAATATGTCAAGCTTACCACAATTCATGGAAATATTAACAAATACGTTGACTGGCGATGAATAATGGCACAAATTCCGATCTGCCTCTGTCCCAGACTTTTATTTAGAAAAATATGAGCTGGTTCTCAACGCACTGTTTCTTAGTAAGTTTATTTTAAAATGTGGCACTGAACAGACGCTCCTAATTGACTATATTGGCGGGTCTAACCAATCGGGCCATGTTTACACAGCTTTTCAAAAAATTTTACCCTTCTCACGTTTCCCCTAACAACCACAATTAGTATTTGTAGTCCGACTAATCGTGTTTAGCCTTACATATCATTCCCGCCAATCAAATTGTATTTAACATGGTGACCTATTTCCCGTACAATGGTGGTTTCAAAACATGCCACTGTGCGATTATTATTTGGTGTTGTCTGACACCCTCACTATTTTCTTTTGGCTATAATTTGTTAAATATTAGACTAATTGCTTAGCACCTAACATATTCTTTGTCAGCAAGTCCTAAGGCATCCAAATATATAAGTTTTAAGGGAGCTAAGTGGCTGCGTTCAAAATATGTATTTTCTTCTAGGATAGTCGTGCTGTTACCACCTCCTCACTTCCAAACTTTAGGGGGTCTGCTGTACTGTCAGACTAATGTCAGGAGTTTAGACATAAAACAGTAGAATGTCATGTTTCCTAATAAGCATTTTACAGGTTTTTAAACCTAACCCTCGTATTTGTAGTGTTTTTTATCACTGTCTATTTGAAAAAAGTTAGTGCTTCATGCCTTACGCTTGGGGTGGCATTAATTATATATCGCGAGATGCGTCTTAGTGTTGCATGCGTTCCTGCTTTCAGCCCTCCCTCTCTCTATCCTAAGTTCATCTGTCTTTTCATCACGCAGTGTATAAAATGAAATTAATGCTAGTATTAATCTAGGTCATTAATCAGCTTGCGTATCTCAAGGTTTTCTTAGAAATGCAGTACACGTTTTATTGTTTTGTGGAAACGCGTGTATGCTGCTATAGGCTTTACTATCAACGTGGAAACGTTACAATTTGCAGACGAAGTAGAAAAAAAGGGGGATTTTTGTACGCCATTGTGACAGCACTGTACTTTTACCATTTCTCTTTCCTTTTATTTGAATTTATGTGTTAGGCTTTACATTTACCTTTTAATTTATATATGTGGATTTAGAATGTTTCACGACAACTTACTCCACTCTTTCCCCTTGAATATACTTTCAACTGTGGTCACCTGTCTAATAGTAGCCTCTAACTGCGTCATCCATGACATTCTCCTCTTTATTCTTGTTCCTTTGACGTCAGCTATGTTTCCATGCAGGGAATGCCTTTTGTCTGTGGTTTAACAAAAGGTTTAACTTGGATCATCGCGTATCTGGATCTATTTGACAGCAGTCCAATCATGTACCGCATCGTCACAATTGGGGAATCTCGCGTACAGCCCAAGACTATATGCATCCCTTCATTTTGAATGCGTTACAGTCGCTCACATTGTGATATTGACAGCGTGAGTAATCCCAGGTCATACTCGGTTATTGGCATGACTAGCTAATGGTACAGGAGAAATAGTAGGCTTTGCTCTAGGTGCGTTGCAGCCATTGTTTTAGGGCTACCAAGCGTCTCTTTCATTTCTGTATGATGTGATCAACATGGTGCTTATACGATAGCCCGAGAACGAATATGACTAAATCAATTATAAATGTGTATATATAGAGATAACAAATGTAATAATCAATCATAGTTAACAATGTAAAATAAACAAGGGTGGGGTGCTATAGGACCATTCCTTTAAAGATTCATCACTGGTGATGATCTGGATATGGTTTTGAAAAGAAAATCTTCTTTAAGATTCCATTTGGCAGCTCTGAATGTTTACTTAGCTGCCGGTAAGATGTCGGTTGGTTTCTGCTCCAGCCGATGCTTGTTCTTTGCAAGCTGTAGACTGGTTCTTCTAATCGCTGGTCAAGTCTGGTGGCCGCAATACATCCTTCGAAGTATAGGCATAGCTAGGCGGGGTTGTCGTACGGAAGGACCTGGGTTCGAGTTCTGGGTAAGCCACTCACGTCTGTTGTTTTTCTGTTGTCTAGTTTTCTACTTCTTTATTTCTTACGAGTGCCTGAAAACATACCTTTATGTTTGTCTAATATTTATTTACTGTTTACAGGCCTCGGGTTTCCCTTCCTTATGTGTTATAAATGTTTATACACTACCAAAATCTACCCTCTGTCCTGTACTTACTGTTCTTAGTCTTCTGTCATTTACTAGACACAGTATTAAGGTCTTTGTCTTGTGTGGTCTAACCTATACTGTATAATAAGGGAACAACAGAAGTGATCGCGTCATTAATAGGCTGGACTGCCCATAGTAAATTTCCGGTGTTATGTGTTGCGGGTCGCACTAGTGACCCGTCATCGAAGCATCATTTTTGGTGATGCCTAGATGGCAGGGAGGATAGTGTGATTCGCTTGAATAGCTAGGCGGGGTTGTCGCACGGAAGGTCCTGGGTTCGAGTCCTGGGTAAGCCACTCACGTCTGTTGTTTTTCTGTTGTCTAGTTTTCTACTTCTTTATTTCTTACGAGTGCCTGAAAACATACCTTTATGTTTGTCTAATATTTATCATTCGAAGTATCGCGGGGTCATTACGAAGATGGTCCAGCGTCTTCAAGACCCGTCTGATGTAGGTGTCTAGCTTTGAGGGAAAGCGACTTATACCACAAACGTGTTTCACAGACTAGTACCACCAATTGGTACCACCGACTAGTATCCTCCTGAGTATTGGTTTCCTGACAGGAAAATTAGCCCTCCCTTATTATTCCACCATCCCATTTGCCTCATAATTTCACCCTCTCTGAGCATTAATGTTAATCCCGGTGAGTGGGAAACACCCATTGCATTTATATAAAACATGTTTACATATACAGTTGCACTGGTTAAAAAGGTTAATATAATATTTATATACTTCACTTCTGTCATCATCTGCTCCTTGCTTCCTGTGGAACCTGGGACTACCTCTGCTTGTTTCTATGTGAAACCCGCATGAAAGGTCACCAGCTCTTGCAGTGGTGGTTCATGAAACCATCATTCTGTATGCTGAGGTTGCCAGGCTCATATGAACTTGGACATACACTAGCAATTTTCACATGTTTATAATGCAAAATATAGTTATAAAATGTACAACTCACGCCAAATTATTTAGGGCATACATACTTCTGGCCTAGAGAAAAAGTCTCAGCAACATTGTTCAGATGCTTCTTACACATAGTCTAGGGTATTACTTTACAATAGAGATGGCTACTGTGTGTATGTGTCGAAACAATGCCTCGAAACAGCAGAATGTCCGAAAGATCGACACACAGCCTGCTTGTTTTTTCGAAGCAGTTTCAGTTCTTGTCTGCCTCGCTGTTTTGCAGAGACACACTGTCTTACTGTCTCACCATCCGTGGGTCTTTGTAAAATTTGAGTGAACCGTTCGGAACATTAGTATGGAATATCAAAAATGTCATATTTTTCAGGGATGTGTTATAATGACTTGATTTTACAAGTGATATTATTTTTGCTGAGAAGTTATAGACACTGGAAATTGTGTCAGTGCTGCAGTTGTCAATGTTTTAGGCACTAAGTTAAAGTTGAAAGTGTCCGTGTGTTCGTATAAATGTAATGGACACTTTATTAGCTCTGCTGATATCTGTGTACTCGGTGTGGATTTGAATCATTGTCTACCAAAACTAGCTTACTCTAGTTTGATATCATGTGTTATTATTACTGTTATTATTATTGTTGTTTTTTTATTATTTTCACATATACTGCAGCTATCATCATATCTCCGTTTTGTTTCATCATAATGAAGACTTGTGTAAAAATATTGAATTGTGGTCACACGAAATGCCATAGATTTTCACACACGACAGTAGCGCGCAAGGAAAAACAGTTCATGTATAGTAATGTATACTGTCTATTAGAGACTTCTTTCTCCCCGATACGGGCAATAGTGCCGTTGTGCCGTTGGGTCGACACACTGTTTCGACACAGTTTATATCACTGAGCCGACTGTCTCGAAACAGCGGAGTGTGACGATTTGCCCACCTATAATTTACAATGAAATCCCACTATGACTTAGTGTTCATGTTCCTAGGATTCCGGGATTTCCGTATTAATAAAGGTTGAGCTTTCATGTTGTATAAGTCCACAAGATGCTCAAACACGTTGTCCGGTCCTTTAAAGTAGAATCCCGATTTTATCTCATATTCTGGCTTGTCTGACTGTCTTCTTGGCGAGTTGAATTATCAGTGCCTTAAACTCAGAATGTGCTAGATTATAAGCGACATTCGGCCCACGCATCCACATTGCTACTATATGACAAGGCTCCAGTCAAAAATGTTGTACTTTAACATCTCCAATGCAAAATCAATAACATACAACTTGCGTATATTGGTAGTGGTATATCCCCACTACCCTCTCATGGAAAACCCCTGCGTGACAAATAAAATGTGATTTTTCAAGTCACTTCCCATATAAGGTATTCTCTCTTCCGTAGATATCAATCTTGTTTACACTCACAATTTCATAGATCTATAACTGGTAATCTCTGTCAAGAGTTCATTTTCTAGTGACGATCCATCACAACAAACCTGGGTTCAGGTTTCTTCCCAGACAGAAATAGGAGGTCACATTAGCCGTATTAGCGATAATACAACTCCGCTTTGTTTACGCACTAATCCGGCGCTCTCACTCACTGTCGTTATCTTCCTATAAACACATGTGTCTAATCTCACAAGGGATGGCCACTTAAACCCAGACATAGCAGGAATTACAGGAAGAAAGTGTAAACAATGAGTGGGGCCAAGAATTCAGTACACAAAATGAGAGGTAGATCAATAATTATGGAGAGAAACATGAACGCGAGGAAAAGAGAACGGACAATTATGTCATAAGCAGCAAACCTAGAGATGAAAGCCGAATCTAAGACACTACCAGTATCCTCTGATTTAGTCACAAGTCTTATCGGATGGCCGTAATTTAAGACAGCAAGGTTCATATTAAGGAGGGTTCGGCTAAAACTCATACCCTGTCTGTTGTCAGAGATGTTTCCCCACTCCTTACATCTAGCGTTAAAATCACCAGCAATTAAACATCTTTTGATAGATTCTTCCGACTATTCCCCTAAAAATCTCAATTACCCTCTTCTGGAAGGTGATCTACGTGGGCATGTAAAATGTCGACTTGCCATTCATGACCATCTATATTCATTTCGATTGCCTGCTATTCCACGTCTTCATTGATGTGGGCACTGGTGTCAAATCATTTATGAGGAGCTCATTCTTCACATATATAGCTTGCACTGGTCTGCCAGGTCCACTTGAACTTATGTAGAATATATAGCCTGGGAAATTGATGCTGACCTGCTCTTTTGTTTCTTGGAGCATGAGGATATCGAAATCAAACATCACATTGTCTATTATAACCTATCGGTGAATGGCGCTCCGACAGTTCTAGTAGTCTATATGTATACATTTTAGTGATAGCCTGTCAGCATTACTCCGAAGTTTTATCTTGCCGCCTCTTCTCCTTCTCTCTCTCCTCTTCTCTCCTATACTTCTTTTTGTACATCCATTTTTCTCTAACCATTAGCTGAGGTTATCAGCGACAGAGCACGTTTCCCGTAGCTATGGCGATGTTTCTCTTATGATACGTTATCCATTACTTTATTTTATTAATTGATGGAAACATCCGGTCACCCTAGTAGAGCCACCATACTAGGGAAGAGGCAAGGGATGTCTTTAGGGAGTTCTTCTGGCTTGTGCCGCCCCGCTCGCTTCCAGACAGCCACTGTTCACGACTGCTTACTCAGCAGCCATTCAGTCTTTCGGCACATTGGATCATCTTAGACGTGGGGTAATTATTCATGACTAAGATTGTAGAGTGTGCTTCGAAGCTACTCCATCTTCCAAAATGTCAATGCTGGCTTTCGGCATGAAAAAAAAAAGTTTAGTTTTAGGCATGGCAAAACAGAGTCGAAGACCTAAGAAACGTTTATGCAAGTATTTAGTGACAACACCTCTGGCACAGCTGTATCTACTGTTGGACTGTCTTTCTCCTTTTTATTAATGACTCTAATAAAGGCAATAGTCAGCTCAAGGTTCCTGACATCTCCAAACAGTTTTTCGTGGAGAGAAGTAGGTTGTTGCCATATGCTACTCCGTTCACTGCTGTGTATTGGACAGGGCTGCAGTAGATCTCGCCTAGATAGCTTATGATAGGCATCAGTTTTTATATTTCCTGTGTTCCCTTTCCCATTTGGACTTGAATATGGCTTTTATAGTTGTTTATGCCATTTCATAAGTTGTCCCTGTATCATTTAGTTGATACTCTCCTCCTTCCTTAGCAAGCTTATCTGCCGGAATGTTGCAAAGATGACAATAGGATTGAAAGATCTGATAAACTCGCTTGAAAGCCTGGTCAAATGCTTCAACAAGTGCATAGTCCAGCGGATACCTGGTCAAATGCTTCAACAAGTGCAAAGTCCAGCGGATACCTGGTCAAATGCTTCAACAAGTGCATAGTCCAGCGGATACCTGGTCAAATGCTTCAACAAGTGCATAGTCCAGCGGATACCTGGTCAAATGCTTCAACAAGTGCATAGTCCAGCGGATACCTGGTCAAATGCTTCAACAAGTGCATAGTCCAGTGGATACCTGGTCAAATGCTTCAACAAGTGCATAGTCCAGTGGATACCTGGTCAAATGCTTCAACAAGTGCATAGTCCAGCGGATACCTGGTCAAATGCTTCAACAAGTGCATAGTCCAGCGGATACCTGGTCAAATGCTTCAACAAGTGCATAGTCCAGTGGATACCTGGTCAAATGCTTCAACAAGTGCATAGTCCAGTGGATACCTGGTCAAATGCTTCAACAAGTGCATAGTCCAGCGGATACCTGGTCAAATGCTTCAACAAGTGCATAGTCCAGCGGATACCTGGTCAAATGCTTCAACAAGTGCATAGTCCAGCGGATACCTGGTCAAATGCTTCAACAAGTGCATAGTCCAGCGGATACCTGGTCAAATGCTTCAACAAGTGCATAGTCCAGCGGATACCTGGTCAAATGCTTCAACAAGTGCATAGTCCAGTGGATACCTGGTCAAATGCTTCAACAAGTGCATAGTCCAGTGGATACCTGGTCAAATGCTTCAACAAGTGCATAGTCCAGCGGATACCTGGTCAAATGCTTCAACAAGTGCATAGTCCAGCGGATACCTGGTCAAATGCTTCAACAAGTGCATAGTCCAGTGGATACCTGGTCAAATGCTTCAACAAGTGCATAGTCCAATGGATACCTGGTCAAATGCTTCAACAAGTGCATAGTCCAGTGGATACCTGGTCAAATGCTTCAACAAGTGCATAGTCCAGCGGATACCTGGTCAAATGCTTCAACAAGTGCATAGTCCAGCGGATACCTGGTCAAATGCTTCAACAAGTGCATAGTCCAGCGGATACCTGGTCAAATGCTTCAACAAGTGCATAGTCCAGCGGATACCTGGTCGAATGCTTCAACAAGTGCATAGTCCAGCGGATACCTGGTCAAATGCTTCAAGAAGTGCATAGTCCAGTGGATACCTGGTCAAATGATTCAACAAGTGCATAGTCCAGCTGATACCTGGTCAAATGATTCAACAAGTGCATAGTCCAGTGGATACCTGGTCAAATGCTTCAACAAGTGCATAGTCCAGCGGATACCTGGTCAAATGCTTCAACAAATGCATAGTCCAGCGGATACCTGGTCAAATGCTTCAACAAGTGCATAGTCCAGTGGATACCTGGTCAAATGCTTCAACAAGTGCATAGTCCAGTGGATACCTGGTCAAATGCTTCAACAAGTGCATAGTCCAGCGGATACCTGGTCAAATGCTTCAACAAGTGCATAGTCCAGCGGATACCTGGTCAAATGCTTCAACAAGTGCATAGTCCAGCGGATACCTGGTCAAATGCTTCAACAAGTGCATAGTCCAGCGGATACCTGGTCAAATGCTTCAACAAGTGCATAGTCCAGCGGATACCTTGTCAAATGCTTCAACAAGTGCATAGTCAAGTGGATACCTGGTCAAATGCTTCAACAAGTGCATAGTCCAGTGGATACCTGGTCAAATGCTTCAACAAGTGCATAGTCCAGTGGATACCTGGTCAAATGCTTCAACAAGTGCATAGTCCAGCGGATACCTGGTCAAATGCTTCAACAAGTGCATAGTCCAGCGGATACCTGGTCAAATGCTTCAACAAGTGCATAGTCCAGTGGATACCTGGTCAAATGCTTCAACAAGTGCATAGTCCAGCGGATACCTGGTCAAATGCTTCAACAAGTGCATAGTCCAGCGGATACCTGGTCAAATGATTCAACAAGTGCATAGTCCAGCGGATACCTGGTCAAATGATTCAACAAGTGCATAGTCCAGTGGATACCTGGTCAAATGCTTCAACAAGTGCATAGTCCAGTGGATACCTGGTCAAATGCTTCAACAAGTGCATAGTCCAGTGGATACCTGGTCAAATGCTTCAACAAGTGCATAGTCCAGTGGATACCTGGTCACATGCTTCAACAAGTGCATAGTCCAGTGGATACCTGGTCAAATGCTTCAACAAGTGCATACTCCAGTGGATACCTGGTCAAATGCTTCAACAAGTGCATAGTCCAGTGGATACCTGGTCAAATGCTTCAACAAGTGCATAGTCCAGCGGATACCTGGTCAAATGCTTCAACAAGTGCATAGTCCAGCGGATACCTGGTCAAATGCTTCAACAAGTGCATAGTCCAGTGGATACCTGGTCAAATGCTTCAACAAGTGCATAGTCCAGTGGATACCTGATCAAATGCTTCAACAAGTGCATAGTCCAGTGGATACCTGGTCAAATGCTTCAACAAGTGCATAGTCCAGCGGATACCTGGTCAAATGCTTCAACAAGTGCATAGTCCAGCGGATACCTGGTCAAATGCTTCAACAAGTGCATAGTCCAGCGGATACCTGGTCAAATGCTTCAACAAGTGCATAGTCCAGCGGATACCTGGTCAAATGCTTCAACAAGTGCATAGTCCAGTGGATACCTGGTCAAATGCTTCAACAAGTGCATAGTCCAGCTGATACCTGGTCAAATGATTCAACAAGTGCATAGTCCAGTGGATACCTGGTCAAATGCTTCAACAAGTGCATAGTCCAGCGGATACCTGGTCAAATGCTTCAACAAGTGCATAGTCCAGCGGATACCTGGTCAAATGCTTCAACAAGTGCATAGTCCAGTGGATACCTGGTCAAATGCTTCAACAAGTGCATAGTCCAGTGGATACCTGGTCAAATGCTTCAACAAGTGCATAGTCCAGTGGATACCTGGTCAAATGCTTCAACAAGTGCATAGTCCAGCGGATACCTGGTCAAATGCTTCAACAAGTGCATAGTCCAGCGGATACCTTGTCAAATGCTTCAACAAGTGCATAGTCCAGCGGATACCTGGTCAAATGCTTCAACAAGTGCATAGTCCAGCGGATACCTGGTCAAATGCTTCAACAAGTGCATAGTCCAGTGGATACCTGGTCAAATGCTTCAACAAGTGCATAGTCCAGTGGATACCTGGTCAAATGCTTCAACAAGTGCATAGTCCAGTGGATACCTGGTCAAATGCTTCAACAAGTGCATAGTCCAGCGTCATGGCTTGGATGTTATTCATCCGTATCGTCACATCATACGTACCGCGGCGGTTATTTAGAAGTGTGATATGATTCTGTTGTAACTGTTCTTTTTATTAGGCACTGATTTATTATGAGTAATTCAGTGACGGTTTTCGGATCTATGTTAGCTTTCGGTAATTATGAGTAGTCTTATGGCACAACCTTGTATCGCGTTGATATTCTTGACGAGCCTCTCATCTATACTGTTATTGTTTTTCTCATTTTACTGTAACTTGTTATATATATATATATATATATATATATATATAAAGCTCTGGTACTGCCTAACATCTGAACACACATTCCTACTTCCATACCTTTCCAGTTTGTCCCTATTCATGCGATCGAATGTATCCTTCTGGTGCACAAAGACGGCATTCTTTAATGAGGGGAAACTGGAAGAAGCTTATGCGACATATTTACTGGCTTATTTGATACTGGAACCCAAGGTATGAATAAAAAGCCTGTTAAGAATACTAATTCAGAAGTACAAAGTCTGCTGTCGCGTATTTAAAATGTATAAACAGTAGTGCCAGATATTGAAAATAGAGTTTGTCGTATGTTCCAAGAACTCGGTCGGAAGTGTATAATAATGCATGTTACGTACCTGTCCAATTAATAACAGCCTCGTTTCGATATAATATGACACATGTGGGCGAAATTGTTTGGTATGTGCACGTATGTTTGCGTGTGTGTATGTGAACAGCAAAAATAAAATTTCTTTCGGATTAGGAAATTGCTGTTAGAAAATTCGCTCTTGCAACATTTCTGAGATAGAGCTCAAATAAGCATATGCAACAAGTAATGAATCGAGAGACGAATAGGATTTAATTTCGAACACAAATAAAAGAAAATTAACAAGATAATACTGACAAACGGTGAATGATTCGTCTTTGCTTGCTTATGGTGTTACTGTACTAATATATTACATCCACTTTGCTCCAGTGGGGCGGGTTCAATGCTTTTAGATTGGCGGGAATCTCTATCAATAATTTTGCAGTTACATACACACAGTGCGGCATAGTAGCATATAGCACAGCAAGTGATTAACATGACAATATCATGCCCCGCAAAAACAGTACAGGATATTCATCGTCAAGATTACACTTACACAACACAATTTGTAATTGTTATACGATGTGAGAGTTCGTATTTCTGATACAACACATGTTCGTTCTTCTGAAGAGCTATTGCTGGTTGATTGGCGTAATGCAGTATTGGTAATTTATTTTATAGATGTAAATTCCTTCCCAGTCACAACTTCCCATCATAATAATGACAACACAAAGTAGTTAAAATTTAATGAAAATGTCAAATATATTTTAATAGTAATAAATGAAACATTTAGTAGGAAATGTTCAAAATAAAAGAAAGTTAAAACGTTCATAAACTCAAAATATTTGCTTGAAATATCGAGATGTAAGACTTGTCCAAAGTGTTTATATAATAAAATACGTGCTTGATATCTCGAGTTGTAAGACGTGTCCAAAATATGTATATGCACACAGTAGGTGTTATGCAACGTTCTCGAACTTGTAAGTTAGACCGAGCCAACTCTGGAGTTCTTAATTTCGTTTCCACACTAAATATATAACTACTTGTTCTGTTTTACTAATTTCGTTTCCTTACTCCTTAGTTAAAACTGTTGATTTTGACTTTTCCGATCCCCTAGTTTACGAGTTTTCCCTCTCTTTTTTTTCAGGTAGTGAAAGGTACATGTCTTTTTCAATTGCATTGTATCTCCATACAGGGTGTTGGTGATAGAGGGGTTTGGTGGTAGCATTTGCTTCCGCAGGTCTGCTAGTGCCAGGTATTCCAGGAGGTGGTGTTCGACTGTTTCTTCCTTCTGTCTGTTACAATGGTTGCAGTATGGTGCATGGTCTGAGGTCACTCTATGCAAATGCTTGTTGAGTAGTACAATCTTGTTCTCAACCTGAAGATTGTACTCTGATCTATGCGGCCTAAGTTGTTGATACTATCTCTGGGGTTTGGCCGAGACAGTTAAAACTGTTAAAACGATGTATATCATTGCACAAAATTAACTTGCGCGTATATATGTTCTTGCTAGCACAAATATTGATGTTTATTCAACACGTATGCTCGACACTTGAAGGTAAAATAACGACTTCCTTGTCTGATATCCTTTATAATTGTGATAACGAGCGTCAAAGCCTTATCGCCCTATCTCTTCCTACATCTCTCCTATTTTATTTTTCCCACCTTATGCTCTTTCATTCCACGTTGGCTCTTTCATCGTTTTTTAGTAATCTTTTAATCACGACTGGACTTTCATCGGTGATAAAGACATTCTTTTGATTCAGTTTCCCCACCTTGTTAAACACACCTTGTTTCACAAAATCTTGTGACACCCCAGCTTGGACGTAAGAAAACATTCTTTGATATCTAGTCCCTGTGTAACTAATTGTCACGTATACCAGCTTGGGATACTATTAATTTGAGAGACGCCAGGTGGACATCTTTTCAATACGAGCCGTTGTTTAAACAAAACACGGTCCCCGTCTCGCACAATACAATAGACCCCGCAAACAATGAACTCCAGGAGTATGATATCAAAGGCCCTCGCCGCGGAACAACAACCTATGCTACCAGAAGGAATACAATAAGCCCGGCACGACAAAGGGACTTGTTAGCCGGCATGCAAGAGACAATGGACAGCGAGTTTTAAGACAGCTAGCGGACAGGTGAGTTTATCTAGCTGGCCAATCAGCAAACACCGTGAAGTCTGACAAAGACTGATAGGCAACAGGTAGGAATAAATACAGAATAGACTATGTCTGAGTTCAGACAGTTTTGAATGAAAGATGTGAAAGTAGATAAGAATAGAGTCACTGATGAAATTATGGGGGGAGATATGACTTCTGAAGAGTGGTTGGACCTCGTCTTCAGCCTCCTGTGACGGGCTTTTATTATTTCAATCTCTGTCCCCGTTCTCTCTGAACGAATAGAATAAAAGATTCTAAGCAGTAAGAACAATCATTACGACATCCAGTAACAGTTAGAAGAAAAGGATTCTGACTAAGGTTATTATATTTTATTGAAGAAACATATTCCACAACACCAAGAAAACCAAAATAAGTCTGCATTCAACACTTCGACAGACCAAATCACAAATCATGGACATAAAGAGAAAACAAAAAAACACGCCAACAACAATCGCCCCACCACTTAGATAAATCACACTGAAGCCTACACTCACTCACTCCCCACCGACACTCAGTAAGTCTTGCGCAAGTCCAGCTGTTTAACGGACGGGGGGCCCCCAATTCCTATGTCGAAACGGCCTCTCCTTCCTTGAAGTTAAATACATCCTGGAAATGTCAGTACTCTTATTACGCGACCTAACAACGGGTCCTTGCGTGAAGTAATCCTGTGTATGAGGAGCGAAACTCCCGTGGATATAGAAGTGGTAGACAACTCTTCACGCGCCCCACCTTCAATGGGCACGGGTGAGAGTGACGAATGGTTGTGTGCTTATCCACGCACGAATAATAATAAATCCAATGTGTCTGTCGCTAGTGACTCGGCTGACGAATAACACAAAAGATAACTAGTATGAGTGAGGGTTCACAGGGGCACCTCGGATAAGAAAAATGACGACTGGGAAATCGCTGGCTTCTTCTGGGTGGTTGCTTCCCTACTCCACGATGACAGAGCTTAAGTGGGTAGAACTGGTTGCCTTAAGAATGGATGACAATGACAACAGCCAGAGGCGCTGGTACTTTGTAATACGCCGAGGCCAGATAATCCACAAATGACCGGCTGGTAAAGGAAGGTTGCAGTAATAATAATCCTCAAATGGCACGTTATGTTACATGCCTAGTATATGTCTGGCGGAGTGCGTAGTGCCTTGAAACCAGAGCACAATACAATTGTTGACCAGAGCTGAAATACAGATAAGTCAAAAAACTGTTTATAATATTATATAACCATTTCTAGCGCGTACTACCAAATGGCGCTAACATTCTCTCCATCACATAAACGAATACATTTCACGTCCAACCACACACCTTGCAATCCCCTGATACAAAATTATACACCGCACAACTCGCCCCCACGCTCCCCCCTCTCTCACTCTCTCTCTGGTGCTAGTCGACACATAGCGCTTATCCGTAACACATGTAGCCTGTCATGCGTGAAACGCTTTGCTCGCGCTCGCTTCTGCTTCACACACACACAATCTTCTCCTTCTTCTTCCTCGTTCGTCCTGAAAAGGACGTTGTTTGCGTTGTGTCTGTTTACGCCGGAGCTGTGATATCTGCGCCTTTCGGCCGACACATCCGACTTCAGCACGGCAATTTTGGGACCCTACTCTCTCAGCCAGACTTCAGTGATGCAGCCTGTTTCCAGGACCACCACGTGGAGGTGGAGTAGGGTTTTGGTCAGCTCTGGTTCGCTGACCCTGATGCAAGCAGTCAAGCTATGGGTCGCTGACTGCATTCTCTATTGCTGCATCTTTGGGTCCGACACACAATCTGACCCAGACCAAAATCGAGGTCAATTTTAGCCAGCCGAAACAAGAAACGTTATTAAATTAACTGACGTGACCAACACACTTGTAGCCAGTAAGTGGCGAAACTTTATACAGAACTAAATTATACACATTTTAAAAAGAAAACACAAAGGTCAAATACAATGATATACACGTCTCTTCTGTCTTTTAACAATTTGTCTCTCTCTGCCTTATTTCATATTCTGTCAGGCCGTGCGTCTTTAGCAGAGTCAAAATTGGTCGCGCACTTAATACATAATGTCTCCCAGATTTCCCAAATTACTCTTCTTTAAGAATGAAATTAAAATAACCCGGGATTAGAATGTATGTTTATGTGCGAAGATTATTCCTTGATTGGTAAGAGCACTTATTTTCGTTTTTAAGTTATTATTGGGGGTATTAGCGTAATGATATATATATAGGTTCCAAAGGTTGTTACAGCCGGGAGTTGTAGTGAGGATAAGCTCTCACTGCAGATAAATGCTTCTATGGCACGCGCCTCAAGCAGCCTCTGACAACCAAGTCCAGCTCCCGGCCTTCACGTGTGGCTCAATTTGAGCCCGGCGGAACTGTTTTCACTGACGGGAGAAGGGGCAAAGGCGAGCCACTGGCGCCTTAAAACCAGCAGCTTCGGGCAGATAGGGCTCGTGATCCTTGGTTGGTAGCTTATCTAAGAGAAGGAACTCTGAATTCAAACCACCGCTGCCTTGCGGGAATATCCATTTATGGAATTGGCTTCGGGAGTAAACCCTGAGGATAAATCCGGAGTCGGAGTCCCTAAGGCAGTCTAATGTCGATTCGACATTATTCTGGCAACTCCTGCGACGTGGCTGGTACCAAACTGTATCGGCTACTGCCGTTCCTTTGGATCTACCAGCTGTGTGGAGAGGGGGAACATGCTGCATGGGCAACAGCTTGATCTCCAAATAATGTGCCCAAGCTCGTGCCCTGGAGAGGACACTCCAGCTTCACCCTATAGGTGTCGGCAAAACACGGGAAGTAGCAGTTACCGGTTATAAGCATTTTGCCCAATTGGCATAGGGCATGGCGCCAGGGGCTACTTCCGACAGTGGGAGAGGTTCTAGGATCTCACTGGACAGCTACCGCCCACTTCAAGCTGGGCAGCCCCAGTCAATAAGGTGTTGTTCCGCCACTGTCTGCTTTCCCCATTGGGTGCATGGGGATTAGGGTCAAACCCGAACTGTGGACAGAAAATTTTGCACCAAGCAATTATCAGAATAATAGAAATAAGCAAACTCTCAGATTGGGATGCTGGAACGTCCGAACTATGTTGACTGGACTATCCGAAAACCTACAGGACGTAAACGATGTAAGGAAGACAGCCATAATTAATGATGAGCTTAAACGCCTTCCGATGGATATAGTTGCACTTCAGGAAACGCGCCTGGCGGACTCTGGAACGGTGAGCGAGAAGGACTACACATTTTATTGGCAAGGAAAATATCTTAATAAAACTAGAGAACACGGAGTAGATTTTGCGGTCAAAAAATCGCTAACTAAAATGGTTGAACCAGGCGAGAATGGATCAGAACGCCTGTTAACGCTCCGCCTGCAAACTAGCACAGGTCCCATCACCCTTGTCAGTGTGTATGCTCCTACTCTGTACTCTGCCTCAGAAGCTAAAGATGAGTTCTACAAGAATCTAGCAGCAGTCATCAAAAGCATACCTAGGCAAGAACAGCTTGTTCTCCTTGGTGACTTTAACGCTAGAGTGGGTGCCGATAATGTTTCATGGCCTTCATGTCTGGGCAGGTTTGGTATTGGCAAGATGAATGAAAATGGACAACGGCTCTTAGAGCTTTGTGTCCACCATGACCTCTGCGTGACCAACACCTACTTTCAGACAAAACCCCAGCATAAGGTGTCATGGAGACACCCACGATCCAAGCACTGGCACCAACTGGACCTGATTCTCGTCAGAAGGCCACTTCTCAGGTCTGTGCTCTCCACGCGCTCGTACCATAGTGCAGACTGTGATACAGATCACTCCTTGGTTTGCTGCAAAATCAGAGCACAACCAAGAAAACTCTATCGTGTCAGACATGAAGGGAAACATGCATTGATACCAGCAAGATGTCAGACCCTGTCATGATCGCTCAATTTACTGCGACCTTCAAGAAAGTGCTCAGTAGCCCTCAGCATGGTGATATTATTACAGAGAACTGGGAGCATCTACGAAACACCATTCAAAGTACTGCACTTGCCACCTTTGGTAAGAAAACGGCAAAGTCAAATGACTGGTTTGATGCTTCATCAGATGTGATGGCACCTGTCATTGAAGCTAAGTGCAGTGCTATGAATGAATACAAACGTTTACCGAATGCTAGAACCCTACAGATCCTGAAGGCTACGAGAAGCAAAGTTCAACAAACTGCTCGACGCTGTGCAAATGACTATTGGCTCCAGCTCAGTGAGAACATCCAGATCGCAGCGCAAACAGGCAACATTAAACAAATGTATGACGGTATAAAGAAAGCACTTGGCCCCCAAAAAAGTAAGACGGCACCGCTAAAATTTATCAGCGGAGAGAAGCTAACCGATAAGGGTAAGCAGATGGAGAGGTGGGTCGAGCACTACTCTGAGCTTTATGCTAGAGAAAATACCGTTACGCCTGCAGCCCTTGATGCTGTCAAATGTCTGCCAACTATGGAGGAGCTGGATGCCGAACCAACATTAGAGGAACTCAGCAAGGCCATTGATAGCTTGGCCTCTGGCAAAGCACCAGGCACTGATGGGATTCCTCCTGATTTAATAAAATGATGTAAGAGCACGCTATTACATCCCCTGCATAGGATGCTGTGCCAGTGTGTGGTGGGTTTAATGTTAAGAAGAATGTTGTGCGTATAGTTGTACTTGAGTGAGATCAACTGTGAAGGTCTCTGAGGTAAACAATGAACAACTGTATTACAGAGTACCTTTCTTGTTACCACCTTAAGATCTCACTCGAAGTTATATTCTTTTTGACTAGCGTGACTGAAAGCTACATAAAGTGTCTAGGGTATTGTAAGAGTGTTATTAAAGAATCTCAATACAAAACATATACAAACATATACTAATTACTATGATAAACTCAACTAACTCCAGCTGTTAAATTTTATATTTAAAATATTTTTTGTTAAAATTTATTGGTCCTGAGCCTAAAGTTGTTTTGGTCAGGACTACAGTTCAATGAGAATCAATTTAGATGGATCGATATAATTACAAATATATATAAAGATATTTACATGCAACAGACAATATGTCCATAGTACATTGTTACAAATGTTCACTTTGATGTTGTTTACTCTATTTAAATACTGTGATTGGGAAGCAGGTTGGGGATTGTCATCATTCCAATGTCTTTTGTTTCACTATGATTGTTCCTTATATTCTTTAGGAGGAATGTTTTTGTAAGCACAGGAGATTATTATCTATTGGTGATAATTTGTCCCAGGCCAGATATAGCACTTATCTCGTTCCTGGAATAAGCCGCAGTTGTAGTCGGTTTGGCCAAACACTTCAGTCTCCTCTGGTCTTGACTTCTTTAATACAAGTAGGTGCCAGAGACTCTTTGAAATCTTGCAGACTTCTTCACTGATCGAGTACTAGCACCAGACAAGTGCCAGCAGGAACCCCTGTCAATGCAAGTTATGGTTGTGTCTTAATATCAAACTAATTCCTCCCAATTTACATGTAAACATATATGCATTACAAAAGAGCATGGTCAGCTCTCTCTGACAACTCTGCTTCTCCCCTTTTAGTTTGATGGAACAAATGTTACCAGTTTTCTTTTCTCTTCTCTAATGGATGCTACGCCTCTGTCATTCCTACAATAATCTTTTCCATGCAATAAGATAGGTGTAATGTTCCTGTATGACCATCATATATATAGTCCTGTAGTTTTAAACTTCTAGATAGTCCCTTATATGACGGATCAACATCTAGGCCATGCCTAAGTCGGTTATGGAACCATTTAATTACAATCTTTTTTCATGGCCTTTTCTTACACACAACCTTTTGTTAATTAAAAAGTCAATGAAATCAATCTTACCACATATCAAGGAAATATAAACAATTAACGATGAATTAGGCAATAGAATATGGCACACTTTCATCACTGCCACTGTTCAGACTGCTTTCTGATGGTAGTATTATTAATAAAAAAGCACAAGTCTGCTCATCGCTTCTTGCTCCTCTGAATATTTTGGAAAAATGGCAGCGAGCATCCTACTATTCATATCATGTAAAAAAGCTTTGGCCAGTGAGACCAAGCATCTCTTTTTTTGAATGAATTTTTTAAAAAAATTATCTCAAACCCTATGCGTTACTATTACCAACTAGACTTGTATATTTAGGTCAGCCAATAAAATTACGGCTTCCTTCAAATTCCATCCAATCCCTTTCATCGTACTATCTTAGCCTTTCTTTCACCTAATTTTTTCCCTAAAAAATATGCTATCCAATCTAAGCAGATATGACTTGACCTGACAATTTCTCCGATTCTCTATGTATCATCCCCAATATTTGATTATCTAATGGACTATTTATGTAATTGATGACATATTCTTAGTCAGCAAGGCCACCGGTACACGAATATATGATTTTTATGGGGCTAAGTAGCTTGGTTCAATATTCCATTTTTTTTCCATGTTAGTTGTTGATTTTTAAACTACCTCCTGTTCAATTCTTTTCTCATGTACTTTCAAGCTAATTACGAGAGTTTATGTCATTCACAATAAGAGCTAAGCGTGTTTCCCTGACCGTAGTGTCCACTTTTTCTAACGTTACATCGTATTTGAAACCGCCTAAGGGCAATACTAGCAAGTTAGTTTTATTTTTTTAGAAACAATTGTGAGACGTGATTTGCGTTGGTTATCTATCCGTCCCCTCTCCCGTCTACAATGTATATAGGCAAATACTTAGTTGACCTAGGAAAGTGTTACGTTTGTCTCAAGGACGAATTTGAAAATTTGGGTACCATTTTTGGTTCGGCTAAGGCGTTATCAATTTATAAACGGAAGGCGTAGGCGACGCCAACAATGAAAATGTGTAGTACTATCCTATCTTTGACTTTATGCACTATATTATTATATCCTATTTTAGATATTGTATTTAGAAGTTCACCACACATCTCCCCACTTAGAACAGACTATCATATGTCAGTTCCTTCTTCTAAATACACATAGATAAATGTACTACCTATGCCTGGTGACTACTCTGATGTTCGTCGTACGGATGTCTGCTTAAAAAATCTGCACCTACATTGGTTTTGCCTGGAATATATTCTATGGTAAACTGGTATGGCTGTAGGAGCAACGACCAACGTAATAATCTAGCATTTTCATGCCTTGCTTGTGACAGACACACGAGGGGCTTATGATCTGTTTGGATCTTAAATGATTTTCCATAAAGATAAATCTGGAACTTTTTTATAGCCCATATGACAGCTAAACATTCTTTTTAACTTGCTGAATATTTTTGTTCTGCTGAGTTCAACTTACGGCTAGCATAAGCAACTGGGGTTAATTCCCCATCAAGTGAATTTGACCTTTGTAATAGAGCTGCACCCAAACCTATATTACTAGCATCCGTTCTCACAATGAATTCTTGACTCAAGTCAGGTAATTTCAAAATAGGCCTGCTTGTGAGCTTTTCCTTCAACTCTTGGTAGGCTAATTCACACTGCGCTGACCAAGTAATTCTATCAGGATTTCCTTTGCGCGTTAAATCAGTCAATGGAGTACACATGGAGTTAAAGTTTTTAATATACTTTTGGTAGAAACCACATAATGAGACAAAAGATCGCACATCTTTTTTGTCTCTGGTCTTGGTGCTCTTTTCAACTTCTCCAGGTTCTTGGGGTCAGGGGTCATGTTTCCCTGATGTACTGTGTGTCCCAAGAATTCCAGCTCTTTACATCCAACACAGCATTTTGTCGGTCTAGCGGTCAAATTTGTCTCTCTAAGTCGATTAAACAACAAATCCAGAGAGTTAATGTGTTCCTTAAATGTTTCAGTCGCTATGAGAATATCATCCATGAAGTTGGTGGTGCATGGATTATTCAGGGGATCCAGTAATTTTCTCATCATCCTCGAAAACACACTCGGTGAATTTTTCAGCCCGAATGGCAACATGTTAAATTCATAATGCCCTTCCGAGGTGCTAAAGGCTAAATAAGGTCTAACCTCTGGCTTTACTGGAATCTGATAGTAGCCTTTGCTCAGATCCACTTTAGAGAAATATTTAGCTTTATTCAACATGGCAAACAGCTGATTTGTATCAGGTAATGGATCCACCTGACCTTCTGTGACAGCATTCAGTTTCCTGTAATCTATACACAGTCTGTGTTCTCCAGAGGGTTTTCTTAACAGAACCACACTGGAGCTGTAAGGAGATTCACTGTGCGAGATAATCCCTTCTCTCAACAGATAATCTATCTCCTCCTTCAAAGCTTTTTCTTTAGCGAACGGAATCGAATAAGCTCTCATACAGATTGGTGTTGGGTCTATGAGTTTCATATCATATTCTAATAAATTTGTATGCCCCGGTCGGTCCGTTAACACATCTGCATGATCATCCACAACCTGTTGAACTCTCTCCCTCTGATTTTTCGTTAAATGTGTACTGATTTTTACATGTGCAGCGGTCTCACAGGGATGTAAAGGATATTCATAAGAGGTGAGTGGTTCCTTTTTCATTTCCATTGCAACAGACAAGGTCAGTAGGTGTGTTTCCTCCTGGTTTTCCTTGTCCAGATTTTTTTTAGGAGATTCACATGATAGATTTTCTCTTTCCCCTTCTTATCTATCTTATAATTTGTTGTAGACACCTTCTCTAGAACTGTGTATGGACCTTGCCATCCAATTTGCAATTTATTATGGCTGCCGGGCAGTAGAAGGAGCACCTTCTCTCCCACAGCTAATTCTCTGTCCTTCGCTTTTTTATTGTAATAGGCAGCATGCTTTTTCCTGGCTTGTCTCAAATTTTCATTGGCAAGTTTCCAGCCAGTTTTAAGACGAGTGATCAGCTCGTTCACATATTGGTATGATGAGGTAATATTTTCTTCTGCTTTTTCATCGGTCCATGTCCTTAACAAGGCTACATATGGACCTTTAATATTGTTGACCTATTTTTCCAGGCACCGGTATGGTCTTTTCCATTGGAAGCATTATAGTGAGGACTTTTCTTTCTAGAATCATCATTCACAAATCGACCACTACCAATATTTTTCTTGGGGTTTTCGTCCCACTTTAAATTCCTTGTGAGAGATCTTCTCTCTCTTTTATCTTCACCCAGTTCACATAATTCCGACCGAGGGATTGTCGGCTTATTCTGGGGTAAAACATTTCTTTGTACTCGCTGCATAGTGGCCATGTTAACACATTTAAGTGAAGACTGTGTATGAAAGGGGGGTTCCCATTCCACTTGGTCTACATTATTATAATTATTTTCATGTTCAGGCCTATATTTGCCCCATGGCGTGTCTAGGTCCTGATTCATTTTCCCACGTGTGGGTGTTCCCTCTTTATTTTCTGGCCCAGGTTTTCCATAATGCTTCTCTCGCATTTGGTTATTATTTTTCCACCCTGTGGAATTTTTCTTATTGCACTGGTCGCAGGCCTCGACAAATTTTCTTATGTCTTCAACCACTCCTGGCCAGTAATAAGACATAGATGTTCTTGTACAGGTGCGACCCATTCTCAGATGTCCACCGTCTAGAACATGTGTTTGTCTCATAACTCGTTCCCTATATTTCGAGGGCACTACCAACTGTGCACACCCGTATGATCCTGCTTTATCCGTCCGGTAAAGCAGTCCATTATCCAAATAGAAGTCTCTTTTTCTAGGAGGGGTATGGAGTTTTTGGAGTTTGTCAAAACACGGCTTCAGTGATCTATCTTTAGCCTGTGCCTTCCTACACTCTTTACGAGACATGGTTTTTGATGGTTCCTCCTCCTTTCTAGGAATCGACCTGACCTGAAGCGTGGCCATTACTACAGGTTTCCTATTACAATTTTCGGTGTTATGGTTGTTCATCTGACACTTTTTACACCACCTCTTTCCTTGGTTAAAAGGTTTTCTGTCATCATATTTCCTTTCATTGAATTGTGGGGTTTTATTTTTATAGTCATTGTGTGGCCTATCAAACTGTTGCTTACCTTTGTTCTGTTCTCTATGGTCAAACCTATTAAAGTTTTGTGGTGCCTTAAAATTGTCCACGTGTTTTTTTTTAGTGCCAGCTACTTCTGCTTGGGCTGCCTGATACCTCTCAGCGACATTGAGTAACTCACCCAGCCTCTCTGCACCTTGTTCCATGAGAAACTTTCTCAGGTCTGGAGCCATGGACTCTCTTAATTGCTCAATCAGGATCATTTCCTTAAGATCTTGGGTTTTCTACAGAGCAGTCCATTTCTCCAAGTATGTCTCTAACCGTGCAGAGAACTGGTGATAGGTCTCACCCGACAGTAGTTTGGCATTCCTAAATTTTTTTCTATAAAATTCTCCATTTTTTTCATATCTTAACAAAAGAGCCTGCTTTAACATGTCGTAATTGTCTTGGTCATCTCTGCTCATTTTGGCAAAAACTTCATAAGCTGTTCCCCTAAGCCCCTGGGATAACTTGAGGCTCCACCTCTCTCTCTCTAATCCATATGTAGTAGCCAAAAGCTCAAACCTACTTAAATACCCTTCTATGTCATCATCTTTCTCAACAAAATGGTTTACATGAAAACCTATAGCTGAGGTTGAGGCTCCCTGACTAGCAGTGGCATCTGAGGCAAAGGGACTGGCACCATTTTCAGGAGCATGGCCTTGAAATTCTAACTCCCTTAGTCGTAACTCGTGCTCCGTTTGTAATCTCCTATCTCCCCTTTCTGCGGCCAGTCTCTTTTCCTCTGCTTCCCTTTCAGCAGCCTGTCTCTTTTCTTCTCTTTCTGCAGCCTGTCTCTTTTCCTCTGCTTCCCTTTCAGCAGCCTGTCTCTTTTCTTCTCTTTCTGCAGTTAGTCTCTTTTCTTCGGCCTCCAACTTCTTCTCTTCATACTGGAGCCTTTTAATCTCTGCCTCCCTATCTGCCTCCAATGCCATAGCCTCCTTGTCAGCCTCAATCTGCAGCCTCTTAAGTTCTTTATCAGCCTCTAACCTTCTTTCTGCTTCTAACTTCCTGTCTTCCCTATCTCGTTCAATAAATTTGTCACATTCTGAAGTTACATATTGAACTAGCTCTGGTCCATCCATGCCCATCTCTTTAGCAGTCTGCACAGCGGCAGATCTGAACTTGGCTAAATCAGCCATTCTAACTCAAGCAGGTCTAATCAGGTTCTAAGACAATCTTAAACTTAACTAAAATAAATACTAACTATAATTAACTAATTACTACTGGCTGTGACAATTTATCACTGTAATCTCCTCTTAATTATTTTTATCTTCTTAGGGGTGTTTCTACTGCTAATTTTTATTCCTGGAGTTAGTCAATATATGCTGTATGAGATTCCAATTTCAAACATTTATCTAACTATGCCAAGTTCAAATCCCGGACTTAGAGTCCCCAATATATGTGGTGGGTTTTGATGTTAAGAGGAATGGTGTGCGTATAGTTGTACTTGAGTGAGATCAACTGTGGAGGTCTCTGAGGTAAACAATGAACAACTGTATTACAGAGTACCTTTCTTGTTACCACCTTACGATCTCACTCGAAGTTATATTCTTTTTGACTAGCGTGACTGAAAGCTACATAAAGTGTCTAGTGTATTGTAAGAGTGTTGTTAAAGAATCTCAATACAAAACATATACAAACATATACTAATTACTATGATAAACTCAACTAACTCCAGCTATTAAATTTTATATTTAAAATATTTTTTGTTAAAATTTATTGGTCCTGAGCCTAAAGTTGTTTTGGTCAGGACTACAGTTCAATGAGAATCAATTTAGATGGATAGGTATAATTACAAATATATATAAAGATATTTACATGCAACATTGTTACAAATGTTCACTTTGATGTTGTTTACTCTATTTAAATACTATGAATGGGAAGCAGGTTGGGGATTGTCATCATTCCTAATGTCTTTTGTTTCACTATGATTGTTCCTTATATTCTTTAGGAGGAATGTTTTTGTAAGCACAGGAGATTATTATCTATTGGTGATAATTTGTCCCAGGCCAGATATAGCACTTATCTGGTTCCTGGAATAAGCCGCAGTTGTAGTCGGTTTGGCCAAACACTTCATTCTCCTCTGGTCTTGACTTCTTTAATACAAGTAGGTGCCAGAGACTCTTTGAAATCTTGCAGACTTCTTCACTGATCAAGTACTAGCACCAGACAAGTGCCAGCAGGAACCCCTATCAATGCAAGTTATGGTTCTGTCTTAATATCAAACTAATTCCTCCCAATTTACATGTAAACATATATGCATTACAAAAGAACATGGTCAGCTCTCTCTGACAACTCTGCTTCTCCCCTTTTAGTTTGATGGAACAAATGTTACCAGTTTTCTTTTCTCTTCTCTAATGGATGCTACGCCTCTGTCATTCCTGCAATAATCTTTTCCATGCAATAAGATAGGTGTAATGTTCCTGTATGACCATCATATATATAGTCCTGTAGTTTTAAACTTCTAGATAGTCCCTTATATGATGGATCAACAACTAGGCCATCCCTAAGTCGGTTATGGAACCATTTAATTACAATCTTTTTCATGGCCTTTTCTTACACACAAACCTTTGTTAATTAAAAAGTCAATAAAATCAATCTTACCACATATCAAGGAAATATAAACAATTAACGATGAATTAAGCAATAGAATATGGCACACTTTCATCACTGCCTTTGTTCAGACTGCTTTCTGATGGTAGTATTATTAATAAAAAAGCACAAGTCTGCTCATCGCTTCTTGCTCCTCTGAATATTTTGGAAAAATGGCAGCAAGCATCCTACTATTCCTATCATGTAAAAAAGCTTTGGCCAATGAGACCAAGCATCTCTTTTTTTGAATGAATTTTTTTTAAATTATCTCAAACCCTATGCGTTACTATTACCAACTAGATTTGTATATTTAGGTCAGCCAATAATATTACGGCTTTCTTCAAATTCCATCCAATCCCTTTCATCGTACTATCTTAGCCTTTCTTTCACCTAATTTTTTCTCAAAAAAATATGCTATCCAATCTAAGCAGATATGACTTGACCTGACAATTTCTCCGATTCTCTATGTATCATCCCCAATATTTGATTATCTAATGGACTATTTATGTAATTGATGACATATTCTTAGTCAGCAAGGCCACAGGTACACGAATATATGATTTTATGGGGTTAAGTAGCTTGGTTCAATATTCCATATAATTTTCCATGTTAGTTGTTGATTTTTGAACTACCTCCTATTCAATTCTTTTCTCATGTACTTTCAAGCTAATTACGAGATTTTATGTCATTCGCAATAAGAGCTAAGCGTGTTTCCCTGACCGTAGTGTCCACTTTTTCTAACGTTACATCGTATTTGACACCGCCTAAGGGCAATACTAGCAAGTTAGTTTTATTTTTTTAGAAACAATTGTGAGACGTGATTTGCGTTGGTTATCGATCCGTCCCCTCTCCCCTCTACAATGTATTTAGGCAAATACTTATTTGACCTAGGAAAGTGTTACGTTTGTCTCAAGGACGAATTTGAAAATGTGGGTACCAATTTTGGTTCGGCTAAGGCGTTATCAATTTATAAACTGAAGGCGTAGGCGACGCCAACAATGAAAATTTATAGTACTATCCTATCTTTGACTTTATGCACTATACTGTTATATCCTAATTTAGATATTGTATTTAGAAGTTCACCACACATCTCCCCACTTAGAACAGACTATCATATGTCAGTTCCTTCTTCTAAATACACATAGATAAATTTACTACCTATGCCTGGTGACTACTCTGATGTTCGTCGTACGGATGTCTGCTTAAAAAATCTGCACCTACATTGGTTTTGCCTGGAATATATTCTTTGGTAAACTGGTAGGGCTGTAGGAGCAACGACCAACGTAATAATCTAGCATTTTTATGCCTTGCTTGTGACAGACACACGAGTGGTTTATGATCTGTTTGGATCTTAAATGATTTACCATAAAGATAAATCTGGAACTTTTTTATAGCCCATATGACAGCTAAACATTCTTTTTCACATGTTGAATATTTTTGTTCTGCTGATTCAACTTACGGCTAGCATAAGCAACTGGGGTTAATTCCCCATCAAGTGAATTTGACCTTTGTAATAGAGCTGCACCCAAACCTATATTACTAGCATCCGTTCTCACAATGAATTCTTGACTCAAGTCAGGTAATTTCAAAATAGGCCTGCTTGTGAGCTTTTCCTTCAACTCTTGGTTGGCTCATTCACACTGCGCTGACCAAGTAATTCTATCAGGATTTCTTTTGCGCGTTAAATCAGTCAATGGAGCACATATGGAGTTAAAGTTTTTAATATACTTTTGGTAGAATCCACATAATGAGACAAAAGATCGCACATCTTTTTTTGTCTCTGGTCTTGGTGCTCTTTTCAACTTCTCCATTTTCTTGGGGTCAGGGGTCATGTTTCCCTGATGTACTGTGTGTCCCAAGAATTCCAGCTCTTTACATCCAACACAGCATTTTGTCGGTCTAGCGGTCAAATTTGTCTCTCTAAGTCGATTAAACAACATATCCAGAGAGTTAATGTGTTCCTCAAATGTTTCAGTCGCTATGAGAATATCATCCATGAAGTTGGTGGTGCATGGATTATTCAGGGGATCCAGTAATTTTCTCATCATCCTCGAAAACAAACTCGGTGCATTTTTCAGCCCGAATGGCAACATGTTAAATTCATAATGTCCTTCCGAGGTGCTAAAGGCTAAATAAGGTCTAACCTCTGGCTTTACTGGAATCTGATAGTAGCCTTTGCTCAGATCCACTTTAGAGAAATATTTAGCTTTATTCAACCTGGCAAACAGCTGATTTGTATCAGGTAATGGATCCACCTGACCTTCTGTGACAGCATTCAGTTTCCTGTAATCTATACACAGTCTGTGTTCTCCAGAGGGTTTTCTTAACAGAACCACACTGGAGCTGTAAGGAGATTCACTGTGCGAGATAATCCCTTCTCTCAACAGATAATCTATCTCCTCCTTCAAAGCTTTTTCTTTAGCGAACGGAATCGAATAGGCTCTCATACAGATTGGTGTTGGGTCTATGAGTTTCATATCATATTCTAATAAATTTGTATGCCCCGGTCGGTCCGTTAACACATCTGTATGATCATCCAGAACCTGTTGAACTCTCTCCCTCTGATTTTTCGTTAAATGTGTACTGATTTTTACCTGTGCAGCGGTCTCACAGGGATGTAAAGGATATTTATAAGAGGTGAGTGGTTCCTTTTTCATTTCCATTGCAACAGACAAGGTCAGTAGGTGTGTCTTCTCCTGGTTTTCTCTGTCCAGATATTTTTTCAGGAGATTCACATGATAGATTTTCTCTTTCCCCTTCTTATCTATCTTATAATTTGTTGTAGACACCTTCTCTAGAACTGTGTATGGACCTTGCCATCCAATTTGCAATTTATTATGGCTGCCGGACAGTAGAAGGAGCACCTTCTCTCCCACAGCTAATTCTCTGTCCTTCGCTGTTTTATTGTAATAGGCAGCATGCTTTTTCCTGGCTTGTCTCAAATTTTCATTGGCAAGTTTCCAGCCAGTTTTAAGACGATTGGTCAGCTCGTTCACATATTGGTATGATGAGGTAATATTTTCTTCTGCCTTTTCATCGGTCCATGTCCTTAACAAGGCTACATATGAACCTTTGATATTGTTGACCTATTTTTCCAGGCACCGGTATGGTCTTTTCCATTGGAAGCATTATAGTGGGGACTTTTCTTCCTAGAATCATCATTCACAAATCGACCACTACCAATTTTTTTTGGGGGGTTTTCGTCCCACTTTAAATTCCTTGTGGGAGATCTTCTCTCTCTTTTATCTTCACCCAGTTCACATAATTCCGACCGAGGGATTGTCGGCTTATTCTGGGGTAAAACATTTCTTTGTACTCGCTGCATAGTGGCCATGTTAACACATTTAAGTGAAGACTGTGTATGAAAGGGGGGTTCCCATTCCACTTGGTCTACATTATTATAATTATTTTCATGTTCAGGCCTGAATTTGCCCCGTGGCGTGTCTAGGTCCTGATTCATTTTCCCACGTGTGGGTGTTCCCTCTTTATTTTCTGGCCCAGGTTTTCCATAATGCTTCTCTCGCATTTGGTTATTATTTTTCCACCCTGTGGAATTTTTCTTATTGCACTGGTCGTAGGCCTCGATAAATTTTCTTATGTCTTCAACCACTCCTGGCCAGTAATAAGACATAGATGTCCTTGTACAGGTGCGACCCATTCTCAGATGTCCACCGTCTAGAACATGTGTTTGTCTCATAACTCGTTCCCTATATTTCGAGGGCACTACCAACTGTGCACACCCGTATGATCCTGTTTTATCTATCCGGTAAAGCAGTCCATTATCCAAATAGAAGTCTCTTTTTCTAGGAGGGGTATGGAGTTTTTGGAGTTTGTCAAAACACGGCTTCAGTGATCTATCTTTAGCCTGTGCCTTCCTACACTCTTTACGAGACATGGTTTTTGGTGGTTCCTCCTCCTTTCTAGGAGTCGACCTGACCTGAAGCGTGGCCATTACTACAGGTTTCCTATTACAATTTTCGGTGTTATGGTTGTTCATCTGACACTTTTTACACCACCTCTTTCCTTGGTTAAAAGGTTTTCTGTCATCATATTTCCTTTCATTGAATTGTGGGGTTTTATTTTTATAGTCATTGTGTGGCCTATCAAACTGTTGCTTACCTTTGTTCTGTTCTCTATGGTCAAACCTATTAAAGTTTTGTGGTGCCTTAAAATTGTCCACGTGTTTTTTTTAGTGCCAGCTACTTCTGCTTGGGCTGCCTGATACCTCTCAGCGACATTGAGTAACTCACCCAGCCTCTCTGCACCTTGTTCCATGAGAAACGTTCTCAGGTCTGGAGCCATGGACTCTCTTAATTGCTCAATCAGGATCATTTCCTTAAGATCTTGGGTTTTCTACAGAGCAGTCCATTTCTCCAAGTATGTCTCTAACCGTGCAGAGAACTGGTGATAGGTCTCACCCGACAGTAGTTTGGCATTCCTAAATTTTTTTCTATAAAATTCTCCATTTTTTTCATATCTTAACAAAAGAGCCTGCTTTAGCATGTCGTAATTGTCTTGGTCATCTCTGCTCATTTTGGCAAAAACTTCATAAGCTGTTCCCCTAAGCCCCTGGGATAACTTGAGGCTCCACCTCTCTCTCTAATCCATATGTAGTAGCCAAAAGCTCAAACCTACTTAAATACCCTTCTATGTCATTATCTTTCTCAACAAAATGGTCTACATGAAAACCGATAGCTGAGGTTGAGGCTCCCTGACTAGCAGTGGCATCTGAGGCAAAGGGACTGGCACCATTTTCAGGAGCATGGCCTTGAAATTCTAACTCCCTTAGTCGTAACTCGTGCTCCGTTTGTAATCTCCTATCTTCCCTTTCTGCGGCCAGTCTCTTTTCCTCTGCTTCCCTTTCAGCAGCCTGTCTCTTTTCTTCTCTTTCTGCAGCCTGTCTCTTTTCCTCTGCTTCCCTTTCAGCAGCCTGTCTCTTTTCTTCTCTTTCTGCAGCCAGTCTCTTTTCTTCGGCTCCAACTTCTTTTCTTCATACTGGAACCTCTTAATCTCTGCCTCCCTATCTGCCTCCAATGCCATAGCCTCCTTGTCAGCCTCAATCTGCAGCCTCTTAAGTTCTTTATCAGCCTCTAACCTTCTTTCTGCTTCTAACTTCCTGTCTTCCCTATCTCGTTCAATAAATTTGTCACATTCTGAAGTTACATATTAAACTAGCTCTGGTCCATCCATGCCCATCTCTTTAGCAGTCTGCACAGCGGCAGATCTGAACTTGGCTAAATCAGCCATTCTAACTCAAGCAGGTCTAATCAGGTTCTAAGACAATCTTAAACTTAACTAAAATAAATACTAACTATAATTAACTAATTACAACTGGCTGTGACAATTTATCACTGTAATCTCCTCTTAATTATTTTTAACTTCTTAGGGGGTGTTTCTACTGCTAATTTTTATTCCTGGAGTTAGTCAATATATGCTGTATGAGATTCCTATTTCAAACATTTATCTAACTATGCCAAGTTAAAATCCCGGACTTAGAGACCCCAATATATGTGGTGGATTTTGATGTTAAGAAGAATGGTGTGCGTATAGTTGTACTTGAGTGAGATCAACTGTGAAGGTCTCTGAGGTAAACACTGAACAACTGTATTACAGAGTACCTTTCTTGTTACCACCTTACGATCTCACTCGAAGTTATATTCTTTTTGACTAACGTGACTGAAAGCTACATAAAGTGTCTCGGGTATTGTAAGAGTGTTGTTAAAGAATCTCAATACAAAACATATACAAACATATACTAATTACTATGATAAACTCAACTAACTCCAGCTGTTAAATTTTATATTTAAAATATTTTTTGTTAAAATTTATTGGTCCTGAGCCTAAAGTTGTTTTGGTCAGGACTACAGTTCAATGAGAATCAATTTAGATGGATAGATATAATTACAAATATATATAAAGATATTTACATGCAACAGACAATATGTCCATAGTACATTGTTACAAATGTTCACTTTGATGTTGTTTACTCTATTTAAATACTATGAATGGGAAGCAGGTTGGGGATTGTCATCATTCCAATGTCTTTTGTTTCACTATGATTGTTCCTTATATTCTTTAGGAGGAATGTTTTTGTAAGCACAGGAGATTATTATCTATTGGTGATAATTTGTCCCAGGCCAGATATAGCACTTATCTGGTTCCTGGAATAAGCCGCAGTTGTAGTCGGTTTGGCCAAACACTTCAGTCTCCTCTGGTCTTGACTTCTTTAATACAAGTAGGTGCCAGAGACTCTTTGAAATCTTGCAGACTTCTTCACTGAACGAGTACTAGCACCAGACATGTGCCAGCAGGAACCCCTGACAATGCAAGTTATGGTTCTGTCTTAATATCAAACTAATTCCTCCCAATTTACATGTAAACATATATGCATTACAAAAGAACATGGTCAGCTCTCTCTGACAACTCTGCTTCTCCCCTTTTAGTTTGATGGAACAAATTTTACCAGTTTTCTTTTCTCTTCTCTAATGGATGCTACGCCTCTGTCATTCCTGCAATAATCTTTTCCATGCAATAAGATAGGTGTAATGTTCCTGTATGACCATCATATATATAGTCCTGTAGTTTTAAACTTCTAGATAGTCCCTTATATATGATGGATCAACATCTAGGCCATGCCTAAGTCGGTTATGGAACCATTTAATTACAATCTTTTTTCATGGTCTTTTCTTATACACAACCCTTTGTTAATTAAAAAGTCAATAAAATCAATCTTACCACACATCAAAGAAATATAAACAATTAACGATGAATTAGGCAATAGAATATGGCACACTTTCATCACTGCCTCTGTTCAGACTGCTTTCTGATGGTAGTATTATTAATAAAAAAGCACAAGTCTGCTCATCGCTTCTTGCTCCTCTGAATATTTTGGAAAAATGGCAGCGAGCATCCTACTATTCCTATCATGTAAAAAAGCTTTGGCCAATGAGACCAAGCATCTCTTTTTTTTGAATGAATTTTTAAAAAAAATTATCTCAAACCCTATGCGTTACTATTACCAACTAGATTTGTATATTTAGGTCATCCAATAATATTACGGCTTCCTTCAAATTCCATCCAATCCATTTCATCGTACTATCTTAGCCTTTCTCTCACCTAATTTTTTCCCAAAAAAATATGCTATCCAATCTAAGCAGATATTACTTGACCTGACAGTATCTCCGATTCTCTATGTATTATCCCCAATATTTGATTATCTAATGGACTATTTATGTAATTGATAACATATTCTTAGTCAGCAAGGCCACAGGTACACGAATATATGATTTTTATGGGGCTAAGTGGCTTGGTTCAATATTCCATATTTTTTTTCCATGTTAGTTGTTGATTTTTAAACTACCTCCTGTTCAATTCTTTTCTCATGTACTTTCAAGCTAATTTCGAGAGTTTATGTCATTCGCAATAAGAGCTAAGCGTGTTTCCCTGACCGTAGTGTCCACTTTTTCTAACGTTACATCGTATTTGAAACCGCCTAAGGGCAATACTAGCAAGTTAGTTTTATTTTTTTAGAAACTATTGTGAGACGTGATTTGCGTTGGTTATCTATACGTCCCTCTCCCCTCTACAATGTATTTATACAAATACTTAGTTGACCTAGGAAAGTGTTACGTTTGTCTCAAGGACGAATTTGAAAATTTGGGTACCATTTTTGGTTCGGCTAAGGCGTTATCAATTTATAAACTGAAGGCGTAGGCGACGCCAACAATGAAAATTTGTAGTACTATCCTATCTTTGACTTTATGCACTATACTGTTATATCCTAATTTAGATATTGTATTTAGAAGTTCACCACACAGTGCTGGGAAGAGACAACAATTCCTCAAGACATGCGAGATGCCAAGATTGTAACACTGTACAAAAATAAAGGAGACAGAAGTGATTGCAATAACTACAGAGGCATCTCTCTTCTTAGTATTGTTGGTAAGGTTTTTGCCAAAGTCGTCTTAATGCGACTACACAAGTTAGCTGAGCGCATATATCCAGAGTCACAGTGTGGATTCCGAGATGGTAGATCAACAACAGACATGATCTTCTCTGTCCGCCAGCTTCAGGAAAAATCAAGAGAGCAGAAAAGGCCTTTATATATCGCCTTTATAGACCTCACAAAAGCATTTGACCTGGTTAGTAGGGATGGACTCTTCAAAATCCTCCTTAAAGTAGGCTGCCCTTCTAAAATGCTGGAAATGATAAAGTCATTCCATGACGACATGAAGGGAACAGTCCAATATGCTGGAAGCACGTCACAGACTTTGACATACGAAGTGGCGTTAAACAAGGCTGTGTTCTGGCTCCGACCCTCTTCGGGATCTTCTTTGCCTTACTCTTGAAACATGCATTCAGAGATGCAACTGAAGGAATATGCCTTCACACTAGGTCAGATGGCCGTCTGTTTAATCTTTCAAGGCTGAAGGCAAAAACAAAAATCAGAAGGATCACTATAAGAGACTTATTGTTCGCTGATGATGCTGCAGTTGTCACTCAAAGCCAACAGGAGCTTCATAACTTGTTGAATCGCTTCACTAAAGCATGCACGGACTTTGGCCTCACAATAAGTCTAAAGAAAACGAATGTGCTGAGTCAGGATGCGGGTGCTGCACCAGTTATCACAATCGATAACTATGAATTGGCAGTGGTGCACCATTTCACATACCTAGGGTCTACCATCAATGACAAACTCTCGCTGGATACAGAAATCGACAGCCGCATTGGCAAAGCTGCAGCTACCTTTGCCCGCCTCACATCGCGTGTTTGGGGAAACTCCAAACTCACAATGAAGACCAAAGCTGCGGTATATAATGCCTGCGTCACCAGCACACTCCTATATGGCAGCGAGACCTGGACGACCTATGCTAAACAAGAAAGAAGGCTCAATACCTTCCATTTACGGTGTCTACGCCGCATCCTCGGCATTTCGTGGAAAGATAAAGTGACAAATGTCGAGGTGTTGTCACGTGCTGGCCTTCAGAGTATGTATACACTGCTTAGACAGCGCAGACTTCGCTGGCTTGGCCATGTTCGCCGCATGGAAGATGGTCGCATCCCAAAAGATATCTTCTACGGACAATTAGCAGATGGCAAGAGAACAGTTGAGCGACCACAGCTGAGGTTCAAAGATGTGTGCAAGAGAGATATGAGGGCACTGGACATGGATCCAGCAACATGGGAGGATGAAGCTGGCGATCGCACTAAGTGGCGATGGTATTTACGGCGCCACCTTAGATTGGGCGAAGAGAGGCTCACACAACAAGCAGAGGAGGGGAGAAAACGTTGAAAGGAGCACCAGGAAAATAAGCAGCTGAGGGCTGTCACCTCAGGGCCGCATTCCCATAGTCAGCTATGACTGAAGGGGCTATTATTATTATTATTATATATATATATATATATATATATATATATATATATATATATATATATATATATATATATATATATATATATATATATATATATATATATATATATATATAATTACGCTAATATTCCCAATAATAACTTAAAAACGAAAATAAGTGCTCTTACCAGTCAAGGAATAATCTCCGCACATATACAGTTACAATACGCCCCTCAACCGTATTACACAGACTGGCAGCAGAATCCGAGACAGAACAACTGGTGCCAAGTGTTAGAGACCAGCCCTATTATACTAAGAAAAATGACAGATGTTCGGTTCGCATTCGCAGACCGTTCAAGATAAAAAGAGAAAAAAACCGTAATCCCACGCAAGAGCTACTGAGGTTGCCCTAGCCGAAGAAGAGAGGTGTAATGTTACCACAATCGCCCGTTCTACAGGTGGCTAGAGTTCGGGGTGAAAACCAAGGAACGGCAAAGATAAAAGGTAAGGAAAGTTTCCCTGTGTTCTGGGCTACTCCGTACTCAAAGAAACTGAGATTAATGCCGCTTCCCCGAGACTCGTGGAATCAAAGCCTTAGACCAAAAATGCCGTTTCGCACGTGGTAAAGGGTGGGCATAAACTGGGCTCTAGCAAGATTGACAGAATCAAGGGGAGAATATAAGTTATTCCGAGCAAAACAGACAGAAAAGATGGGCGGTGACGAGAAACAGAAAGAAGATAGACAGACCGATCAGACAAGGGCAGACAATTCCAACAAATCCGTGACAGAAATGTCCCCCTTTAAGATTTGAATCACATTCAAAACTCAGTTGTTGGAATTGTTCGGACCGCTGTCTTCTCCTACACTAGAAAGATGGTCCTTTCCCGACTGCCGAAATCGCATATACAATTCAATACTGACCAGATCGGCCAACGCCCATTTTGCAGACCTTATGTTTACTTGGTCGGGGCATTCCGTGACCTGAACGTGACCTCGGTCATATGGGCGATCCTTAAGCTCGACAGGTAGGAAATGCATGCGTGTCGGTTCGCCAGCTGTGACGATTGGTCTAATCTGGTTTTGGTTACACTCGGCCGTTTGTGTCATAGGCGACTCCGCTACTGAAAAGATATTGGATGGGTGCCTCGAATGTCTCTCCTTGATGCCAGGTTTAATACCCGAAGGCTGACAGGGCTTGTCAGCTGGCACCGAAATAGAATCAAGGGGGTCTTTCTCCCTAATTTTCATGGAGCCCTGGTCATCGCGACCCAAAGAAAGGCCCGTGAAAGCATTGGAATATGGGGCCCCGACAGAGACATAATATTCTTGTGCGCCTACACTTTCTTGTGACGAGAAACAGAAAGAAGCAGCCGATCAGACACGGGCAGACAATTCCAACAAACCAGTAACAGAAACGCAAACGAAACTTGGTGGCGGATAGCCCAACCCACTTCAGCCCGTGACACGCGTTGACAGGGGGAGCAACCAGATGGCCTCTTAGCTATTGAGGAGAGGCGGAGTTTGACGTCACAGGCAAGATTTGGGAACATATGGGGGTGTTAGGAATATAACGTACGGCAGATTTCACCAGAGAGGAGTCCAGTTTTTTCAACATTGTGGTGTAGAGAACATCCCTAACGCCTAGCCTAAAAACACGTGTTTATTCAGTGTCGATGAAATAATTCATATCTGCGGTGTATTGTGTTCTTAAAGTATTTTGCGAAGGGAAAAGAAGGTTAGTATATCTTATACAGATTATTAATACGTTTTCTTATTCTTTAGTTAGTTATCTTAGTCGTCTAGCTAAATGTGCGAAAGCTAATTTTTCAATTAATTCTTATAGTACATGCCTAAATAAAATCAGAAGATTTTTCTTAAGATGATAGACTGATAGGAAGTAATTAATAGTTCATACTTTACCTTCATCTAGCTTATTAAATCATCATCACAGTCTTCCATGCGCACACACTCTCGTGCACAATATATTTAACGTCATTAGAATCGAACTCATAGAGATCAATAGTGAGAAGTAGAATAAATGAAAGTCAAGCAGTGATATTAAGTGTGAAAATTTACGAAGACTTTTGTGTGTCTTCAGTTCATCAGAAGTCTGAGTCTACACGCTACGTGTCTGACGTCTAACCAGAAAAAAGTTATCAAAACGGACATTTGGCTAGCAGAATTCACCAAAGGACATCCTTCATTCCTCAAATAAAAAGGAATATTTCTTGTCCACGGTTAAGACGGTGGACGCAGCATTTTTCGTCACATTATATCACGTGCTCACACGTTCAATACATATTTAAATCAAGTTCAAATCACTCAAAAGCTTACTACAGGAGTCAAGCTGAAGCTCACAGTTGATTGCTCATATCAAGTTCAGCTCCATTGGAAGCTTACCATCTGAAGTCAAGCTAAAGAGCTCTAAAGTTGAATCTCATATTTATATCAATTGCAACACACTCTTAAGCGCACTCTATGAAGCAGACTTCAAAGTATACTTTATGAATCACGATTACATACTCAAGGTAATGAGTCTACATATTAAGAACAGTTCATGAAGATATCCAGTCTGGCCAGTAACCTTCGGAGATTAGACAACAGACATTTTCATACGACAACTGTTAACTGTTGGTCAACGCTACAGAGGTATTGTCAAACAGTGAAGAACGGTATATTATCAAACGTTCTCTGTACAACAGAAGTTTTCATCAGAACGTTCTCGACGTATAGACCCCACTCGAAATAACTTAGAACAACTTGGGACATTGTATGCATAAATGTGAATCATCCTACCAGGAAGAAGCATTTAAAGACACATGGACTGTGTAGATTACTCACCATTTTGGTAACACGTATCATATCATATCATCATCATTTCGCTTTACACAAGTTCATTCGTCTATATAATTAACTACAATACTAATATCTCATCTGTGTGTCTTGTGTGAATCGTCTTGTACCATCATCACGTTCTAATCACTACTAACCCTATCTGTGTAGATATTTAATTAATAAACCCACTAATCGTTTAATCATTATCTAGTTTGTTAACGTATCACTCGTGCTGTCGGTGTTAAATATTTACATATAGGTAAATCTCTACACTCAGGAGAGGTTGGGGGCTTTTTCTGTTACGGGATCTAAGGGTAGAAGCTAAGGTCGTGGGGAAACATAACTCTTTCCATAATCCACCAGAAAACACTGTCCAGTGGAAAGCATTCGCATTCTTTTCTTCTTGTCCTTATCTCGGATAGGTCTCTATCCTTTCTTAACGAGCCAATTTCTGGAGACCTTCTACCTAATATCTCATGGGCTATTCCTGGCGAAAACTACTGTCATAGTTGCCCCTATACTCACCACACGACAATAATATGACACTATACGCGTATCTGCTAAACCGCATAATGAATTTCGTGCAATATTTTTACTTTAGGTTGTTGGCTCTGACTATATGAAAAAATCCTAACTTAGGCAAATATTATTGTTGTTTCTACAACTTTTAGGTTTACAAAAAAAGTAATGCATATGACTCACAAATTTGATTTTTTATATTCACCTTTTGTTTTGCCTATCTTTCTCCTTCGGTGATCCCAAGAAAAAAAAATTTATAAACATGTTTTTGCCACTTAATCTACTCGGTAAAACCTAATTTCAATCAATATTCTAAAATCTCCCTCACGTAACTGAGCTATAATTTAACTAGACTTTACTAGATGTCACATAAACATGTCAATGTCTTAGAGTACATCCTGTCAAAGTCCTACGTTATCGAACACGTCTTATCGACTCGTACCGTCCTGAGTCATCGTTCTAAAGTTCAATTTTATGTAAGAATTTTATAATTACTCGAAGCCACTTACGCTGAAATGTCTTTTTGCTTTAGGTTTGTTCTCTTCGCTTTTATTGATGAAAATAACACGATCGTTAGGCCGATGTGGTCCTTAATGCTTTACGTCCATATTTTGGGTTTGAGAGTCATTGAACTAAACGTGTTTTTCAATTAAAACAATTCTATTTCGTTCATATTTAAAATGAGTGTTACATCTAAGAGTTGTGTTGTTAACACTAACTAGATCACAATTCACCAGAGTCCATAGTAATATGAAGAACAGACAACTCTAGCTATCTTTAGGGATAGCATCCATTATTCCTTCTGTGGTATTCTGCGCACGCGGATTTAAACATATTTTCTCCAGCTTTGTGACGTCAAGATTTGTTAAACATAAGCTTTGTCAAGCAATTAATTTTCAATCATGGAGATTGCTTCTGTCATCCATCGAGTTCAGAAAGGATCGGAAGGCAAAACGCGCCCATTAAGGTAGTGGGATTGTGGTGGAATGGCTGTTAGAGAGTTGGTGGAAGAGAGAGCTTGAGTAAGACTCATTGTAGTATCATAGCTGTTGTGATATATTCCCGGAAACGTGTTATAATCACCATTAATGCATAAGAATTTTCTTAATTTGAGGGGGGGATGAACACTATCCCCTAAGAATGAGCCTCTACTGCTTTGATGTAATAATAATAATAATAGCCCCTTCAGTCATAACTGACTATGGGAATGCGCCCCTGAGGTGACAGCCCTCAGCTGCTTATTTTCCTGACGTTTTCTCCTCACCTCTGCTTCTTGTGTGAGCCTCTCTTCGCCCAATATGAGGTGGCGCCGTAAATAGCATCGCCACTTAGTGCGATCGGCAGCTTCATCCTCCCATGTTGCTGGATCCATGTCCAGTGCCCTCATATCTCTCTTGCACACATCTTTGAACCTCAGCTGTGGTCGCCCAACTGTTCTCTTGCCATCTGTTAATTGTCCGTAGAAGATATCTTTTGGGATGCGACCATCTTCCATGCAGCGAACATGGCCAAGCCAGCGAAGTCTGCGCTGTCTAAGAAGCGTATACATACTTTGAAGGCCAGCACGTGACAACACCTCGACATTTGTCACTTTATCTTTCCACGAGATGCCGAGGATGCGGCGTAGACACCGCAAATGGAAGGTATTGAGTCTTTTTTCTTGCTTAGCATAGGTCGTCCGCTTATAACCGGTAACTGCTACTTCCCGTGTTCTGCCGACACCTATAGGGTGAAGCTGGAGTGTCCTCTCCAGGGCGCGAGCTTGGGCACAGTTATATGGAGATCAAGCTGTTGCCCATTGTTGCGTGCATATTTTGACGCACATATTACAAAAATCGATATGGCTATTTAATATGGAAAAGATATAGACATTAATTCATTTGTGTATGAAAATGCTGTCTATGGGGAAGGCTAGATAATCCATAATTGTTTTACCCTGTTTGATTATAGGAGTAATCGTTCTTGATATTAATTCGGCGCATGGATATGACACCCTTGTCTGTACCTATTTCTTAGGGCCAGAAAATAGATTAATTTGCTTATTATGTTTATGGCCTGAATTCATATGTATTACATATTATTAGTACAAGTAGAATCATTCCTATATTGTATATTTTGGATGGGTAGGCAGGACTATATTCTTGTTATACCGCTCTAGCGGAAGTAGGAGTTGTCTTGTCTAGTCGTGATGAGTTCCGATGTACCGTGACAATGGCGGGTATGCATTTTTCCAGGGCTGGTAGATACTTCAGTAAAAATGATTTATGAAGTGGTTTTTCTTCTATAGGAGATTGTGTCTCTACTAGAGTTGTGTTAGAGACTTTCCTAATGTACGGTACCATGTATGATTCGGACTCCAGGTAATTCCAGTCCCTGTTTTGATGATCTCAGGTCGGTTAGGCCTAGCGGGAATTTTGTGCTTCGCAACGCTAGGGTCAAGTTTGTATCGACGGAGATGACAGGCTCCATACTGTAATTATGTCTACGTGAGGTAACTGGATTACGGTAGATCTGTGTGGAGGAACTTTATGAAATTATACATATGTATTGCAAATTAACTTTGGCTTATATATATATCCTCCTGTGAGCGAGTGAGCGACATCTCAGGGAGGCGGCCATGTTGCATTCCTGTCATCATATTTTTGTATCACTGTCTAAAGAACGGGGCATGTATCTTATTATTCGGACAGTGGCAAGGAGATCTCAATTTTGATAGAAACCCCTTATCGTGGTTTCACAATATGATAAACTGTGAATATAAAGCAACTTTAGTTACTTACCGATCCGCCTTCACTGACGCGCTTAGTCAGATAGGGGATGCGGCCATTGATGTACTACCTATTATTTATGAATGTGCCATGACATAGGATCTACTATGTATGCCTGCAAATTGATATGTCAACATACCCATGATTTACTCGTTATGTCCCAGTGTGAGCGTCCAAATAAACTGTGTAAACAAAGATTCCAGCAGTCTGCATTGGTGCCTTGTAGACACACAAGCGAATGAGTGTTTAGATTGGTCAGAACACGAACAGTACACCATTCGCGTTAAACACACTCTACACTTCTACCCATATATACACCATCCTGCGTCGGTTGAAGTGACCAAGTTTAGGGCCTGCTTCCCCTGGAGCCTTAGAGGGAAACTACTGTTTACAGCTGCCTTTGCCTTCCCTAACTTAGGACTAGGGTGAGTTACCCATTTACAGCTGGGTAGACTGGAGCATGCCTGATCTCAACAACTCTGTACACTACAATGGACACATACAGTAGTGGCACCACAAACAACATGCTACAGTGATTGATAGTGGAGCTTTACAGAAGAAAGAGAAAACACCACACTTTACAGAAGGTTTACAGTATACAACTGACACTTCTTTATAGACTGACATTTTGTGTGTGTGTGTTGGACAAAACAACTTTACAGCGTGTAAAAGAAACTTTACAGTGGTGAGCCAGATCCCTGGGTCCAGCCTACGCAGTCTTGTGTTGAGAATCACATTTTACAGTTACAAGAACATTTGTTTGACCACATCAACACCAGTAGGACAGCTATACAATCAATGTCAGCTTGACCTGTTCTGACAAGTGTAGCAATATCTGGGTCAGCACTTGTTGACATTTGGCACAATACAGTCAGTGTTCTAAACCAGTGATTGTTTATCCTGCTGTAATACAAGAGCATTGTTGAACATAAAGTGCAAATTTCATCGGTGGATCTTCTAATGTGCTCAAAAAAAATTGGACAGTGTAATAGTTAGAATGCAAATCTATTACTCAATAAAGTGGTAGTCTAATTGATTAAAACTGAGCATACAGTACTATACATTGCAACTACAACACATTGCATGATATGATACACACATTGATGATTTATATATATTTATGTTTATATATTATTTGTTATATGTGTGATTGTTATGTCTTTGCGGGCCTGGATGGGAGGTGACTAGAACAGGAAATACCAAGTGATATTAGTCTTGTTCTGGCGTTCTATAGGGAGCAATTTCTTAATTGAAATTTGCATGCAACATAGTTTGCAAATATTTGGTTAGTTGTGACGACTGTTTCATATTTGTATTTGTAACATTTTTTCTGTTCTTTATTTTTGTTTGATTTGTTTGTATAATTGTAGGTCTCATCTTTCCTTGCATTTCAGTTCTTTACACCCTTATGTTTATACACTGTGGCGTTATTTGTCTTGTTATCTTATTGCAGTTATCATCACGGATTCTGTGATCATTTTTTTTCATTTCTCCTATTTAATTTAATTTGATCTCTGCAAATGTTTTCAGATTGTCTTTCCTTGTTTGTCCTTTGTAATGTCTTTAGTTGACATATGACATATGAGGTATAGTTGAATACACTTATATTATAGTACAGATCAGTACTTTATGATTGTTATTGTTATAAAACAAAATGTACAAGACCTTTATAAGGCTTGTCTCCCAAAGTGATTGGTAAAGGGAAATATTATTTTCCACAGGTACTCAAGTGATCATTGATTACATTAGGGTATACAAGACCTTTGTAAGGCTTGTCTCCCACAGTATTTGAGATACAGTTATTGTTGTCCACAGGTACTCAAGTTATCATTGGGTATTATAAACCATACAAGTTTTCACTAAGACTAAGTCTATGGTATAGACTTGTCTCCCATTAAAGTGAAATAGGGTAATTTATTTACTTTTCAGGTTTCTGATTTAAGAAGACAAAATGTCTACATTAGATTACTTTATAGCACAAGGAAAATCCCTTGATAAGACTGGGAAAGACTTAGAACAATGGGATGTTGCTCAATATGACAAAGCATTAGCTGCTGAAGAGAGAAAAGCTGCTACTGAGGGAAAAAAAGCTGCGGCTGAGGAGAGAAAACTTCAAATAGAAGAAAAAAAATTAGAAGCTGCTGCTGAAGAGAGAAAAGCTGCTGCGGCTGCTGAAGAGAGAAAAGCTGCTGCTGCTGCTGCTGCTGAAGAGAGGAAAGCTCTAGCTGAAGAAAAAAGATTGGAAAAAGAAGCTGATACTGCTGCTGATCTTAAGAAATTGCAGATGCAAGTGGAAGAAAGGAGATTTGATGCAGAACAGAAGAAATTAGAAGCTGCTGCTGCAGCTGAACAGAAGAAATTTAGAAGCTGCTGCAGAACAGAAAAGATTAGATAGAGAAGCTGAAGAGAGAAAAGCAATAAGAGAACATGAATTTGAGTTAGAGAAATTAAAATTGACAAGTATGAGTAATGTTAATCAGGCATCTAGTGGTAATGGTAAACCCTTTGTGTACAAGGTCAAGGTACCAGCGTTCAACTCTGCCAGTGATGATATAGCATTCTGGCTTGATAGATTTGAACGGGCTTGTCGAGCTCATAATGTTGACAAATCACAGTATGTGAATCAGTTGTCTGAAAATCTAACAGGGGAGTCTCTGAGTAAGTTATATTTCGTCGAAGAGGCCGACAAGGATAATTATGATACTGTTAGGGCAGCTTTGATAAAGAGATATCAGCTGTCTGAGGAAGGTTATCGTCTTTTGTTTAAAACAATGAGACCTGAGGTAGGTGTAGAATTCTCAGAATTCATCTCAAAAGCACGAATTACACTTTCACGATGGATTGAATTATCCAAAACAGAGAAAACATTTGATGGTCTTACGGATTTATTGCTAAGAGACAAGGTCATGTCTTCGGTAAATAAATCATTCCTAGAGTTCTTACATGAGCGTAAACCTAGTACATTAAAGCAAATGGAAGAATATTGTGACCAGTATGCCACGGCACACCCTGACATGATTCTTAGTAACTCTAACATTAAAGAGAGTATGCCAGTTGCTTCGGCAACAGAATATAATCAGAATTACTCACACAAATTCCAAGGAGCTAAAAATAAATTTGATAAAAAGGTTAATTGGAATAAGTATCAAAACCAAGATAACCACTCAAATCAGGGTTCTTCTTCGAAGAACTGGAATCGAGCTGATAGTCCTCGACACGCGAGGGGTACCCATAATTTTAGAAATTCTCGGAAAGGGAGTAGCTATAGGAACTACCCAAGTGCTTCATGGAGACAAAAGAGCCAATATTACAGGGATACTCAATATAATGAGCGTGATGATTATGATCATGAATATTATGATTCAAACCCAAATAGGGGTTATAACAGAGGCAATAATAATTATAGAGACAATTATAACCGAGGTAGACCACAACACAAAAGACATGGTAAATCTTATTACCAGGCTAACTCTGCACAACAGGAGTTCCACGACGCCGGTAATCAGAATAATGATAAAAAAGACTCCAATAGTGTAGCAAATTCCGCTTTCGATTTTGCTAGAGCATCTGAATGTTCGCAATGCAAAACATTATTCGATCCAACCACAGTTTCTACTTTAAGCTGCGGTCACCCGCTTCCCGCGCTCCATGCGTCAATTGCGCATAATGGAAGGGGTGCTCTTGTCTTTAATAGGGGCCTAATAGATGGTACTCCGGTATCAATTCTTTTCGATTCGGGGTGCACTACCATTGGAGTGAGGCAATCACTCGTAAATCCTTCTCGAGCTACAGGCAATATAGTCAAATGTGTAACATTTGGTGGCACATTGGAGAAGTACTCCACTGCCATTATCAATATTGCTACGCCTTTCTTTACAGGAGAGGTGCAAGCATGTCTCTTGCCGAATCCGATCGCTGATCTTATCATCGGTCGCATTCATGGAGTGAAAGAATGCACTCCACAGCAAATTTCTAATTGGGAAAATGTTAATATGCAATCTGCTAATGCAGTAATCACTAGGGCTCAAGCTCTTAATATGCCGCAATCTTCACATTCTGAAGATAATGATGCGCAGATCCAAGATGATCCCTTGGAGATTTCCCATGATTCTTTTATAAAACAGCAGGAAGATGATCCTACTCTAAAGAAATTCTTTACTCTGGCAACAAAAGGTGATCCGAATAAGGATAGAAATCGTAAATCATGGATTACGATGAAGAATGGCGTACTTGTACGTATGGTACAAGACTCCGCTAAGTCCATTCATTCTCAAATCCTTGTGCCTAAAAATATGAGAGTTAAAATCTTACAGCACGCTCATGATTCGCAGTGTGCTGGACATATGGGTTTTTCCCGTACTAAAGCTAGAGTTCTTCAATCTTTCTTTTGGCCTGCTGTGAATAAGGACATACGAATCTATTGTCGATCTTGTAAAGTATGTCAAGAGATTAAATCCAGAGGTCCACGCCATGATGCACCTATTCAGGCTGCAGACATTCCCATTCGACCATTTCAAAAAATGGCGATAGACATCATTGGTCCATTTAAGATAAAGTCTGCTAGAGGACACCAATTTATTTTGACGTGTGTTGATATGTGCACACGTTGGCCGGAGGCTGTTCCTCTAAAGAGCATAACTACTGCTCATGTCGCAGATGCTCTTTGGTTAATATTTTCTCGTCTGGGATTTCCAGCAGAAATATTATCCGACCATGGTACCCAACTCATATCGGATACCATGTCTTAAGTAATGTCGACTCTTAAGATAGAGAGATCGCTGAGTAGTATTTATCATCCTATGTCCAATGGGATGGTGGAACGTCTGAATAGAACTCTGAAAAACCTACTAGGTAAGATAACAGAAGATCATTCTCAGGATTGGGATAGGGTTTTACCCGTGGCTCTCTTTGCATATATAGAGGTCGCCAACGAACATACAGGATTTTCTCCCTTTGAACTTGTCTTTGGCGCGAAACCGCGAGGTCCTATGTCCTTACTTCATAATCTTATAACTGCTGATAATATTGTCGATGACACAAAATCCTCTTATGAATATGTCATCGCACTTAGACACAAGATTATTGAAGCATGCAAATTGGCAACTGCTTCTTCTGAATTTGCGAAACAGAAGGCAAGGGAATTTGCCAATAAAAAGAGATGTTTGCGACAACTTTGTCCAGGTGACAAAGCATTTGTCTTGCTACCTTGTAGGGAAAATAGACTTCTTATTTCTTGGAAAGGTCCGTACGATATAATATCAAAAGTTTCCGATGTTGACTATATCGTCGATATTGACGGGAAGCGTAAAACCTTCCACATCAACATGCTCACGGAATTCCATGAACGTCCTGATTATTTACAACCTGTTTTCCAGGCAACGGACGATTTTCCAGTCCAACATGGACAGTACTCATCTCTGTCAGTAATACAGGATGAGGAAACGAGTTTCTCGGATGTAAATTTACCTTTTCCAATGATTCCTCTTCACTCTAATGAATCATGGAAAGATGTTGCAATTTCTCCAGAATTATCTCCAGGAGAGCAGAAACAAGTTTCTACTATGTTAAAACAATTTCAGGATGTCCTTACTGACATTCCTGGTCAAACTGATGTCATTCAACATGACATTATTCTTACTGACCATAGTCCTATAAGAGTCAGACCGTATCCTATCCCGATACATTTTCAAGCACAGGTAGAGAAAGAATTGGATGAGATGATAGAGTTAAAAATTATTGAACCATCCACATCAGCATATTCTTCGCCGATGGTTATTGTACGAAAAAAAGACAATAACATACGTCTTTGCGTGGATTATCGCAAATTGAACCAAGTGACTAAATTTGATGCTGAACCTATGCCTTTACTAGAAGAGCTACTTACGAGACTATCGAATTCTCATTTCTTTACTAAACTCGATTTGTCTAAGGGATATTGGCAAGTTCCATTATCCGAACACGCCAAACCGTTTACTGCTTTTTCGACGCCTAGGGGTCTATTCCAATGGAATTTCATGCCTTTCGGTCTTATGAACGCCCCTGCAACATTCGTACGCATGATGCGTCGAATCCTATCTCATCGCTCAGATGTCATTGCGTATCTTGATGACATCTGTCTTTTCAGTGATACTTGGAACGATCACTATAATGGGATAAATGAACTATTGTCTATCTTACGCGAGCATAACCTGACAGCGAAACCATCGAAAGCATGTATTGGTTTTAGCGAAATATCTTTCTTAGGACACCGTGTTGGTCATGGGTTCCTAAAAACAGAAGACCATAATACAAGTAAGATACTTAACATTTCTATTCCTAAGACTAAAAAGCAAGTGCGAAGTCTCTTAGGTCTAATACAATTTTATGGACGATTCATCCCGAATCTGTCCTCCATTATGTCACCTCTTTCTTCCTTGCTAAAGAAAGGGTCTCCTAATGTAGTCCATTGGACTCAAGAATGTCAATCCTCTTTGGATAAGGTTAAAACTATGTTTTCTACTTCACCTATCCTAGTATTGCCTTCTAAGGATAAGACATTCATTCTTCGTAGTGACGCTTCATCCACCGGGATTGGAGCAGCACTAATGCAAGAGTACTCTGGAACTCTGCATCCTGTGATGTATATTTCTCGGAAATTAAATGCCGCAGAGAAGAATTACTCGGTCCTAGACCGTGAATTATTGGCTATGGTTTGGTCAATCCTTAAACTGCAAAGATTTCTTCTTGGCGCGCATTTCATTGTGGAAACTGACCAGAAAGCTCTTACGGCTATTCAGAGTAAAAATCTGAAGAGCGCAAGATCAACGCGATACGCGATTGCTTTGCAGCCATTTCATTTTTCGGTGCGAGCTATCCGTGGGTCAGAAAATGTGATGGCAGATATTTTGTCTAGATGCCCACATGATTCATAACTGTTATACAACTTTGATACAGTTGTTCCTATGTTGAAATGTGTACACATATGTAATATCATATATTGATTGTAACACTACTTAGCGGTTCATTGATATTTATTCACCGCTGATTTTTCAATGTTTTTCGTCTTTGATGATCATGATGTTAAGATATCTTAGATGAAATTTATGTATAAACTAATGTAGAAATTGTGTCATTGCTAATATTGTAGTATGCGTTGGTGACACCTCTCTGGAAATATTTATACTTAGAGAAGTACTTTCTCTAAGGTCAGAAAACTTATGCTTATCATCTGCGCATTGTTATTGGTGCGTTGTGAGCCTATTGTATGTTGCTCCTAGATGTATTTCAAAAAAAAAAAGTACCATTTTTTTTCCCGAGGGGTGTGGTAATCTGTTGCGTGCATATTTTGACGCACATATTACAAAAATCGATATGGCTATTTAATATGGAAAAGATATAGACATTCATTCATTTGTGTATGAAAATGCTGTCTATGGGGAAGGCTAGATAATCCATAATTGTTTTACCCTGTTTGATTATAGGAGTAATCGTTCTTGATATTAATTCGGCGCATGGATATGACACCCTTGTCTGTACCTATTTCTTAGGGCCAGAAAATAGATTAATTTGCTTATTATGTTTATGGCCTGAATTCATATGTATTACATATTATTAGTACAAGTAGAATCATTCCTATATTGTATATTTTGGATGGGTAGGCAGGACTCTAGCGGAAGTAGGAGTTGTCTTGTCTAGTCGTGATGAGTTCCGATGTACCGTGACAATGGCGGGTATGCATTTTTCCAGGGCTGGTAGATTCTTCAGTAAAAATGATTTATGAAGTGGTTTTTCTTCTATAGGAGATTGTGTCTCTACTAGAGTTGTGTTAGAGACTTTCCTAATGTACGGTACCATGTATGATTCGGACTCCAGGTAATTCCAGTCCCTGTTTTGATGATCTCAGGTCGGTTAGGCCTAGCGGGAATTTTGTGCTTCGCAACGCTAGGGTCAAGTTTGTATCGACGGAGATGACAGGCTCCATACTGTAATTATGTCTACGTGAGGTAACTGGATTACGGTAGATCTGTGTGGAGGAACTTTATGAAATTATGCATATGTATTGCAAATTAACTTTGGCTTATATATATATCCTCCTGTGAGCGAGTGAGCGACATCTCAGGGAGGCGGCCATGTTGCATTCCTGTCATCATATTTTTGTATCACTGTCTAAAGAACGGGGCATGTATCTTATTATTCGGACAGTGGCAAGGAGATCTCAATTTTGATAGAAACCCCTTATCGTTGTTTCACAATATGATAAACTGTGAATATAAAGCAACTTTAGTTACTTACCGATCCGCCTTCACTGACGCGCTTAGTCAGATAGGGGATGCGGCCATTGATGTACTACCTATTATTTATGAATGTGCCATGACATAGGATCTACTATGTATGCCTGCAAATTGATATGTCAACATACCCATGATTTACTCGTTATGTCCCAGTGTGAGCGTCCAAATAAACTGTGTAAACAAAGATTCCAGCAGTCTGCATTGGTGCCTTGTAGACACAAGCGAATGAGTGTTTAGATTGGTCAGAACACGAACAGTACACCATTCGCGTTAAACACACTCTACACTTCTACCCATATATACACCATCCTGCGTCGGTTGAAGTGATCAAGTTTAGGGCCTGCTTCCCCTGGAGCCTTAGAGGGAAACTACTGTTTACAGCTGCCTTTGCCTTCCCTAACTTAGGACTAGGGTGAGTTACCCATTTACAGCTGGGTAGACTGGAGCATGCCTGATCTCAACAACTCTGTACACTACAATGGACACATACAGTAGTGGCACCACAAACAACATGCTACAGTGATTGATAGTGGAGCTTTACAGAAGAAAGAGAACACACCACACTTTACAGAAGGTTTACAGTATACAACTGACACTTCTTTATAGACTGACATTTTGTGTGTGTGTGTTGGACAAAACAACTTTACAGCGTGTGAAAGAAACTTTACACCCATGCAGTATGTTCCCCCTCTCCACATAGCCGGTAGATCCAAAGGAACGGCAGTAGCCGATACAGTTTGGTACCAGCCATGTCGCAGGAGTTGCCAGAATAATGTCAAATCGACATTAGACTGCTGTGATGTATTTCATAAATATTACGGTATGTGTCCGCATTAAAATTAGTTTTTTTATTCGTTTTTTTTCCACGCAAATGCTTTCTTTTTAATAATCAACACTAACAACACAATAGATAAATGAAAGTGGACAACTGGATCTACTCCACCTCCCTCCGACAGTCTGCCCCCCTTCCTTCATGCTGACTCACTGGCCATACTTAGAACATTCTGTGAGATGATGTGAAAAGAGCCCTCTTCGCTGTGCGCTCAGACTGTTGTTAAGTGTTGTCGTAATTTCACCGGGACGAATTCTCTCTCCCAACTTCCACCTTTTTCCCCTTTATCACATTCCCTTACCAAAAAAGTTACTTTGTGATACAGAATGGCCGTTTCCGTGCTTTGGGGAAAAAAAAGGTTAAATAACAATTTTATGACATCGCTGAAACATATAATATCAATTCCATCATTACCCTTCGGCTCCCGGCGGAGTATATGCCCTTATTGACATTATATGTCTATAACTGTATGCATGTCTTCATCATCCTGATCAAGTCTGTATCCAATTCTAATCTTCGTGTGTTTTGGAACTTTATAACAAGAACGGCATTTTAATGCTATCAGCTGTTCTCTTCAACGTGTGCGACACTTATCCAGCGCCAGTATCGAGTGCACACCTTTTGCACTACTGCTATCTGTCTCGTATTTTTCCACCAGTTTCACATTAGGGATATTAATAATAATAATAATAAATTCTTTAAGCACCAAACACGGCGCATAAGGCAGAAACCAGTGCTCTCCAGGTTGTTCGTTGTGACGCCACTCCTCTTAGCTCTTGCACCCTTAGCCCCCAAGATATTAGAGTGAGTCATGTTTACTGTCGAGCCTGGTTCTGTTTCGGTAACAATAGCTTGTTTTACGATAGTGAATTGTTAACTCACTGATCAACCCTCCGATCCAACCGACCGATTCGAGGGTTTCGAGGTCAGTTATAGGAAAATATCTACACCACTAGATACTCTGGTGTATCTTTTATTCTATAATTTAACATAACATGGTACTATCCATCGAAATACACACATTCCTGATGTTTTTCTTTCGGCGTCTAAGGTGAGAAACGGATTTCACCTCCATCTTGGAAGGGTAGATAACTCATTATCTATTAATATTGCCATACCATATTAATCCTTGTACAATATTCTGTGCAAACAGTGAGTACCAAGTGATCCAACACCTACAGGACAAAGCAAATATAGAAAACCACGGATTATATACGTTATATGTGTGGAATGAGATATGTGGGGAAGTTATGAGAAAATGACAACACAACACAAAGTATGGATAACAACAGATGCCATCAGTAAGATAAAAATAAATAACAAATAAGAAGGCAGATTAAAACTGAAGTAAAACCATACTTTTAAGAGCCCAGCATCGTGCAATCTACAAAGAAGCAAATAAAGAAGTAAGAAGAGACATTCGAAGAGACACTAGGAAATATATCTCCGTGTTGGCAAAAAAAGCAAATCAAGCATCAGTCAGAAGAAAGAGGAAGAACACATACATCTGTAAAAATAAGCTAATAAAAAAGTACATGGTCTTATCAAGGATAAGAGTGAACAATTTGTTTTAGCAATATAAAAGAACCAATGACGAGATCGTGGAAATGTTTGAGGCACTATCCCCCAGACATTCAGCCAACAGAAGAGTTTAACTGTTCAAACCAAATGAGGACAACTAAGAGCTGAACAGTAAAGTTTTCGACAGAACATATTCAGTAAAGACACGATAACCACACACAGGGTCTGCTAGACGAGGAAGGAAAAATTCCGTAAACAAAAGCATAATTTAATATACTATCTAAACTCATTGACACTATTTGTCGTAATATATAACATTTTTCGGTCATATAAAAAGACATACTAGTCTGGAAAAAACAGTGATGGAAGGCATGGTCCCTGGAAAAAGGGGAAGGGGTCGACCTAGACGACGGTGACATCACAGCCTGTTGACCATACATTTTTCGCTGCGTTTCTACTAACAGCGCTAGTCAATAAATCTAAAGATTTTTCCTTTCATGTTTCCAAAACAAAGTGCTATTTGGCTTTTCAAGGATTCCTTAATTTGGCACGCGATGAATGTGGTGTGTAATGAATTTGTCACGCGATGAATTTTTCTTGTGATGAAATTGGCCAAGCGATAAACAGAGCTAATAATAATAGTCGAACAAAGGTTGGAAATAAACTTACGTCTTTACATTGAATTAGTGGACAATAGAAAGGCATTTGAAAGCGTAAAGAGAAAATCATTTTGAAAACTGATAAGCCACTATAGATTCCTGTAGCAAAGCCGGCCTCAACTCTCTGAGTATTTTGTTACTGTCTTCTTCTTCTTCTTCTCTTCTTTGATCCATAACCGCCAACCGTCAAAGCAGTCAGCGGCCATCACGCCTGGTGGCGTCTTGTAGGGCAGCAACAAATTGATTCCACTTTGCTCGGTCGGCGGCCATCCTTCGTACAGTGCCCCAGCTGTGGTTCATTCTTTGCATCTCAGCTTCAACAGTTCTCCGCCAAGTTGTCTTTGGTCGGCCTCTCTTTCGCTTTCCCTCGGGGGTCCATAGCATAGCTGTTCTTGTGATGGTATCAGGGTCCCTTCTGAGGACATGGCCAACCCAACTCCAGCGTCTGCCAGCTATGATGGTGTGCATGTCCTCCTGGTTACTCCGAATAAGTAGGTCTTGGTTGCTGATGGTGTTTGGCCAAAAGATTCGGCCAAAAGATTTGTTACTGTGTTCATAGTAAACTCCTTAGGAAAACCCACAGTCCATATGCCACACATCGATTGGAAAGAAAGAGTTGTGTCACAGACAATTGGAGAAAAATTACGCATACGTCTATGAAATTTAGTAGAAAACTGTAGGAGCCTCATAAATATGCTAAGAATAGTAAAATGTTATCTATGGGGAGGCGGTCACCAACAAAATAATGCTTATGTTCTATAAGTCATTCTAAGGGGGGGGGGGGGGGGGAGAGAGACTAGGCTATGCTAGCATAGTCTATGACTCAGCTTCATCTTCTAACAAAGCAAAACTAGAAAGAATTCAAAATGCAGCCATGAGAGCAATTGCAGGCGCATTGAAGTCAACATTAGTAGAAGCACTAAACGTAGCTCTTGGCATACTGCCCCTTGAACTATGACGGAAAGAACTAAGATTTCATTACTGGAGCAAAGTAGCACAAAAAGTAACATACCCAGCACATAAAGCAATTGTTCAAAACCAGCCAAGTGTATGGGACGTACTCTTGGATACAGAAAGATATCCAAGAGGGTGGAGAACTATTGACGATCTAACACGGTAACTGTCAAAAACAATTAGTAATAGTAATAAATATAGAAATACTATACCACCTTGGGGACTAAAAGCACCAATCATAGACTGCACACTTACTGGAAAGGTAAAACAACACACAGAAGACGTGGAAGAAGTCAAGACGGTAATAAGAAAGTTCATAAATCAACTTACAAAACAAAGCTTGGCGGTTTTCGCCGATAGATCCAAGGGCGGCAATGAGCAGTTAAGCGCAGGTGTAGTAATACCACAATGGGGAGTAAAAAAGAGTTTTAGTGTAACTGAATGTGCTTCAGTTTTTACTGCGAAGATGGGGGCAATATTATAAAGTTTAGACAAAATTGCAGATAATCCGCCAGAGGTAGTTACAATATTTACAGATTCACTATTGTCATTATAAGTACTGGAACACCAACGTAAATGCAGCCGGCCAGAAATCAAGGAAGAAATTCTTTTAATCAATACATCATTAATGAATGGAGGCTGCAGTGTGAGGCTAGTGTGGGTTCAAAGCACACATTGGTATAGCTGAAAAGGAGTTAGCAGACCAGACTGCTAAACATGGAAGAATATGTAAAAACAGCGTAAGATCAGAACTTGGAAAATCAGAGATTAAGAGTCAAGTGAAGCAAATTATAAACGAAGAATAGAAGACAACATGGAAGGACAGTAGTAATGGCAGACACGCATTCAAACCTTTGAAAGATTAAGGACGTGGCAGATCAAAGAAGCACTAAAGGTACCTTGAACAGAAAGTTGTGGCGTCTTCGTCTAGGTGCAGCATACTTTGTGATAGAGGAACCACACTGCCAAGAATGCCAGAAAGAAAATGACATAGAACACTACCTGATACACTGTTAAAATACGATCAACAGAGGCATGAATTGAACTCGTACTTTTGAAAACAACAATATAGTTATTATAGGGGATAGGGTGCTTAGTGTAGATGCCCCAGGGGAAGCCCTTTTGATATTAAAACTCTCATCATCTCAACCCATAACCCGTCATGGGTCGTAGGGGTGCCATGGTGGAAGCATCAGCAGACAGGGTCCTCCACTGCTCTCTGTTCTCAGCAATGCGTACAAGTGTGGAAAAACCGTATCCTGCCCATTCTTTGATGTTATCAGCCCAGGATTTTCTTTGCCTTTCTCTTCTCCGTTTACCTTCGACTGTTCCCTGGAGGATCGTTTTCGAAAGGGAGTCATGACGAGTTACATGCCCAAACCAGGCAAGCTTTCGACGTTTCACTACTGACAAAAGTGGTTCTTGGTGGCCTGCATAGGTGTTTATCTTCTCTCTAACATAGACATTTGTTTTGTGCTCTTTATAGCAAATGCGCAAAATTCTTCTATAACATTTATGCTCGAAAGCCTGAATCCTTCGCTCCGTATCTGCAGTGAGTGTCCAGCCCTCACACCCATACAAGAGAATAGATAATACAAGTGATTTGTATAATTTGATCTTCACAGGAAAACTGATGTTACTTTTCCAGATCACATTCAACCTTGTCATGGCAGCTGAGGCCATCTCAAGTCTTGTCTTGATTTCTTTACTTGATGGAAGCATCAGTTATATGATTCTTTACAATATTCTGTCCACCTTCTCATTACAGCTGTTTTTTCATTGAGCAGAGCCCCATTGCTATCTTCTATGACAGTTACCCTGGGCTGTTGGGGTTTTGATAGTCTTCTTAATGTGTCAAAAGCTGCCTTGCTGTTACCTTTTATTAGCCCCGCATTAATGGACTCACATTGATCAGCTACCCATTTTTCTTTGGCCTGTTTCATTTTCTTTCTAATATTTTTATTCACCATACTGTATTGCCATGCTGCTTTAGGAACCTCTTTCTTAACCTTTTTCATTTCCCGCCGTGTATCACATAACTTCAGAATGTCATCTGTAACCCATGGTTTGTTTATTTTCGTTCTTTTACCAAGTATTTCTGTTGCTGATTCAATGAGCACGTCTTTCATGTTCTCTGTGATTGAGTTGATATCATCCTCCAAAAAGTTGAGAGCTGCGAATTTTCCTCCAACAGTTGCCTCAAAGATTCCCGCGATTTCTGGATCTTTCAGTTTGTCTAAATTGAATCTTAACTGAGAACATCTGTTTTGATTATAGTTCTTTTTGAGTTTAAGCTTGAGCGTCATCAATACCATGTCGTGATCACTACCAATGTCGGCGCCAGAAAAAGTCCTAGTCTTGGCTTTATTAATGCTGGACTTGAATCTTTTGGATACAAGAATAAAATCAATTTGGCCATGTATCTCAGTTTTTGGGGCATGCCACGTTGTTCTTCTTGATAACTTATGAGGAAATAGTGTATTTGCAAGGGTTAGTTTATAGTTGCTGGCAAATTCTAGTAGCCTTAGCCCTCGATCGTTGGTTTCTCCTGTCCCAAATTTCCCCACTGTGCCAGCCCAGTGACCGTATGCATATGGCCCTATTTTAGCATTCCAATCACCTAGCACGATGAGAAGATCTTTCTTTGGAATTTTCTTAATTGCTTCATCCAGATTGTCATAAAATGTATCAATTGCCTCATCCTCATAGTCAGTAGTGGGGGCATATACCTGTATGATGGAGATGTTCTTTGGATGTGCTGCAATACGAATGGTGATAAGCCTGCTATTTATTGGGGTGCAGCTGATGACAGAGTTCAATCTATCTTTATGTACGATAAAACCTACTGCATGCTTTTGTTTAGACTCATCTCCACTAAACCAAATTTTGTGACCATCATCCGTTATTGATTCACCTAATCCTGTCCATCTGACTTCTGCTAGGCCCAGGATGTCCCACGAGTATCTAACAAGTTCATGTGTTAGTTCTTTGACTTTTCCACACGCATATAGCGTGCGTACATTCCAAGTTCCAACAACAAAATTTTCTCTTGGAAGTTTCAAAACAGGTGTTTGTACCCCATTCGCTGACTTATCACTCTCAAGGGGCAATGAGAGCGCGGTCGTTGTTAATCCGGGCATCGGCCGATCCGGCAAATATTACTGAGTTGACTTTCCATCATAACATTTCAGTGGGCAAGAGGTTTGCTTGGCGGTGCCCATCTCCTCTCCAAGTATCGTTGCAGGTACATACAAAAATGTACCTGGAGCAGTAACAACAGCCCTCAATAAATCTGTAATGTTTTGAAACACTGTCCGGTTAACACATCACAAAACCGCCATCTTGGCTACTCGGTACCAACACAAATAGCGAACTCACATGATAGGCAAACTTGATGTTTTCATCTTTAAAATACTTATCAACATAATCCAGAAAATGTGCCAAACACACTACAAACTCATATAGCATTAATGAGGGCTGTTACCACAGATGCAGACTCCAAAACGACGACATGAAATGCACAACACAAAAGTGCGGCCTACCACGCCATCTTGAATATTAAAACTATGTATGCACAAAACAAAGAAAAGTATTTGAAGCTAAATATACAACTCTCCGCAAGAACATATGGGGGTTGGTGTCAGAGCGTTGCAGGCCCAATAGCTTGCCTACTCTTTCGTTGCACTGCAGCAGGCTCCCCCAGAAGGCTGAAACTATGGGTATACAGGAGAAGCGAAGAAAACAATAAAAGGGCAAAAGACGAAAAAAGAAAAAAAAAAACATAAAAGAGTACAATGCTTGTGCATTCACTCAAGAATCCCATGGCTGGGGAAAGAAATTAAGAAAAAATGGCACAGTGATGAAGAGAAGGATTGATAGCCCAAATCAATCCAAAACATTACAAGGAATGATACAAATGTGGAAGATTAAAGCTAATGTAGTCACTTGGTGTCGCAAAGGTCGACATTGCAAGCACACTGCGGGGCTCTGGGACTGACAGAATGGTCAAGTCCAGTACAACTAGCTATCTCTCTGGTCACACATCGAGTGCTGGGTGCCTCTAAATCCCACCACCTGGATGTACGTAACTCCGATACACAGGATTCGAGGGGCCTGAAATCCTCCTATCCTGGTGGCACTTTATCCTATGTACACGGTATTGAATCAGTTTTACAAATTAACAGTACATATTATTTTCCTGTGAACCGTTAATTTGTAAAACTGATTCAATACAGTTTTATTTGTTTATATATATATATATATATATATATATATATATATATATATATATATATATATATATATATATATATATATATATATATATATATATATATATATATATATCCGTACTAGTTTTACAGCAGCCCCTTAATTTATTTACTTACACAATATTAGTAATAATAATAACAATAGTAGTACGATATAAGAAACACAAATGAAACCAAATAATAATTAATAAACATAAACTAACACACAATTTAAAACATAAAGAATTGGATATTTTAAAAAAAAATCTACTAAATACGCATATGAAGTTTAAAAAAAGTGTTGAAAACAACACATTCTAATATAAATTGACATAAAACTGAAAATAAAATTACGTCAAAGACCATAATTATAACCAACAATAAGGCTGAACAGTGTAGACCAAAATGGTGGACAAGCAGAGGCAATGAAGTTCAGCAGATACTAGCCCCCTCTCCTCCCATCACCTTTTAAAAAAAAAAAATGCTAAAACACCTTCGCGAATCACATCGAATTACATCGAGCTGAGACGAGGCGGCGATTGACTTGAAATCTTGCTGAGCTAAAAGCCACGCAGCCATCGAAAGTAGAGTCCTGTCTGAGTGGGTATGTTATAAATTAGTATGGATCACTTCCAAAAAGCTACAGACTTTCGCAAATGGACGCTTGTGTATAATGGAAGGATTGAAATAGTATGACAAGATCACTAATGTAGAACTGACGGCAAGAACCAGACAAGTGCCAGTGGAACAAGAGATGACAAAAACCAGACAAGTGCCAGTGGAACAAGAGATGACAAGAACCAGACAAGTGCCAGTGGAACAAGAGATGACAAGAACCAGACAAGAGCCAGTGGAACAAGAGATGACAAGAACCAGACAAGTGCCAGTGGAACAAGAGATGACAAGAACCAGACAAGTGCCAGTGGAACAAGAGGTGAGAAGAAGACGATGGCGATGAATAGGACACACACTGAGGAAACCTAATGATAGCATTACAAGGTAGTCCTTGTTTTGGAACCCCAGGTAAGAGAGACAGAGGTAGACCAAAATAACACATGGAGAAATGAACTGCAGACAGAAGTTAAGATATGAGGAAGACGTGGAAAGAACTAGAGCTGATGGCACGCGACAAGAGGACTTGGCAATTGTTTGGTGAAGGTATATTCTCGTTGAGGAATTGAAAGGTATTGATTGATTGATTGATTGACTGAACACTTTGCATAGTTTAACGTGGTCTATACGTGTAGGCCCTGATTTACGCAGGGGTTACGTTCCATCTCCTCAGAGTCGAGAGCTGAAGCGGCGTAAATCGAGGAAGAATGTGTTTAAATGAGATAATTTCCTACACTACGAATATTGAATCATGAGAGTTAATATAAGTGTTTTTATATTTGTAGTTATTTAGCTATTGCGTTACAGTGACACCTCTACACCAAATGGTAGATGAGGTAGAATATGAGATGAGATGAGGTTATTTTATAATTATGAGATATAAATAATATTTATAGATAAAATATAAGTAATACAATATTTTTTAAAATTCAATTATTACGTCCATCCTGTAGAGCCATCGTTGGAGTATATAGTAACCCCACTGTCTGCCCCGTCCCTTATTGATGTTCTTTGACAATGGCAAGATGGGGCACCGCTAATGGGATGGGCCTAATGGAGGGTCGACCGGTTCTGCAGGCTTTTGGCCATAGAAAGGAACTACAGCAATGATGTCAAGTGAGTCTTTCTCTTTCTCTCTTCTAACATATTGTATTAAGGCTTCAATATGTTAGTAAGAGCTCTTTGTATGGGAGAGATGCGTTCCAGTCAGCATTATTATCACAGAAATTCATAGCCTGTTTGTATTTGTGCCATAGCTGATTGAAGTATTTCTGGTGAGGGTCTTAATGGCCACGATCTCCTGCTCTCCCTCCTTAGAATCCTGTTTAGTCAGTTGTGCAGCTAACTTATCTAAGTTCTCATTTGAAAGAGGTTCACCGTGGCTTTGACAGCACACATATCAACCTTGTCAAGACGAACATTCTTATCCATTGTGGTGAGCTTCTAAATACAAATCTAAATTAGAATATAACAGTATAGTGCATAAAGTAAAAGATAAGATAGTACTAAAAATTTTCGGCGAGAATCGTAAGTTGTCGCCTACACCTTCAGCTTATTATTTGCAAACGCATAAGCCGAACAAAACGGTACCCAAATTTTCAAATTCGTCCTTGACATAAACGAACCACTTTTCCTAGTTCTAAGAAATATTTGCCTAACTGCATCTGGGGAAAGGAGGGGCAAGGCTAGATAACACACGCAAATCACGTCTCAAATTGGTTCTAACTCTACAACCGACTTGCACGCTTTTCCCTAGGCGGGTTTCCCCAATACGATGAAAAAGTTAGAAATGTGGACACTACGGTCATGAAAACACGCTTAGCTCTTATTGCGAATGACATAAGCTCTCGTATTTAGCTTGAAACTAACATAGAAAAAAGATAGAATTTTGAACCAAGCCACATAGCCCCATAAAAATCGTATATTCGTGTACCTGAAGACTTGCTGACCAAGAATATGTTGTTAGTTATCCAAATAGTCCATTAAATAATCAAATATTGATAAAACAATACATAGAGAATCAGAGATACTGTCAGGTCAAGTCATATCTGCTTAGATTGGATCGCATATTGTTTTGGGAAAAAATTAGGTGAAAGCTAGGCTAAGATGGTACGATGAAGGGGATTGGGTGGAATTTGAAGTGAGACGAAATATTATTGGCCGACCTCGTACTAAACATATATCACCCGAGTAACGTAGTAGAAAATTGAATTGTATTTTTGAAAGACTTTGTTTACAAGTGAAATAAGGATAATCATTGGCCAGAGTCACAACGGGCTGATCACCCGTTTGCCAGTCACTTCGATTACGGAAACAACAGCAAATGGGTTGATTTGCCGTTGCCCTAAAGACGCCACTAGGCGTGATGGGAAACAATGGCAGGGAAAACCTATCTGCTGTTGCCCTAAGACGCCACTAGGCGTAATGGCCACTGACTGCTTTGACGGTCGGTGGCAAAGGACGGAAGAAGAAGAATTGGCCAGAGTAGTTGATATTGGGGAAAAAGTATTAGTTGGGGACGCCATTTTCTAACAAAATTTTGACAAGTAGCGATGAGATCAGGCTTGTGCTGTGAAAACCATATTTCTCAAAAAGCCTGGACGGAACGGCAGATCTAAAGTGTGCCAGTCATCGTTCACTGTGTATTTCATTGAATAAATGTGGTAAGATTGACTTTATTAACATGTATCTAAAATAAAAATTGAATATGAAATAATAATATATGTCTGTAAGTAAGTGGGCCTGTAGCAAACTTAGGCAGAGCCTAGAGATTGATCCACCAGGTGGTAGACTATCAGAGAGGTGTTAGACTACAAGAAAATATGTATGATTGTCATCAAGGAGCATAACACCTATCCTATTATATGGAAAAGATGACAGCTGGATTTGCAGTGGCGTTGTAACTATTAGGGGAGAGGAAAACTGGTGTACATTGTCACATCAAAAGATAATGGTGGCATAGGTTGGTATAAAGCTATGACCCTTTTCGTTTGTTTGTAATGTACCTTTACTTAAATGTGGAATAGTATAGTATACTAGGTATAAAGAAGGATGCATAACCTTCACATTTCAGGGTCCTGGGTACTGACGTTAATGTAGTACCAAACGCCTGAGAACTGCTCGATTCAGGACTCTGACTGTGTACTTCGAGCCCATGCTAGTGGCCATTGCCTATCAAAAGGTGGAAAAGATTGTCAAGCGAGCAGAGGAAACGTTCTACCTGTATTCTCCTGCCAAGATAAGTTCTTGTTCGGCACCTGGCAGCTCAACTTAAAAGACTAGAAAGTGATAGTAAAGAAAACTGTGCCTAGTATTAATATTTCCACAAGTGACAAACGAAAACAGACATAACTTAAAGGGAGTGATTATAACCAACAACCTATGGTTTAATACCAGTATTACCTCAAAGTAGAAGAATACAACCACACACTTATATTAGAATAATATTGTATGTATCGACAGAAGATCTACTGTGTTATTGGACTGTTGTAAATGATTCTTTTGGTTTCACTTTTGATTATCAGTCCTGGTTCAAAATAAATTAGAATCAGGATAATAAATTGAAAAAAATTGTATTTACACAAATTTCAACCACTGTCTTAAATAAGATAGCCTTTTAAAGTGTAGTTGGTATGTTATTGTTGTAGTACTGTTGGGGATTGTGGATAATAAACTATTTGTTTGTATGTTTGTTGGTTGTTGCACCTTACACCCTACATTCATAACCCTAGACACTACACGAAGTCATTTTAATAATAATAATATAGATTAATTTTGAATGAGATCAAAAGGGTGGTAGCGGAAAGGTACTCTGGAAAGTTTAAAATACTATTTGTTAAATTCAGGGACCTTCATAGCTGATCTCATTTAATACAAGAATAATAATACATAACAACAATTCATAACATCAAAACCCACCACATCCATCCAAGTGATATTTTCAGCCACTGCTGAAACTGGCTCAAAGTCGAGAAAGTATGACACTGCATTAGGTTGCACTTTCCACCAAACGCAATTCAGGGAAGATTGCGACACTTTTTTCCAGGCTGCAGCAGTGTTACTTATCGCTTTAAGGAATTTGTAGGACCTCCAGTAGCCCCTCACAATCACTGAGTTAGATGACTGCACTGCCTCGACAATCCCTTTGAAGGTTGCACGTAAATAGTAGCCTTGAAGGTTGTAATAACGGCATGATCCATTGGCTGCATCAACGAGGTAGTTTGGTTTGGTTTGGTTTGGTTTTAAGGACTATCTTCATTGCACACGGACTACTCCATCAGTGCTCCGATCTCCTCCCTTAGATCATACAAGGAGGATCTCAGCACAGTGCTCGAACTCCGCAGCACCGGCGAGAATCCCAATGTGTGTATATAGGAATCACACTTTCTATAAATATTTTTGTGGTACGTAGGTTTCTAATTTTTAAATTTTGCCAGGGCAGCGGCCTGATAGGCCTACTCTTTACGATTTTGAACTGGCGTGGGATTTTTAACGTGCGCAGCTTGCATACGGGACCTCCTTTTTTTCGCCCGTATCCGAGAAGACTAGGCATCCGATCTCACTACCCAGGACACCAGGGGAGGAGTATAACATTATTAGGACTACTGGTTCTGAAAAATAATTTTCCATAAAATATATTCCCCTCAACTGGAAATCCGAACCTGGTACATCTAGAATTCGAGGCGGACGCCTTACCTCTTAGCCACTCAGACCCCCTACCCGACCACCTAATGAGGTAGTATTGGGTGGGAAATAAACGACCTTCACATTCAAAACGTCGTTAGATATATTTTCAAGGTTGGCATTATGTCCTCGAGCATTGTTGAGGACTAAAACTACGCTTTTGGGCAATTTGTTTGCTGCACAAAATTGGGCCACCTCTAGACAAAAGTATGAAGCATATCATTCACTAACAAGGGTATGGGTAACCCACTATTTCTTATTAGAGCGCCAGAAAACAGGAAGTCCAGTTTTCACAATGCCCTTCATAACACATGGATTCTCCGGATGGTACACCACCATCGGCTTTATCTTATAAATCCCTTAATCGTAACAAAATGCAAGAGAGAGTAAGAATACGAGAGAGTAATACATGACAGCAATGTGTCTGAAAACTCATGGGATAAAGGCAAAGATTATGAGAATACATGCGACAAATGATAAAAAATTACACTTTGTCACGGAATTGCCTCCCCTGCTTTGCAGTAGTGGTCCAACAGTGGCCAAAACTCAAGAGTATCTAATATGGGTCTTCAAAGGTGTCTACCTTCGCACAAGATTACTCTTGGCAGAGTTGTAGATAGAACAATAATGATGCTTCTATCTCAAGGGAGTTTTCATAAGATATTTCAGAAGTCAAGAACAATGCTGCGTTGGGCAGGGCAATTGTTAACTTATATCTGATCCGCCGCCTTTTATGAAGAATTAAGCAATTATTAATTTCAGCTCGTTCAAGCCTCTACCCTGATTTACTCAGTTTTATTCTTCTTATTACGGTATAGCTCTGTTTAGAGTGTATTTAGTAAATTGACTGAGACCAACTACTGTGACAAACTTTATAATTTCATTGGAAGATACATCCAAGATTTTTTACTATTATTTATTTTAATTTAAATTATAAATAATCATACATTTTACCATCTTCCAACACCCATTTCTCATTACAATGCTAGATAGATGTATATAATAAATTATGAAATTGTACTCATTTGACTTGGTAAATTTTAAACTGTTAAATTTTGAGTTACTTTTTCTAATTTAAGTATATTATCACATAGGGTTACTATAGCGAAAGTGGCGCAGTATACTTCTGAAGTCTAAATCTGTTGTCCAGCTCAGAGTATTCACAGCCGTAACTCAATTGTGATACCAGTGTACTTCTCTGGCACTGGGACTTCATACTTTCTAGAGAGAAATTCTACTTCTTCTCTACCACCATCAACACACTAGAAAAACCTTTCGCTACAGAATTATCACTGAGAGAAGTGTAAGAATGTTTGAAAATACAAAATATCTGCTACATAGCAGAGAAAGAAAAGGTGGCGACACGGAATATTCCAGTATTCAGTACTCACAACAAAATGTAACTGATTACTGCCGTAGCGGAGAAGAGATCGAGAAGCGGTTGCCCCAATCCATCCTGTGACACACTTAAAGAAATAACATTACAAGCGAATCCATATACAACCTTAAAAATCATACATGTATCTCGGTAGCTGTATAGACAACTTTGGAGAAGCAGACAGGAATATCAAAATAGGAATAGAAAAGAAAACTGCGCTATCATTACATTGGGAAAAAAGATTGCTCTCAACACATAACGAAGCTCCGTTCCGAAAATCTCGTCGTAAGTTGAAATGGTCGTCAGTCGGAAATGATGTATATGTTAACAAGAAATATGAACCGCAGGGAAAATCACATATTACTATTTGCCATAGTGCTAAAATGTACAGGTCTATTTTGTTATATTTTATAAACTAATTTCACTGTTTAGGTTTGAACGCATGCGAGCTCCAATTCATTATGTATTAATTACTTCAGATTCTTGAGTGGCTCTTGACATTTGGTTAAAAACGACCTGTGCATCGTTGCTTCAAGCTCTATGCGTACAGGGCATTTTCGATCAAAGACGAAGCATTCAGGGATAACATCCAGCTACATTCATTGACAGTAAATTCGCTAGAAAGTTTTCTGAGCCCTTGATGGGGATAATTATATATATATATATATATATATATATATATATATATATATATATATATATATATATATATATATATATATATATATATATATGTCGTAAAACGTGTGTGTAAACCCACTTCTTAGTTAAATCACTATGTCGAGATACAAATATCCCTCAGCCAATCAACGAGCACCGTACACAAGTCTCTGAGACAGAATAAAATTAGGCATAAGCCCTGTTTTTCTGTACTCGGTCACGGCCATCTTGTATCCCAATATGGCGGAAAACAGAATAAAATCAGGCATAAGCCCTGTTTTTTCGGGACTCGTCTCGGTCACGGATTGTACGGCGGATGGTACGGAACCGCATATAGCCAATCAGCTTGCCACGCCGAGAACCTATCAAAAGCGTTCCTTTAACAGTAAAAGTTCCTGCATCTACCTATATATATATATATACGGGCGATATTTTATTCAAAATCACGCACACACCAACACGAAGCCAGCTAGACGACCGACTGAAGAAGAGAAGCTGTCTGACTGATTTATTGCTCACCTGCATTGACCGGGAACTCTTGCTTCACTAAAGTCGACTAGCCTGTTTAAAATCTTAGAGGGTAATTATACTTACTATAAACTTGTAGGAAAATAGGCCTACAGCAGATATATAATGTTTGTATTTGTTGTGTGTCATTTATTATACCTACACCTGTATATATTTATTATAAATTGTTTCACTATGAATGTATCAGGTTACTGATTGTATCTTGGGGAATTAGGTATAATGATTGTATTTCCTGATATGATTGATGAAGACGAAAACCAACTGAAATATAACCAAAACAGTCCTTGTTAGGACTCAATCTATTGTATCACATAACTTCAATCTATTGTCTCAGATAACTCCAACCTGAAATATAACCAAAACAGTCCTTGTTAGGACTCATATAACTTCAACCTATTGTCTCATATAACTTCAGTCTATTGTCTCAGATAACTCCAATCTGAAATATAACCAAAAACAGTCGTTCTTAGGACTCATATAACTTCAATCTATTGTCTCATATAACTCCAACCTGATATATATATATATATATATATATATATATATATATATATATATATATATATATAACCAAACAGTCCTCGTCTCATATACTCCTATCATCAGAACACAACAATATTGTTTGGATATATGTTACCAGCCAGTATAGCCCTTGTCAGAGAGAGCCTGGTATATTATTGGGGGAAGAAAATGGTTGTATCACACCTAGGTGTACATATTATTAGATGTATTCATGAATTGAATTTATATTATTGGATGTATTCATGTATTGAATTTATATTATTGGATGTATTCATGTATTGAATTTATATTATTGGATGTATCCATGTATTAATTTATCAGAAAGAATGTTTTGCAAGTAGAAACCTGTCTTGTCTCGCTATTGCTAACCCATACTGAGCCATGTTGTCATTCATCCTACATGCAGACACCTGAGACCCACGCTCATCTCATATACACTAGAAATAGGTGGGCTTGATGACAGAAATTAGCCCCTATTTTTACTTGTTACAGGTTTTATTCGTGTCATCAAACCTGAGGTCGTATGTCCAGTCAATCCAGCTGCCTGGAACTTCGCAGGAGCACAGTGATTGCACAGGAGCTACATCTTTAGTCCCCCTCAGTCTTTGGTGGGCTAACAAAACGACCATCAGCGGGTGGTGTGTGCAAGAAATTAAGGACAGAACTGTTTCAAGAGATGTGTACACATTAATACCATTTCTGTCAGCAATTGTGAGCATTAAACGGTCAAGGACGAAACACTGAGTTAGCATAGCAAGCGACAAGAATAACAGCATAGCTGATAATATTTATATACGTAATTAACAGCACAGCTGATACATTTACTAAAATTAAGTAACAGCACAGCTGATAAAATTTTGTTCCTATAATTGGAAGACTTGTAATATATATAAATATATAAATATATATAAATATATATAAATATATATAAATATATATAAATATATATAAATAAATATATATATATATATATATATATATATATATATATATATATATATATATATAAATATATATAAATATATATAAATATATATAAATATATATAAATAAATATATATATATATATATATATATATATATATAAATCATTTGTAAACTTACAAATCCATTACATTCCATCTTCCAACATCCATCCTTCAGCACAAGAGTAGATAGTGTATATACTAAATAAAAAATAAGGAAATTGTATTTGAACGACTTGTCAATTGTATCATTGTTAAGTAAAATCTGTTTTCTTGTTTTAATATCACAGTTAGTTACACAGCGGGGATGGCATTGTATGACTGTCTCCACTCTACCAATTTTTCGAGATCAGCTCATTCACAGCCGTAACTAATTTGTGATACCAGTAGTTCTCTCAGACACTGGGAATTCACCATTTTCTGCAGAAATTCTATTTCTGTAATTGTCAGTACTTGTAACAGGCCCGTGGACTGGTTACGGTACCAATTATAGATATATAACAGGTGTGTGTGTTTTTCACTAGGTGGTAGATGGCAGGCCTAGTAAAGTATTTCAAGTTTTTACACACACAAGTTTTTTTGTTTATCTTCCAAGTTAATGCTATTGTGTATAAGTACTGGCCATCTCCGCCAGAGTTGGTGATTCCTGGATGAACTACTTTTTCCTCCTTTGTTCAACCCTGGACTCGTTCTCTTCCTTGTCCGTTGTTATTATAGTGACTGATCGTATAGTGGAATTTATAATGATTATTGACCTGGCCTACATACAACAACCCTCAAGGATAGACTCAAACGTATGTTTTATCTCTTGCAAAAACATTTATTTACATGTAATATGCTTCAACAACGCAGGTAATTCTTCATAGAGCTCACATACAGTTTTATCATAGTTGCTTCATACATAAACTCTATATCTCGTGTATATATACTTAATCTCCCTTTGTTCTTCCATCATCTCCAATTACTTGTTTAGCCTCTTCAAACTCTACCTCAGTTTGCTTAATATGCCTCAATACTCCTGATCAGCACTTCCAACTCATTGTCTTGTGCTTTTATTCCTCCTGACCAAATAATGCGTGCACCATAGGATGAGTGATGGTGCCCGTGGTCTGGTTTGTGTAGTGTGTAGATGATGTACAGTCAAACAATGATCATACAAAACAGGGCAATCCACACAAGGACGTCAGTTAACTCACGACGTATAAACTCAATGATGCTTGTAACAGCTGGTGACGTTTTTCTGTATCATTTATTGTGGACGCCACGGTGACAAAAATGTATACGCGAATATGTAGGTACATCAGACAGTCATTATCACAGCAACATAGTCAGTACAGCAATGGACGGTAGACGGCATCATAATAAAGATGAATCTTATGCATGTTATACATCATAGTACTGTAAATGTAGTCAGGTGGAAATCTCCATCCTTTTCTATAACAGCCAGGAGATAACAAGATGTATGAGATCAGTTCACTCTCCTTAATCTGACTTCAGCAAGACAGACACGTCTTCTGAAGTATAAATAATGTCCTCAAAAAATCCTCTAGTTAACAAAAGGTTTCAAACCTAGTTCATGTAGCGAAGTAGAAAGTAATGGTCTTTGGGACATGCATCAACCCGATGCGGTACAATGTAGCAATATGTGAGCTGAGAAAACATCTCGTGATGACGACTTTCAAAGACAGGCTACGAATCAAATGTCACTCACGAACAGAAATCGATAAAGTTAATGTAAATGTAATTTACCTTGCCTTCAGGAAATAACCATAGAAATAATACGCCTTCCGGCGTGTGGAAATACACTAGAGGTATCATCTTGAATAAACGAAATATCCATAAGAGGACTTCACATTCCTGAAGAACAAGAAAAGCACAGACGCTCACAAAGACGTCTTGCTCGTTATTCAAAATCTTCGCTCACTCACTGCTGGGCGGAAATCGTTCGACAAAGACCCAAGACTTAGACATGCGCAGTCCAGCACGAATCGAACACAGCTCAGATAACTTAAGACACAAGGACCTTTACTAAGAACCAGCTTAAGAATGATTACCTTATAAGGATAACCCAACAGGTTGCCAACCGCTTTCTGAGAAAAGCGGCCTAGCAAGTCCATACATGGACACGATTCAAGAACGCATAACAAACTTAACTGCCATCGACACCAACGGATGTTGCGAGAATTTCTCACGCAACATATCACCACCACCTCCCGATTAAAAAAAAATGTGGAACATATTTTTTTTTTTTTAATATCCAAGAGCATGCGATAAGCGGCTCAAAACGCACGAATTATGCGCGGATAACTAATTAAATTGCCTAACATGAGGCTAAATATAGAGTGTCTGGTGAGAATATACCTCAACAGAAAAATAAATATGTCTAAAAAAAAATTCATATCGGGGAGGTGTCACCAACACACATCACGCTAGCATGTAAACACAATATACGTATGCAAGTTACCATAGTCATCATTAAATAGCATACTCCAATATTGTCTTAAAAAATGGATGTACAAATCTGATAGAAAAAATTTAAATAGTACATTATTTGACATGTAATGACATTAGTACTTAATGAAATTAAAGTACATGACGATCCAGGACACATTCTCAGGCATTCCGAGGGTAAGTACACAATCTAGAGCTCGTCATGCTTGATAATAGTAAGGTAAGTCCTCAGCTAATCAATGAAATTCTGAGAAAGTACAAGCAATATAACGCTAATTAACAACTAATATGCTTCATAAGGTACAATACATTATTAATAATTGTGGCTGTTTAGTAAACTTACGGCCCTTATATTAACTACCCAGTCTTCCTCTATCATCTTAAAAAACGAAACAGAAGAAGATGATAACAAAGCACGATAGTGTGTGTACATATAAAGTGAGTACAGATGTGCTAATCTATTGTAGTAATATAGGTGTGTTATGACTGTGTAATATATATAGAAATATAGGACCGAACTATTAATTGGAATCATGTGGGCATCTAGACAAAATGTCAGCCATCACATTATCCGCACCACGGATAGCTCGTACCGTGAAGTGAAAAGGTTGAAGAGCAATAGCATATCGAGTGGATCTCGAACTCTTCAAATTCTTAGTCTGAATAGCTGTAAGAGCTTTTTGATCAGTCTCTAGAATGAAATGTGCGCCCAGGAGGAATCTTTGTAGTTTGAGAATTGACCAAACCATAGCTAACAACTCACGGTCTAAAACCGAGTAGTTCCTCTCTGCCGCATTTAGTTTTCTAGAAATGTACATAACAGGATGCAGAGTATTTGCATATTCTTGCATAAGTGCTGCTCCAATCCCAGTGGATGAAGCATCACTCCGAAGAACAAAAGTCCTATCAAGAGTAGGTAATCTTAGGATGGGAGGAGATGAAAATACATTCTTGATTTGGTCTAGGGAAGATTGGCACTCTTCAGACCAACGGACCAGATTAGGCGAACCTTTCTTCAACAATGTTGAGAGAGGTGCCATGATCGAAGATAAATTTGGAATAAATCTCCCATAAAATTGAATTAAACCTAAGAGACTCCTAACTTGTTTCTTCGGCATCGGTTCAGCATCGAACTTTGTGACTTGATTCAATTTGCGATAATCAACGAAAATTCGTATGTTCTTATCTTTCTTCCGGACAATAACCATGGAAGAAGAATATGGTGAAGTCGATGGTTCAATTATATTTAATTGAATCATTTCATCCAATTCCTTTTCCACTTGCGACTGAAAGTGTATAGGGATAGGATAAGGCCTAACCCTAATAGGATTACTGTCGGTAAGAATTATGTCATGTTCTATGACATCTGTGTGTCCAGGAATGTCAGTGAGAACATCCTGAAATGTTTGTAACATCGTCGAGACTTGTCGATGTTCGTCACCAGAAAGATTAGGAGAAACAGAAACGTTTTTCCAAGATTCCGTGGAATGTAGTGGAACCACTGGAAGGGGAAGATTGACATCAGAGAAAGTAGATTCCTCATCCTGTATGACAGACAGGGATGAGTAATGACCATGAGGTGCAGGAGAATCATCCGTTGCCTGGAAAATAGGCAGCAAATAGTCCGGACGTTCGTGAAATTCCGAAAGCATGTTTATGTGGAAAGTCTTATGCTTTCCATCAATATCGACCACATAGTCAACATCGGAAATCCGAGAGACTATTGCATACGGACCTTTCCATGCAATAAGAAGTCTATTTTCCCTACTGGGGAGTAGGACGAATGCTTTGTCACCTGGACAAAGTTGTCGTAGACATCTATTCTTGTTAGCAAACTGCCTTGCCTTCTCTTTAGCAATTTCTGATGAAGCAGTTGCTAGTTTACATGCCTCAATGATCTTTTGCCTCAGAGCAATGACATACTCATATGAGGATTGAGTTTCATCGCTAATATCATCGGCAGTGATGAGATCGTGTAATAAAGACATAGGGCCGCGCGGACGCGCGCCAAAGACAAGTTCGAAGGGAGAAAACCCTGTGTGTTCATTTGGGACTTCTCTATAGGCAAAGAGAGCCGCGGGTAAAACCCTGTCCTAATCTTGAGGATGATCTTCAGTTATCTTACCAAGCAAAGTCTTGAGCGTTCTATTGAGACGCTCAACTAATCCATTAGACATAGGATGATAGATACTACTGAGAGATCGTTCAATATGTAAGGTAGACATTACCTGCGACATAGTGTCAGATATGAGTTGAGTGCCATGGTCTGACAATATTTCTCTGGGGAACCCCAAGCGAGAAAATATCAGCCAAAGAGCATCTGCGATATCTGTAGTAGATATGCTCTTAAGAGGAATAGCCTCTGGCCAACGTGTACACATATCGACACATGTAAGGATAAACTGATGTCCTCTGGCCGACTTGACCTTAAAAGGGCCAATAATATCTATGGCCATTTTCTGAAACGGCCGAATAGGGATGTCAGCAGCCATGGATAGGCGCAGCATGTCGTGGTCCTCTAGATTTGACCTCCTGACATACCTTGCATGATCGGCAGTAAATACGAATGTCCTTGTTGACAAAAGGCCAGAAGAAAGCCGCAAGGACTCTCGACTTCGTACGGGAAAAACCCATATGTCCAGCACATTGAGAGTCATGAGCATGTTGCAATATTTGCACTCTCATGCTCTTGGGAACAAGAATTTGCGAATGTGCCGACGTAGTCGAATCTTGTACCATACGTACAAGTACGCCGTTTCTCATTGCAATACAAGATTTTCTATTTGTATCCTGATTCGGATCACCTTTCTTCGCAAGAACGAAGAATTTTTTTAAAGAAGGATCTTCTTCTTGCAATTTTATGAAAGAGTCACGAGTGATGACTAAGTGACTATCTTGGCTATCAACTTCATTATCACCATTCAGTGAAGTTTCGGGTGTTTGTAGAGCTTGTGCTCTTGTAACCACAGCATTTGTAGCTTGCATGTTATTATCTTCCCAAGCAGCAATCTGCTGTGGAGTACAATCCCTAACTCCGTGAATACGACCAATAATAAGGTCCGCAATAGGATTAGGTAAGAGACAAGCATGCACATCTCCAGTAAAGAAAGGAGTGGCAATGCGAATTACAGCAGTAGGATATTTTTCTAGAGTGCCGCCAAATGTGACACATTTAATAACCTTTCCTGTAGCACAAGATGGATCTACAAGCGATTGTCTAACACCAATAGTGGTGCATCCGGAATCGAAAAGTAGTGAGACCGGAGTATCATTAACAAGACCCTTATGTAGGATTAAAGAACCCCTCCCGTCATGCGCAACAGCAGCAGGAAGAGTGGGAAGAGGGTGACCACAACTCAAAGTAGTTATGGTACTCGGTTCGAATAAAGTACTGCATTGGGGGCATTTGTTTGCTCTCTCAAAGTCAAAAGCAGAACCAGTGACAGCGTCAAAGTTTTTATTATCAACAACCTGATTACAGGCTCCCTGAGTTTTCTGTTGTACAGAATTAGCCTGCTGATATCTCTTTTTTTTGTGTTGAGATCTACCGCGACTATTATTACCTCTGAAGTTATCAGAGTTATTATTATCTCTGAAGTTATTGTTGTCTCTATTGTAATTGTTATCCTGGTTCGAATTCCAGTTTCCACGATTACTATCATGTCCACATTGATGCGAACATCTATTTGTTTGGTTTTGAGGTCTTCGGGAGGAATAACCTCTATTACCATATCCTCTTTTGAAATGCCTATAATTATTAGGGTGATAGTAACGAGAACTATCTGGTTGTCTCCAATTCTTCGAAGAAGAATCACCATGAAATTGATTTCCATGATTTTGAAAGTAATTACCGTTACTCTTTCTATCAAAATTTTGTTGGGATCTACGAGCAAAGTTTTGACCATACGGTGCTGCCGAAGCAACTGGTAAACCTTCTTTCACCTTAGAGTTACTAATGGTTATGTGTGGGTGCGCAGTTACATACTGGCAACAGAAATCTTCCATTTCTTTTATTATTTTAGGTTTACGTTCATGAAGGAAAGCAAGGAAAGACTCATTGACAGAAGACATGACTTTGTCTCTAAGTATTAAGTCCATAAGTGCTTCATAAGTTTTTTCCGTCTTAGATAGTTCAACCCATCGTGAAAAAGTAATGCGTATTCTTGCAATAAACTCGGAGAATTCAACTCCAGTTTCAGGCAACATGTTTTTAAATTGTAGACGATAGCCGTCTTCGTTAAGCTGATATTTCTTTAACAAAGCGGCCCTGACAACCTCATAATTGTTCTTGTCAGGTTCATCCACCATATTTAACATACTTAGAGCTTTACCTGTCAGTATCCCTGACAACTGATAAACATATTTTGCTTTGTCTATGTTATGAGCTTTACATGCTTGTTCAAATCTGTCCAGATAGAAAATTATGTCATCACTGGAAGGACTAAATGTTGGTAACTTAATCTTAAAAGTATCATTATTAGCCTTATCAGAAGATGAACCCTTGTTTGCATTATTAGCATTACTCATGCTCGTCAATTTCAACTTCTCCAACTCTAAAGCTAAGAGTTTTTCTTCATGTTCCATTTTTGCTTTTTCTTTCCTCTCATCAGACTCGCTCTGTAATCTTCTTTCCTCAGCCTGAGCCTCTAGTCTTTTATTCTCAGCTTCGTTCTCCAGTCTTTTATTCTCAGCCTCTTTTTCAAGTCTTTTATTTTCAGCTTCTTTCTCCAGTCTTTTATTCTCAGCCTCTTTTTCAAGTCTTTTATTTTCAGCCTCTTTTTCAAGTCTTTTATTTTCAGCTTCTAGTTGTAGCTGGAGTTTTCTCTCCTCAGCTTCTGATTCCCTTTTCTGTTTTTCCATTTCCATTTGGAATTTTCTTTCATCTGCCTGCATCTGCAGTCTCAGATTCTCAGAATCTATCTTTTTCTGCTCAGCTTCTGCTTTCTGTCTTTTTCCTCAGACTTCAGCGCTTTGTTATATAGAGCAGTAGCATACTCTTCCAACTTATCACCAGTCTTACCCAGGGATTTACCCTGTTAAATAAAGTACTCAAGTGTAGACATGTTGTCTAACATATGAGTCCAAAAACCTGAAATAATTAACTAATTTATTTCAAACCTAAGTGTAACAAGTCTTAATTAAGCACTTGTATATTCACATCACATTATATTATCCCAGTCTCTGTGGGAAAACAAGTCTCCAATCAAAGACCTTGTATATGAAATGTCAACAATCAATTCTTGATCATAAGTGCACTTCTCATTCAATAGTGCACGACACTATTCATCATTCATTTATCATCAGTGTAGTAGTAACAGTGCATTAGCATAGCCCATTAACTAATTACTATAACTGTAAACAATGACTATGTAAACACAAGCAGAATGTAAACATTGAAAATGTAAACAATGCAAACAATGTAAACAATAACAATGTAAACAATAACAAAGATCAGCAACAATACAAAAACATTCGCAGAAATAAATTAAAAATAAAGCGGAAATTAAAGAAATATCACAAAAAAATGTGACGATATCTGCGATAGAATTAAACAAAATACATGACACTACAGTGTATAAACAAAAATGTTGTATGAAACTAAACTATAGTCAAGAGGAGGCTAACAAATACAAACAAATCAAAACAAAACTAAAGAATGCGAAATAATAACGAAAACAATATTAACACATGTCATCACAACTAACATAAATAGCAACAGAAGTCGCTTAGCAAATTCCAGTATCGGAAATTTGCACACCCTACAGAAAACGCTCACGATAGACGACCTCTATGACGTGGTATGATCTAAGGGAGACGCCACCCAACCGAAAACCCGCAGAAATATAAACATATAGTTATACAAATAACATATAAACATATTACATATAACAATAGAATGAGATGATACACAGAAGACTCAGCAGAAGTATAAGGGCACAGTTTATGTACAAACAGGCCACTTAACTTATAGGCTTCCAAACGTAGAACAGCAGAAAAAACAGATGTCCATCAACGTCCTAAAGAGCGAAGCTCCAACGATGATGCATCTGCACTGCTCAACTGCCAACACGATGATACTAGAGCTTCTGATATACAGGTAGCGTTGTTACGCCACTTGTCCTTCTTAAATATAACAGCCACCAGTTTCACTCGGTACTTGGCCTTCTTAACACAAGAACTTGTAAGAATCGGCACTTGACCTTCTCAAAAAACGACAGCACTGGAACCTTGACAGCAGCAACTTGCTTGACTTACGTTAAAGACAACAGCAGTCCGTGTTATCCGGCAATATGCAATAACGCCGGGTACTGTCAAATTCCTGTTTCAGTCAAAAAATTGCAATTTTGACATTTACCGGGCAACGCCGAGTACATTGACAATTTTGAAGTGTTGACTTGAAGGATGCTGTTTGTTGAAAATGAAGTGGGTAAGGGACCCCGTGTTTGCTGGTACCAGAGCAAACCAGCTTATGGCCACCAAATGATGCGTGCACCATAGGATGAGTGATGGTGCCCGTGGTCTGGTTTGTGTAGTGTGTAGATGATGTACAGTCAAACAATGATCATACAAAACAGGGCAATCCACACAAGGACGTCAGTTAACTCACGACGTATAAAGTCAATGATGCTTGTAACAGCTGGTGACGTTTTTCTGTATCATTTATTGTGGACGCCACAGTGACAAAAATGAATACGCGAATATGTAGGTACATCAGACAGTCATTATCACAGCAACATAGTCAGTACAGCAATGGACGGTAGACGGCATCATAATAAAGATGAATCATATGCATGTTATACATCATAGTACTGTAAATGTAGTCCATCCTTTTCTATAACAGCCAGGAGATAACAAGATGTATGAGATCAGTTCACTCTCCTTAATCTGACTTCAGCAAGACAGACACGTCTTCTGAAGTATAAATAATGTCCTTAAAAAATCCTCTAGTTAACAAAAGGTTTCAAACCTAGTTCATGTAGCGAAGTAGAAAGTAATGGTCCTTATGACATGCATCAACCCGATGCGGTACAATGTAGCAATATGTGAGCTGAGAAAACATCTCGTGATGACGACTTTCAAAGACAGGCTACGAATCAAATGTCACTCACGAACAGAAATCGATAAAGTTAATGTAAATGTAATTTACCTTGCCTTCAGGAAATAACCACAGAAATAATACGCCTTCCGGCGTGTGGAAATACACTAGAGGTATCATCTCGAATAAACGAAATATCCATAAGAGGACTTCACATTCCTGAAGAACAAGAAAAGCACAGACGCTCACAAAGACGTCTTGCTCGCTATTCAAAATCTTCGCTCACTCACTGCTGGGCGGAAATCGTTCGACAAAGACCCAAGACTTAGACATGCGCAGTCCAGCACGAATCGACCACAGCTCAGATAACTTAAGACACAAGGACCTTTACTAAGAACCAGCTTAAGAATGATTACCTTATAAGGATAACCCAACAGGTTGCCAACCGCTTTCTGAGAAAAGCGGCCTAGCAAGTCCATACATGGACACGATTCAAGAACGCATAACAAACTTAACTGCCATCGACACCAACGCGAGGAGACAACTGCTTACAATGAAAAGTGACTACAAATTTCATACAATTGTTCTCCTTGCATTACAAAATATATATTGTACACAAAACGATGTTGCGAGAATTTCTCACGCAACACCAAACTTGGTCAGACCTGCCTCTTTTTCCGGTCCTGAAAAGCATACTATAATTCTTATGCATGTAACATGTTTTCTATACTCCATACTTACATGCGAGAGCATGCAGGTAGTTCTTAAAGAAATCGACTCTCCCAGTCGCTTACTTGTCGTAACTATTTCTGTAGACGACTCATTGGTTCACTCTCTGTGAACTCACTCTGATAAAAATATGGTTTTCCTCTTGGAATTCATTCTTACCATCTATTCGTATACAGTATAACAGTACCAAGCTTGACCATCAATGTATCATTCAAATACTTCTCTTTTCTAGGTTGCTTAGTCAACAAAGTTCTCAAGATTATTTTGACATGTCGACTTGGGATTTCTGATTTACTTATCCTGCAATTTTTTTCATCAATATGAATGATAAGTTCAAAACCATACTTACAGGCAATTCCCTGAATCTCTCCCGAAATACACTCTCTACTGTGACTATAAGAACTCTCTTAATCATCTTCTACTCTGTCTATACGAAACTTCTTAGTTATCTTGTATAGTTACTGACTAGAGCTATCACATCCTCTGAACCTTCTAAAACTTATGCTTTTTCTGTCTAACCACAGAATCCTTTAATCTTCTGAGTTATCTCTACAGCTTATGCATTTTCTGTATAACTTCTGAACTTATCTGTATAACCACAGAATCGGTTAAAACTGGTCATCATCATCAGTTGCCATCTCCACAACGAAGGTTGGCTGTAATGGATCTCCAACGTCTTCTGTCTCTTGTCTTGGTGGTGCACTCTGATAGACTCTTTCCTGTCCATCTTTTGATGTTATCTTCCCACTTATAGCGCTGTCTTCCCCTTGCACGTTTGCCTTCAACTCTCCCTTCTGTTATGGTCTTCTGAAAGGTGTTATGCCTTTTTATGTGGCCAAAGTATTTTAGCTGCCGAACTTTGACCTCCCTCATTAGTTCTCTTTTCATACCTAGATTTTCTAGGACCTCCTTATTTGTTTTCATCTCTTTCCATGAGATACGCCCCATTCTTCTATATATCCACATTTCAAGAGCCTCAATTCTTTCTTCCAAATGCTTATTCATCGTCCATGTTTCTGCACCATACAGAAATGCAGAATATATATAACACTTTATGATTCTCAGTTTTAATTTGTGAGATAACTGTTTGGATGTCAGTATATGTTTCATGTTGTTGAATGTAGCTTTGGCCATTCCTATTCTCTTCTTGATTTCTGTTTCACATCTGCCATCTTCTGTTATTATATGACCAAGATAAACGTAGCTCTTGACTTGTTCCAGGATTTTCCCATTTACGCTTATCTTTAATGTGGGTTTATCGTCTGTTTTGCTAATTATCATAGTTTTTGTTTTCTCAATATTAATGTCGAGTCCATATTCATGACTTATACTGTTCACCTGCTTCACTAGTTCTTGTAACTCCTGTTCGCTTTCAGCTAACAACACGGTATCATCTGCATATCTAAGGTTGTTTATTGACCTTCCACTGATGTTCAGTCCTGGTATTTCCTGTACTGTTTGAAAAAATTTTCGGTGTATAAATTAAATAGGCAGGGGGACAGCACACAACCTTGTCTGACACCTCTTTTTATGTCTATGTATGGTGAATAATTCCTTCCAGATCTTACTGTGGCAGTTTGCTCCCAATAAAGGTTACTGAGTATTCTTATATCCTTTCCATCCATACCTATGTCTTTGAGGCATTCAATTATTTTCTCATGATGGACTCTGTCAAAAGCCTTCTTATAGTCAATGAAGCACATATACATATTTTTTTGGACCTCTGTATATTTTTCTGCTAATATTCTTAGGCAAAATATTGCCTCTCTTGTTCCACTGTTCCGTCTAAAACCAAACTGTTCTTCTTGGATTTCGCTGTCTACTTTACTTTTTATTCTTTCCTGTATCTTCTTCTTCTTCTTCTTCGTTCGCCCTGAAAAGGACGGTGGTTGCGTTGTGTCTGTTTACGCCTAAGCTGCGATATCTGCACCTTTCGGTTGACACATCCGACTTCTGCACGGCATTTTTTAGGACCGGGTTTGCCTTCCCATTTTTCCTGTATGATTTTGAGCAGTATCTTAATTGCATGACTCATCAGGCTGATTGTTCTGAAGTCTGAACATTCTGTTGCATTTGGTTTTTTGGGCAATGTTATGAAAACTGATGTCTTCATGTCGTGTGGTATTGTATTGTATATATCGTATCCTGTATTGTATATATCGTTGCATATTTCTGTGATTGTATCTATACCAAAGCTCTTCAAAGCTTCTATCATTTTAATTTTTATGTTATCCATGCCTGCTGATTTTCCTTTTTGTATCATATGAATGGCATTCTCTACTTCTGATCTGAGAATGTTTGGGCCTTCATTAGAATCTGGTGATGGTTTTTTACCTCTGTTGTCCTCGAATAGTTATTTTACGTATTCTGCCCATCTGGTTGATATGTCTTTCTCATCAAGTAATATTACACCATTTTTGTTCTTGATACAGCTTCCTCCTTGTGCAAACCGCCACCGATTTGATAATTTCTTTATTTCCTCATGCATATCTCTTGTCATGTGCTTTGCTTCCAAGTCTTCTATTTCCTTGCATTTTGTTTCTATCCACCGTTCTTTTGCTTCTCTACACATAGTACGTATGTCATTGTCTATTGTTTTATATTCTGGAGTGTTTTTTTGCTTTCTTTCTTTCTGCCATTTTATTCAAGATATCATCTGTCATCCAAATTTGATTTTTCTTAGACTCCTTTTTAGGTAAATTTGCATTTGCTGATTGTATGCTTGTTTTTAAGCATTCCCATTTTGCGGTTGCTTTTTCTTCTGGGTTTTCTCTTCTATACTGCTCCATGCTTTCTGTCAATAACTGTTGATATTTATTTTTGACATCGATTAAATATTTCTGTTTTATATCTGGTTGTTTCAGCGCTGATATTTCTATCTGGGGTTCCTCCTGTCTTCTGTTTCCTGCTCTTTTCAGCTTTATATTTACTTTGATGACGACTGGATTGTGATCTGAATTTATGTCGGCGCCAGGATGTGTCTTTGCACTTGTGACACTGTTCTTAAATCTATGTTTTATCATGATATAGTCGATTTGATTTCGTGTTACATCTCCTGGGCTTTTCCATGTGTATAATTTCCTTGGGTGGTGTTCAAAAAAGGTTTACATATGACCAGCTGGTTTTCTTCACAGAACTGGATAAGTCTGTCTCCTCTATCATTTCTTATCCCTAATCCATACTGTCCTACTATTTTCTTGTATTTTCCTTTTCCTACTTTTGCATTCATATCACCCATTACTATCAACACATCTGTAGATTTGACTGGTTTAAACGTTTGTTGAAGCTCTTCATAGTATTCTTCTATTTCTTCCTCGCTGTGATCTTTAGTTAGTGCATAAGTTTGTAAGCTTGATATGTCGAATGGCTTTGCTCTCATCTTTAGTAACATCATTCTGTCATTGTGTGTCCAGTATCCACATACGTATTTTTCTAACTCCTTCTTCATCAACATTCCTACCCCTCTTTCATGTTTTTCTCCTCCTGAGTGTATAAGCGTGTACTGGTCTCTTGTTATGTAGCCTGTATCCAAAAGTCTTGCCTCTGCAACTCCCAGTATATCGAGTTTCATGTCTGTTGCCTCTAATATAAGATTGTCAAGCATTCCTTCTCGGTTTAGAGTTCTAACATTCCATGTTCCTATTTTTAGGCTTCTCCTGCTAGTTTTTAGGTGGTCTTTCTCAGAATGCTCCCTTTCAATAGAATTTAAGGAACACTCGTCATTATGTACTTCCTTACTCATTAGAGGAGTTGCCTCTTCCCTGTTAAACTGGTGGCAACCGCCAAAAGCACTTCTTGCTTCTTTAACTTCTGAAACCCGACTGCCCTTCAGAAACCCGAACACCTTACTGACCTCTAGTCATTGTTACCTGGTGCGTTTCTTTCGCTACCTCTGATTCGTTCCCTAATCTGTTTTCCAACTCAAACTATTGGTCGAGCTTTATTTACTATTCACCAAAAAAATACTCACGTTTTCCTAACGCAAGCGAAGTTAGTGAACCGTTGTCTGTTATTTTTAATCCTCACTCTATTTTCTTCCTCGTGAACTGTTTTAAACGTTCACCCAACCTTGGCAATGTATTTATAATGCCTGAGCAAACCCTACGGTGACATACTTTAAGCGTTCATATAACCTTGCCAGAAGCATAAACAATGCTTGGGCAAACCCTACGGTGACATACTATACTGATCCTAGAGCCAATAAAAACCTCACTCTACTATATATATATATATATATATATATATATATATATTTATATATATATATATATTTATATATATAGATATATATATATATATATATATATATATATATATATATATTCTTGGATAAGCAAAAACAATCTTTGTAGTCAACCATTTGTCGTAGTTTTTTGGTTTAGGGATGTTAGTGGACGGTGATCCGCCTGTAGGTAGATGTGTGCGCCAAGTAAATATCGTGATAATTTGCCCATACACCAAATGATGGACAAGTGTTTTCTTTCACTGGTGGAATACCGAGTTTCTGCTGGTAGTAACTTCCTGTTTACATATAAGCATGGATGTGGACTATCATTGAACCATTGTAACAGGCAGCCAACAATGCCCGTCTGGGAAGCATCAGTCCTCAGAAGAAAAGGCATGGTGGTATTAGGCAACACCAAAATAGGTGCCTTGGAAAATACAGTTTTGATTTTGTTCAAACCTCCACTGCAAGTATCAGTCCAAACAATGTTATTAGGAGCACCATATCTAGTTAAAGATGACAGGACAGAAGAAATAGATGAAAAGTTCAGAATGAACTTGTGATAAATGTTAATGAGTCCTAACATGCTCCTAACTTGTTTCTTTGTCCGAGGAGTATCTAATTCTAATATGTGTTTGACATCAGGATATAACATGTGGTTACCAACACGGTGACCAAGAAATGAAATTTCTCTACAACCAATCTGAACGTTTGACGGTTAACTGTCAAACCATTCTTTCTAAGTATCATTAATAAGGATTTTAATCCCATGATATGTTCTTGCCAGGAACTATGGAATAAACAGATTTAGTCTATGTATGTGATGAAATCAGACCTATCACCTAAGAGTCTCCACATCATGCGCACAAAAGTTGCAGGAGCATTGACAAGGCCAAAACACATATAATTCAATTGGAATAAACCATATGAAGTCATAAAGGCAGTTAGCGGTTTGGCCTTCTCAGTTAAAGGGATCTGCCAATACCCCTTAGATCTAGTTTGCTAAAGTATAGAGCCTGGGATAGTTGAGATAAGAGATCCGCCACAACAGGCATCGGCTAAGCATATGAGAAAGTGACACTGTTAAGACGTCTAAAATCAATGCAGATGCGAAGAAATATTTCCTTTTTTCTAACTAAAACTTTAGGAAAAGCATAGGATTATTCAGACGGAGAAATGATGCCCATGCTTAGCAAATCCTTAACTTCACTATCCATCTGAGATATGTAGTGTAGAGGGATAGTGTATGGTCTAAGTTTGATAGGGTGGTGATTACTCGATGTAATATCATGAGAGATAACATCATTGAGACCTGGAAGTTCAGTCAGCACGTCATAGAAAGATTCTAAAACAGCAAGAGCCTGTTCTTGATAACCATAATCTAAATCACCTGATACAGTTACATCTCTCCAAGATTCGGAAAATGTTAAAGGAAGCAGAGGAAAATTAAAAGAAATATCGCTCGCTGTAGAATCATCAGATTCCACAACAGCAGACAAAGTGTGTCGAACGGGTACATCAGAAATACTGTCCAAGATAGGTTCTAACTCAGCATGGCGTTCCACATACAATTTTAACATATTAATGTGAAATGTTTTGATTTTGCCCCCTATACCAATGGCATAATCTACATCAGTTTTCTTCTCAACTACTTTAAAAGAGCCCTGCCAAGAAATTAGCAGTTTCTTTTCCTTGGTTGGATGAAGTAGCCATACTTCTTCTCCTGGTAAGAAAGAACGTAATTTTCTAGATTGGTTGCAGCACTATCTGGACATGTGCGAAGCATTACGTATCATACTTGATGCATAAGTCAAGCATCTACAAAGCGTTGTCTGAAATCAATGACCAGTTCATAGCTGGTGCAGACGGTATTATCGTCCACTGATCCCAACAACAAATCCTAGAGCATGTGCATAGGACCTCTAGGGTTGGCACCATAAACCAACTCAAATGGCGAAAAGACAGTGCTCTACTAGGGCACTTCTCTGTAAGCAAATACGACCGCTGGCAACATGCAGTCCCAGTCACGAGAACATGTCTCAGCGACTTTGCCTAACAATTTTTTCAACGAGCCCTCGAAACGACTGCAAACGCCATTGCTCTCTGGATGGTATGGGATAGTGAAAGAATGCTTAATAGATAACGTGTTCTCGATATCTTTCATCACCTGCGACATAAATTGAGTACCACGATCTGATAAGATTTCCTCAGAAAATCCAAAGAGTCAAAAGATAGATAACAAATAAAGCATCAGCAACAGCTGCTGAGGTAATATTCTTCAATGGTGTAACCTCACGCCAACGTGTACATATGTCTATATACACGTTAGGACATATCGATAGCCTCTATCAGACATTGCTGACATAGGACCAACTATGTCAACCGTAAGCTTTGTAAAAGGCCGTAATGGCACATTAGTATTTTGAAAGGGTGCAGCATGGTGCTTGCCCCTATGTGCTAACTTTTGACAAGTTGTGTGGACCTACAGTATAATTTTACATGCATCTATGTTAACACAAGGCCAAAAAAATTTGAGGTGACACGAAACAGAGTTCGCTTAATCCCCATATGGCATGCTAAAAGCGAGTCATGGGCAGTATTCAATACAATAGGTCTAAAACCCTTTGGTATAACTACCTACCTCCTGATTAAAACATAGTTATCACAGCATCTAGTAAGTATTGAGTTCTTAATTTCGAACCAGTAACGTGAAGTTTTTGTTTTCTTCACATCTTTTCTCTCTGCTAGAGCAAACAATGGTTGCAAAGCAATATCTTCGCACTGTTTGACCGCGAACGACTCTGGGGAACCATTGTGAACATTCTGAAGAGATGCTCTCTCAGTAAACGGTGTAGCTGGCTCTGCCTTAGATTCAGCGGCATGCTGGGCCCTAGTGACCACAGCGTTAGCCAACACTGGGTGAGATTTAACCCATTTATGTATCTCCTCTGGAGAACAATCTTTAATACCTGGTAGGTTACCGAGGATAATATCAGATACTGGAAGATCAATTGCGCATGCCTTTACCTTACCCGCAAAAAGAAAGGTGTGGCAATATCTATTTCTGCCACTGGGTAACACTCTATACTCCCTCCAAATGTTATACACTCTACTGTTTTACCAGTGAAGGCTGATTTGGCAGCTAAAGATTTTCGGACTATAACAGTGGTACAACCGGAATCACGAAGTACGCTTACTAGCCTGTTATACAGGAACCCAGTACATAACGTGAGGCGTCCCACGTTCTCACACGATGAAATAGCGAGTAGAGCAAGCCCGCAGATCAATCTGGGCTCTGAACCAGGTTAGAATAAAGGTTTGCACCCATAACAACTTTCATTATTAAGTGAGCTAACAACAGATGCAATGTCATGGTCGACTCCCTTCTCATAATTCTTCTTTATAGCCACACATGTATTAGCACGATCATAGTTGTTACTGTCCTAATACCCACCGTGTTTGTTAGTGTTGTTTAAATAGTATTTCTTATAACATCTGTTCCTAGTACATGGCCAACATCTACCATTATTCCTATTACCATTGTAGGATGCGTTGTATTGTGTGGTCTAGGATCCATCCGTCTGTGATGCATATCATCACCACGGCTGGAATTGTGCCGCCACTGACCTTGGTTTGAATAACCAGAGTCCCATATCTGTGAGAAGTGAGATGTGACCTCTGCCTTGGGAAGTTATATTTTCCCCGATAGTTGGACTTATGGCCTTGCCTTCGTCTGCTGTCCACACTCTGTGAACGAGGTCTATGACCACCGTCTCTATAGTCGTGACGATCTACACATACTGGCAGTGCGTCCTTTATCGTTGGTTTGTGGACTTCTTTATCCGGGTAAGCTGTCACATATTATCGCCTAAGTATCTTCATTGCCTCAACGTCTTTCGGTTTCCTTTCTTAAAAAAAATGAAGCAAGATCGTTGCTACATGCCACCAACATCTTGTCACGTAACATTAGATCAAGTAAGCGAGTGAATGACTTATATAAAATCGGACAACTCTATCCATCTTTTAGAATATAATTTAATGGATGAGATAAACTCTCCAAAGTCAGCTTTCCTGCTAGGCAGACAGGAATGAAATTTATCACGGAACCCTGCTTCCGTAAGCTGAAATTTACTTAGCAATGTCTCCTTGACAACATAGTAGTCTTCTCGACTACTGCTGTCCAATGCAATATAAGCCTATAGAACATCAGCTGTGAGTAAGCCTACAATGTAGAGCTCCATTGAACTTTGGGGATCTTCAGTGCACTGACCTAGAGTTCCAATCGCGCTAGGAAGCTGTTTATGCAGTCTCTTTGTTGGTCATAATTTAGCAATCGTATTCGGTTTGTGGTCACAGGTGCACTAGAGGATGCCTTCGGGGCGTCCAACTCTACTTTAATAAGGCGATAGAAACATCTAAATCTTTCTGACCACGCATATCTCCAAATCAGTTGTTTTCTGTGCAGCTGCAGCAGCTAATCTTAGTTTCTCAATCTCAATTGCTTTATCTTTCTCAGATTCTCGCTCGCTTTCTGAGGCAGCTATCTTATCCCTTTCAGCATCTATCAATAAGTTTTCCCGTTCAGAGTTTATCTTTAATTTTTTTCTGTTCAGCGTCTATCTTTAATTTTTCCAGTGCAAGAGCTTGGGCACGATCTTTTTCTGTCTCTTCCATCTTTATTCGCTGCAGTTTCTCCTTTTGTCCCCTTTCTAACGTCCTTCTCTAAATCTTGTGCCTTTTTCTTCTCATCATGTTCTAACTGAAGACGTTTCAATTCACGTTCATTCTGTCTTTCCATGCGTGCATTGTAACTGTTCATTTGTGCGATAGCAAAGGCCTCAAGTTCAGTTCTTGATTTATTAAATCTAATCCTGATTTCTATGAAGTCCTGTAAGGAAGACATAATTTTCTCCCAGTAACCATCTTCTGTTCAAAATACGGTGATATTATTAATGATGAACAATAAAAAAGGTAAAGGATCCCGTTACACGCCTCTTGAGGCATATTGGAAATATGGTGTTAGGCCCTTATTTTCTTGACCATCAGAACACTAAGGTAATGTGGCCAGCATCACGTCAGTAGCCTTAAGCTTCCCATAGTTGCTCTGGTACCCAATTCATCAAAAGATGATGAACAATGCAATGCTCAATACCCGTGTAAGTCCTATAAAACCACCAAAGACATATTCAAATTTGTGTAAAACAAAATAAAAAATTGTGCAGTGTGTATCAATGTGTCCAAACAAATGCACCATGAAAACTGAAGTCAACTGTGCCAATGATGATGATGATGGTGCTATATTTCAAAATACAACACCCACGAAAACAACTCTAAATCAACTAAAATAAGATAACAAAAACAATACTCTATATTAACATATAAACACATAGTAAATATAGACAATACAAATAATTCACAACTGAAAAGAACAGACCGTCAAATTAACAACTAAAAAAAAGAAGGCATAGAAAGCACTATTACAACCGACAATATGTGACATAAATACGAAACAATAACAACACGTGATACCTGACGGCACGGCTAAAAAAAATTAATGTTCGCGATGCAGATAGGGACTATAAATATATAAATGCATGCGTCAAAGCGCTAACAATCCCTAATGCAAACCTCACATAAACCTACAGAAGATCACCTTTCATCATATTTCCGAAGATGAATGAGAAAAATTATACCTACCAAAAAAAATGTACATGGAAACACTGAACATATAGAACAAAAAATCCCTTCCTTATGTGTAGCCTTTGTTTACAATAGTCACATGAACAACGCTGCGCCAAAAATAGAAACTAGAAAAAACTGATCCATTAACTCCACAGTATGCTCGAGCTGTAAACGCCAATTTTAAATAATAAGGTCCATATGGTTTTGTATAAATTAAATGATAGTTTGTACTTAATATCGTTCCTTCAAAGCCTTCTTTGTTCTTGGAAAAATTGGCACATCGTTAGTCATTAAAATGTTCCGTAGGCAAAATTAAATAAAAGAATGTTTGCTGACCCAAATTCCTGCTGACGTCAAAGGTCACCGGGCGTGGCTAAAGTTTCCCGCCGTGTTTGCAAGAAGAACCTTCTTGCACAAATGAAAAGCAATTTTTAATGCACAGATCTTAAAATAGCTTGAATCACATTCGGTTAAAAGTGCATGTGAAAGTAATTTACTGTTGAATCATATTAAAGTTCAATTGTTGCAAATGCATTATGCATAAACTTGTTGCACATAATTAAGTGTTGTCATTAATATTTGCTAGGCACACAGCTTGGCCTACCATTAATGTTGCGAGGTTTGTGTTTCGCTTGTAGCTTTTGCAAGCTTGTTTTATAAATATCCAATATTCATATGAAAGTTAATGTCCAGGGTTTTTTCTTTACGTGCCTTGCAGACAAATATTAGTTTTCTTTCGTTCATACATCTCTTTCTTTAAAGAAAGTAATAACTGCTGAGTGATGGTTCATAAACTTTAATAAACATGAAGAACTTCACAATAGACCCATTGATGTGGTCAGGCAATTAATACACAATCAGGATTAATAATAATCACTCAGGCTTTCACATTGCTGGGGATCTTTAAGATCGTCACCTGTATTCATGAAACTTATACAATCCTTTCAATAATGAAATATGAAATTGACTGGTCCACAATATGTGTTACAGTTGCATACTTTCAAGATAATAAATGTTGTAAACATAAATATATTTTATGGGCCACACACGCAGGTACACATCTTCACAGCCCAAACGGCTGGAACCTGAATGCCCCCTTTTTCTCCACGCACTTCGCTGCTATAAATCGATTTCTCTCTCTCTCTCTCTCTCTCTCTCTCTCTCTCTCTCTCTCTCTCTCTCTCTCTCTCTCTCTCTCTCTCTCTCTCTCTCTCTCTGTGCACACGCTTCGCTAAAACCCTTTCACACTATTCGCGAATTTGTCACATCGCCGGTATCTACGCTTGCCATTGGGGAACAGATGCGTTGCTCACACGACATACAATATAACTGCATTTATATCAACGCAAAGTAACTCCCAACACCATCAAAACGCAGCAGGGTATAGGACGAAATACTCAAAAACATGGAAGGGATACACCGTAAACTGTACAGGCGTTAGGAAACACCACACCAAACGAAACAGAAGTTGCAGTCAGACAAAAAAATAACGACAAATATAATGTACGAGTACTTTGAAGAGTAAGGAACATTAATATCTAAATTATAACCCATATGGGGTTGAACCAGGTATTTCATGCTGATAACAAATACTAGGTCTTCTTTGTGCAAGGTCCAAAAATCAGTCAATCATAAGATGTTGATTTTCTAGCTAGACATGATTTTCATTTATTTACCAGTGCAAAGAAAGCACCATTTCCTTTTGTATTTAGATATGACTGTCTGGAGCAGGGTTTCTCAACCTGTGTTTCCGCGAGAGGTCACTACGAATCCCGCGAGAAATCATGATTGAAAAATTATAAATAAATACACGTCGCTTTTTCACTTTGCGCGCCGTATGGCAATGTGCAATATGACATTGTTCCCTTGGTTAAGTCAATTCTCGGTTTTTGACGCGAGACAGGAGAAGCTGTATTGCGTGAAAAGGAAGGAAGGGGGACAGTAGGCTAATGACGTCAGTCTCTCCTTCCTGAAATACCATATTTCTTTAGCATCTTGTAAAGTAGAAATTTGTGATAAGGCTTTTAGGCTTACTTGGATAACGTTAAAAAAAAAAAGAAATTGAGTCGGAAATTTAAAAAAAGGAAACACTGACGTTTCTTCTACCAACGCTACTGGCTCGCATTAGTTACATCCTTGTGGGGAGGGAGAAACCAAACAAAAAGAGTAGGCTAATTAGTTGAACAAAATAAACAGATCCACAGAAAAAATCAGTATCTACTCAAAAGACTATTGACAATTATTATTGGATTATTGAATTTACAACTTACTGATCATGCTAACGTACCTTACTTACTTACTTAGTCATCCCTCTTCTACCGTGAGGTGTAGAGGTTTGGAGGATTGAGCGCCATACTATCCTATCGGCTGTCTTCCTTCTTGTCTGGTTACAATCTAGTCCTCGGTCCAGAGATTGCCTAATGTTATCCTCCCAGCGGACTCTGGGTCGTCCTGGAGGACCGGATCCCTGGCTCTTAGTTTCCCATAATTCTTTCATTCTGCAGACATGGCCAAACCATCGTAGTTGGGACCGTTCTATGAGTCTGCAGTGGCTGAGTTTTGAGGCCTTGCCTGATCTGGTTGCGGACCATATCTCTTCTTGTTACTTCAACAACCTTCCTCAGATACCTCATTTCTGAGGTTTGGGTTTGGCTTTTGTGGGTTGTAGTCATTACCTATGACTCGCATCCATATGTCAAGACTGTGTTAAGTCATATTTTTATTATTGGGAGTTAAGTGTTAAGACTCAAATGGACGGGTCGGATTTTTGTTACACACGCTAGTAAGCACGCTTTTAGTGATGAGATGATTTTTTTTTCAGTTGGGGGCTTTGCGCTCTGTAATTTTTGAACGTAGCTCAATCTGAGTCTGTGTCAGTTTAAACAAAAAAAATAAGATAAAGAAAGTTTTCGAATATTCTTAGTGTTAGTTTGGGGAAGAGACGGTTGAGCTGAACTGTAGTCTCACGCGGTTGGTCCGCGCAATTGTGTAATTTTTACTGAGTTGTACTGAGAGACGAAAATCTCGAGACAGTGTGTTGCTGGCAGGGCTTCGAGATGGCGGTCCCAACTCGCTAGTGCGTTCCAGGGTGTCTTTTTTGTAAAGGGGAGAATTTTGTGATATTGAAGATATCTTTTCGAGACCATGGAGTATACCGCCCGTGAGTATTATTATTGATGAAGATATTCATACAAACCTTTGTTCCTAATGGATGTTTACCATGGTCTATTATGAAATAAGAGATACTGTGAGCTGCTTTATTACGCAGCCTATTTTTCCCCCATTGGATTTACTTACTAGATATTTAAGATGTTGGAAGTTTGTTCCTGAGGGATATTTATTGTAACAGTGTACTGTGCTGAGGCCTGTGGTTTATGCAACCGATGTGACGGAAATTTTGTACCTGATACTGTATGATTATGCTGTGAACCGTTGATGCTCCATGATTTGTTATGAAAATGTCGTCCCATGCTGTCTACGTGAGTCTGTCGTAATAAACTGTATTACGTTACCACTCGTTCCGACATTCCCTGACTCCTATGTTTTGCTGTGGTGTGAGGTTCCAGTTTGTCCAGGTATGCCAGAACCCTTTAACATTCGCGTATGTTGACATCTACATATTCACACACCTGTCGGCTATTCGTAAGCCCGACCTAAGGCTGATTGTTTTCATCAGCGTATGAATGAACTTTGCCTAACCGTGCCAACCACCACAAACATTCACCACCTACAGAAGTGTCTACAACCACACAGCAACATGATCCTGTCAACAAAGAAATAAACTTTAACATAAAGTGGTGAGCCAGTTCTTTGGGGTGCCATACCAACTATAGAAGGAGATTTGCAAACAAGTTCAACAGCATCCTAGAGGATATCTACTAACAGAAGATTTTTGCGATGTCAAGTTCCACAAGATTTACCGTGTTGACAGTGCTATTTTGTGTGAGCAAGTATTTCAAGTAGACGTCATCCATGTTCAGCTGTTTCCTTTCAACACTCGACGAAGAGATCCTGTAGCCATCAGCGTGGGATTGCATTGTCTTATTCGATGTCCATCATTACTGTTCTTGCGGAGGCTGTGAGTTCTGTATTTTGAAGATAAGTGGTGTTTTGTATGTAAACTGTACCACTGTTCGTTGTGATTGAGCCTTCCTCAGAGCTTACACTATTATATTCCTTCTTCTATGTTATATGTTCTATGTTTAAGCGGGTTTGGTTGGGTGGTGACTTTCGTTAGGATATATCCCAGTTCACCCAGGGCCTACGAAAGCGTTCTGTAGGGACATTCTTGCGGATTTCCCGCAGCGGAAATTCCAGCGAATTCGTTTTTCTGATGCATTTCAGTCCTCTGTGTTTGGAAATCTGTGACACCATCGTTTAGGTGTGACGAAACGTTTTATTGTTGTTATCGTAGTATTATCTCTGTGCCTTAGTTTTTTTATTAATTTGTTTGTAGGTGTCTCCCTCTCATTTCTATCGTTTATTTATATACAAATTTTTTCATTTATACACTGTGTTGTCGTGTGTCTTGTCACTCTATTCGCAGCTGTCATTGCAAGCTTTGCAATATTTCTTATCTTTATTTCCGCTTTCTGACTTTATTTGATTCCTGCGAACGTGGTCATTTGTCCTTTATATCTTGTCTTTGTAACCCTGGTTTGTACTATCTATTTTGTCATGCTCTATCAATATTATAATGAATTTTGCTTGTAATTAATAACATTGTTAACTGTTGGAAAGGTAATTGTACAGGTTCTTAAGCAAGGACTTGCCACCCACTAAGTTGGGATAAAGTTAGTTTCTCCAGATATTTTGTACAAGTTACATATCTTATAAAATCGAGCATAATGTCTAGTTTAGACTACTTCATTAAACAAGGGAAATCCCTTGGTATGACTACTGAAGAAGTAAGAGAATTCGCACTTGTCGAATATGACAAGGCTCAGAAAATGGAGGCTGAAAAACAGAAAATGGAGGCTGAAAAACAGAAAATAGAGGCTGAAGATTGGAGATTGCAGATGCAGGAAGAAGAGAGAAAATTTCAGATGGAAGCTGAAAAACTGAAATTAGAGGCTGAAGATAGGAGATTGCAGATGCAGGCAGAAGAGAGAAAATTTCAGATGGAAGCTGAGAAACAGAAATTAGAGGCTGAAGAAAGAAAAATTCAAAAACAAATGGAAATGCAAATGGAAGAGAGGAAACTTCAGATACAAGCGGAAGAAAATATGAGGCTGCACGAGGAAAAGGTGTTGTCTACAGAGCTGGAAAGATTAAAGGTGGTGAATAGTGTTAATACACAAAATGCTACGGATAATCAACCTACTTCTCATAAGATAAATAGTCATTCTTATAAGCTCGGATTGCCTGTTTTTAAACCTACCTCTGACGTTGTCGTATTTTATCTAAATAGATTTGAACTTACATGTGAATCTCAGAAAGTAGACAAGTCGGAATATTGTGCTCGACTTATGCAACTACTTTCGGGCGAAGCTATGAATGTTGTAAGTATGTTGGAGGGGCCCGACAAAAATAACTATGATACTGTCAGGGCTGTCTTGTTAAGGAAATACCAACTTGAGGAAGACGGGTATCGTCTGCGCTTTAAGTCTCTATTACCGGAGACTGGGGAAGATATTTCAGAGTTCATAGCAAATATACGTCTTACGTTCTCACGTTGGGTACAGCTCTCTAAAATTGAACACACATATGAAGCTCTCATGGACTTGTTACTTCGTGAGAAAGTCATGTCGTTTGTAAACACTTCTTTTCTTTCTTTTCTACATGAGCGGAAGCCTACAAACTTGAAAGATATGGAACAATACTGTCGCCAATACGTCCCGGCACATCCAAATGTGACTGTTAGCAAATCTCAAGTCAGAGAGGGTTTACCCGTGGCTTCAGCAATACCATATATTCCTAATTTGCGCCGTAGATCACAGAGTGCTGAACGCAATTTTGGTAGGAGAGATTATCGTGATTTTAGACAGTACCAAGAAGGTCCATCACGTAGTAATTCTCCCTCTCCAAGAAACTGGGGACAATTTAACGGACCTCAACCTTTTGGTTCCAACAATTATGGAAATTTTGGAAGGGGTAACTACACTAGAGATTATCAACCTTACAATAATTTTTCGCAGAGACAACAACATCCATCTAATAGGTATTTTGATCAAAGGGGAAATAGTAATCGCAACAATGCTAACTGGGGTTCAAATCAGAACAATAGTTTCAATAGAGCGAATAACAATGCTCCCAATAGAGATAATAGTCGCGATAGATCGCGATATGACGGTAGATCTCCAAATGATAGATCGCATCGTCATGCTAACTCTGCTCAACAGGAGCCCCAGGTTATTAATAATCAAGGTAACAATAATAATAGTGTCTCAAATGCTACTGCTTGCGCTGCTTTCGATTTTGAGAGAGCATCTCAGTGCCCTGAGTGCACAACTTTGTTCCAGCCTACAGCGGTGACTACCTTGAGTTGCGGTCATCCTCTACCTACTCTTCCTGCCTTAGCTGCGCATGACGGGAGAGGGTCTCTTACCCTACATAAAGGATTTGTAAATAATAATCCGGTCTCAGTTCTCTTTGATTCTGGATGTACGACTGTTGGGATTAACCAGTCTCTAATACATCCTTCTTGTGCCACTGGTGATGTAGTAAAATGTGTGACATTTGGTGGGACAATTGAGACATTTCCAACTGCTATTGTCCACATAGCTACTAAATTTTTTCCGGGACATATCCATGCATGTATGCTGCCGAATCCCATTGCAGACCTTATCGTCGGACGTATACATGGGGTTAAGGATTGTACTCCAGAACAGATTGCTACCTGGGAATAGCAAAACATTCATGCTGCCTATGCAGTCACAACTAGAGCACAAGCTCAAAATCTTTTACATACCCCACCTGCTGAAATTAACGAGGTACATAATCAGGATCCTCACTCTGTAATTTCACGGGAGTCTTTTATCAAACTTCAACAAAATGATACATCATTGCAAAAAAAATTTTCTGCTAGTTAAACAAGATAATGCAAACTATGACACAAATCTTAAATATTGGTTCGTGATTAAGAACGGAGTGCTAGTTCGAATGGTACGGGGTTCTACTTCGTCCATACGCTCGCAAATTCTAGTACCTACTGACATGAGAGTTCGTATTTTACAACATGACCACGACTCTCAGTGTGCAGGACATATGGGATTTTCCCGAACTAAATCTAGGGTTCTTTCTTCCTTCTTTTGGCCGGGCGTAAATAGAAATATAACTATTTATTGTCGCTCCTGTAAGATATGTCAGGAGGTTAAGTCACGAGGTCCACGCCATGCAGCACCTATCCAGGCAGCAGATGTTCCTATTCGTCCTTTTCAGAAAATGGCAATTGACATTATTGGTCCTTTTAAAGTCAAATCTGCCAGGGGACACCAGTATATCCTTACATGTATTGACATGTGTACGCGTTGGCCAGAGGTTATACCTCGTAAGAACATTTCTTATGCTGATGTTGCAGATGCACTTTGGCTAATATTCTCGTGTCTGGGTTTTCCCAAACAAATCTTATCTGATCATGGCACACAATTTTTGTCAGACTCTATGTCTCAGGTAATGGCCATGCTTCGAATTGACAGGTCTTTGCTTTTCTATGACGGTTTAGTTCTATCAAGATTGGGTCTCAGGTATCGAGCTCGTTTTTCCACGACCGATTATGTAGGTTAGCTACCTCAGCATCCGAGTCTGCCAAGGAGAAGGCGAGGCTCTTTGCCAATAGATATAGGTGTCTACGACAACTCTATCCTGGAGACTGTAGTGGTTTTTGGTGTTATTGTATGGTTGTTATGTTACCTAGTGTACTGGATGAGGTCAGCTGTGAAGGCTCCTGAGATAAAAGTTTATGTGAGTTACAGAAGGCCCTTCTGCTACCACTTACGACCTCAAACAGACCTATTCTACTATTATGAATGTTAGCTACGTTAAAAGTCTAGGGTACTGAAATGTAATGTGTAGGTAATAAAATACACAGACACACACATGTAAATAATAAGTCTAATAATATTAATAATACACTCTATGATACACTGAACTAACACTGGCTGTTAAAGTTTAAGTTTGAAATCTTTTTAAATTTATTAGTCCTGAACCAATTGTTTCTTTTGGTCAGAACATATGAAATAATATGTATTTATCAATGAAATGCATATATATATTGCATAATCAAATGTAATTTTTGTACATAGGTATATTATTACAATGGTTAATATTAATAATATCTACAATGTCTTGGGAAAAACTAGCACTGGATGTTTAGTTGGGGTGGCGTCATCATGCCCAATCTATGGCTACAAAGTTCAGTGTCCTTGACATATGGACTGATATTAATGTTTCTATAACAAGATTTATTTCTTTATTGATGGTGGAAATAGTTTATGAATCTCCAGCAGGCCAGGTTTGCACTTATCTGGCCTGTGACGATGTAGTACAGAATTCTTGTGGCCCACTCCTCTCAGTAGCTGGAGTAAAATGTTAGGCTGCACAGACACCCGCTTTTGTACTTCTACAAAAGCATCTGGCACAATCGTAGTGCCAGATCAGAAACTCTGAAACAAAATTTGTGCCATGTGTCAACACTCTGTTTACTGCGCCACTCTTACACACAACACCACAAAACAACATTACACAGATTGGGTCAGATCTCTCTGACCAACTTAGCACATCTCACCCAGTTGTTATCAAATAGTACCAGTTTCCCAAGACTGCATTGCATCCGAAATATGTTCAATAGTTTCCTCTTCCATTCAATAAGGTGGGTGATATGTTCCCACTGATCTCAATTATAGATCCTCCTTCCATAGTCTTAGATAGGTTTTCATATTTTATTAGTTTGTCTCTAGGCCCTGGACTGCTGCTGGGGACCTAGAGCAAGAACTCACTTGTCGTAATCATTTTTCATGATATGGCAGTATCAATCACTCAAAATATTAAAATAAACAAGATAAATGCTTTTTTCCTTACCACAATTCAGAATTGAGAACACAGTTACTTAGTACTAGCAAAACTCAGCTGAGCTGCTGGCTAGATTAGGGCGTCCCACTGATTTTTATTTAATAATTCCTGGAAATCACCTCTAGCAGTAACGTACTGTGTCAATGGACAGTCTTCTATCAAATGGCACAAGCGTGCGTCTCTTTCTCAATAATATGAATGCTTTTGTCCAATCAGCGGACTTCCCCTCTAACTTTTTCAAATATTCAAACTAAAAGTCAAATTTCAGTCCAGTCTCAGTCAGTCTAGTATGTAGTATTTTTCCCAAAATTACACTTGTTTTTTGGACTAACTACATGAAAAAACTACACAAACCTGCCCCACTAAGTTATTTTTAGCTACTATCCTCCGACTTTGCCCCTCGTTCATCTGCAGTTTGATTTTTGCATTTTTAGTCTCAAGGACGCCAAAATGTAACTTTAGTGAAAATATGCACAAAAAACTGTTTCGCTAGTCTGATTGGAACAATACGGTTCCTTTCGTCAATATCTTCCGTGTTTATCTGTCCGTCTGTGTAATTAAAAGTATATTATTTCTCTGCTCAAGATGGGTATCAAACTAGCTAGGTTTTATTTTCATAACTTTATTATTAAAGAAAAACCTACTTTTCTCAAGGTTAGTTTTTGAAATTTGTTTTTGAACCTTCGTCCACGGCGTTTGCCGCTGTATTCAAACAAAACAACTAATTACCGTAAAACGTCCAAGATACGACTGTTTCTAACAAGAGCTAAGGTCGTTTTTCTACCAATTCCTTACATTGTGTCAACTAGTGGCGTGATTTTTTCCTTTAAACTACAAATTGCGTCTTTTTGCTTTTTAGATTCAAACACGTGTTCGACCGTCATAATTTTTTTCTTTTTATCTCCTTTCCCTCCCGTCTAAAAGGGTAAACCGTTTAGTCTGGCATGTTCCAACTAGTTAGTTTCAATGGCGGTAGAAAGCGCTGGCGTAGGCGAGAATGTATCTCGTATCTTACGTATATATTTTATCCCTACATGTTATCTTACCGTTATCTTTATAATTGGAGATATTTTAACGTTGTATCACTGTATTTCAACCACATCTCCCCACCTGAGAACATGCACTAATGCAAGTTCCAAAACCAGTGATACACATAGATACAATTACTTCCCACGCCTACTACTCTAATTTTGATCACAGGGGTGCCTACTGAGGAAATCTGCACCGACATTCTGTGACCCCGGGATATATTCAATATTAAACTGATAAGGTTGCAACAATAAAGACCATCTTAACAATCTTGCATTTTCATGCTTGGCCTGAGATAAGAACACTAGGGCTGGTGATCCGTCTGGACCACAAAAGTCCTACCATACAGATAGATTTGGAACTTTTTTTAGTGCCCAGATTAACGCTAAACATTCTTTTTCGCTTGTGGAATATCCTTGTTCCGCTTTATTCAACTTGCGGCTTGCATAAGCGACTGGGTTCAGTTCCCCATTGGGTGAAGAGGACCTTTGCAACAGAGCCGCCCCCAGGCCTACATTACTTGCATCTGTTCTCACCACAAAGTCCTGAGTCAAATCAGGCAATTTGAGAATAGGCTTGCTAGTGAGTTTTTCCTTTAACTCCTGAAATGCCAATTCACATTGCGCGGACCAAACAATTTTATCTGGATTTCCCTTGCGAGTCAGATCAGTCAGAGGAGCACATATAGAGTTAAAATTTTTGATATATTTTTGGTAAAACCCACATAACGACACGAATGATCGCACGTCTTTTTTTGTTTGTGGTCTAGGTGCTCTCTGCAGTTTTTCCAAGTTCTTGGGGTCAGGGGTCATGTTACCCTGATATACAGTATGTCCCAAGAATTCCAACTCTTTGCATCCAATACAACATTTTGTTGGTCTAGCAGTTAAGTTTGCCTCTCTAAGCCTATCAAATAACATATTCAGAGAGTTAATGTGTTCTTCAAATGTTTCTGTGGCGACAAGAATATCATCCATGAAATTTGTGATACATGGATTATTCAAGGGATCCTACAATTTGCGCATCATCCTAGAAAATACACTCGGAGCATTTTTCAATCCGAATGGTAGCATGTTGAATTCATAATGTCCTTTCGAGGTGCTAAAAGCTAAATAAGGTCTAACTTCAGGTTTCACTGGAATCTGGTAATAGCCTTTGCTAAGATCCACCTTCGAAAAGTATTTTGCCTTGTTCAATCTGGCAAATAACTGTTTTGTGTCTGGTAATGGATCCACTTGTCCTTCTGTGACAGCATTCAGTTTCCTGTAATCTATGCACAGTCTATGTTCCCCAGACGGTTTCCTCAACAAAACTACACTGGAGCTAAAAGAAGATTCACTGTGTGAAATAATCCCTTCTTTCAACAAATAATCTATTTCCTCTTTCAGTGCCTTCTCCTTCGTGAACGGAACAGAATAGGCTCTCATACAGATTGGGTTTGAGTCTACCAGCTTCATGTCATACTGTAGCAAATTTGTATGTCCTGGTTTATCTGTTAATACATCTGTATGTTCCTCCAGAACCTGTTGAACTCTCTCCCTCTGATTTTTAGTCAGGTGCTTACTGACTTTTACCTGTGCGGCTGTCTCACAGGGATGTAATGGGTATTCATGTGAGGTGAGTGGTTCCTTTTTCATTTTAGTTGCGATAGCCAAGGTCAGTAAGGGGGTGCTTTCCTGGAGTGGTCTGTCCAGATACTTCTTTAAAAGGTTTACATGATATACCTTCTCCTTCCCCTTTTTGTCAATTTTATAGTTTGTTCTAGACACCTTCTCTAGAACCGTATATGGACCTTGCCATCCAATTTGCAACTTATTCTGGCTGCCGGGTAGTAGAAGAAGCACCTTCTCTCCCACAGCTAATTCTCTGTCCTTTGCCTTCCTATTAAAATACGCTGCATGTTTCTTCCTGGCTTGTCTCAAATTATCATTTGCCAGTTTCCATCCAGCTTTCAGACGAGTGGTCAGCTCGTTCACATATTGATATGATGAGGTAACAGTCTCTTCTGCTTTCTCATCTGTCCAGGTCCTTAATAAAGCTTCTAATGGACCTTTTATGGGCCTCCCAAATAACAGGGTTGCGGGAGCCATCCCGGTTGAACTATGTGGTACCTCCCGATACGCAAACAACGCGGCGGGCAGAAATTGATCCCACATATACGGTTTTTCATGTGCCAGCTTCCTCAGGATAGAAATGAGAGTCCCATTGAACCTCTCTACCTGGCCGTTCCCTTGTGGATGGTACGGACTACAATGAAAGTGTCTGGCTTGAAATAGCTTAAAAACTTCTTCCGTTAGTTTCCCCTTGAACTGTGAGCCATTATCAGTCAAGATTTGATGCGGGAATCCTAATCTTGTGAATATTGTAAGTAGTGCCTCTGCTACATGTTTTGAATCAATTGATGGCAGGGCTACCGCCTCTCCCCACATAGAACAAGTGTCCACCAGAGTAAGGATGTAACTGTTCCTCCTCTTGGTCCGAGTGAGAGGTCCCACAATATCCACTGCAACCCTCTCAAAAGGTGTTCCCACTATGGGCATTTCCCCTAGAGTTGCAGGAGCAGTCCAGTGCTTTGGAGCTACCCTTTGACATTCTGGGCAGGATTTGACATATCTTTTTATATCCTCCGTTATCCCTGGCCAGAAGAAATGACAAGCTATACGCTGTCCTGTGGCGCTGATCCCCATGTGACCACTGAAGGGAATCGCATGCCCGAGTTCCATCACTTTATCTCTATATGAAGTGGGAAGAACCAGCTGGTTGTGACCATTTGTTCCAGTTCCGGCCTTCCTGTATATCAATTTCTTCTTCATAAAGTACTCTCCCTTGCTTGGAGGTGTGTGGCATTTGGGCAATTTTTTTAAAACATGGCTTGAGTGTCCTATCCTCAGCCTGCGCCTTCCTCATCTCTTCTGGATGAGCATTTATAGGTTCACCTTCTTCCTCCTTTTTCTGTGACCTGGTCTGCACTGTCGCCATGATCACAGGTCTCTCGGGATTCCCCAAGAAGACGTATCTACACCCCAATATCAGAGGGTAGATTGGTTCATCTATCACTGCTGCTCTTATTTCTCCTTCCACATAGCAAGTTTTCACCGTTATCCTTGCGATGGGAAGTGTCATGAGTGGTATGTCCTTAGTCGCCCCTTGTATTTCCACTGTTTCTGCGGTATACTGACTTGGGTCCACTAGGCTAGACTTCAAAACTGAATCATAATCTAAACCTGTATCATATAGGCACCTTATAGTGACCCCATTACAAATAACATCCTCACAAACTGGGGGGGGGTGATAAGGTTCCTGCTGTCCATTAGGATTAACCTTTAATCTTTGTTTCCCCGATTTCATTGCAGCAATGTTTGAAGGTTTCCTTTTACAAAATTCGGTGTTATGGTTGTCTTTCTTACACCAATTGCACCATCTCTTTACTTGGTTAAACGGTTTTCTTTCATTATATTTTTGGTCATTGAACTGTGAGTTTCTATCACGATAATCATTTCGTGGCCTATCAAAGTTTGTCCTGCCTTTATTACCTTGTTCTCTGGTATCAAATTTACTAAATTGCTGTGGAGCTTTAAAATTTTCTATGTGCTTCTTTTTAGTGCCACTTACCTCTGCCTGGGCTGCCTGATACCTCTCAGCGACATTTAAAACCTCCCCCAACCTCTCTGCACCTTGTTCCATGAGAAATTTTCTCAGGTCTGGAGCCATGGACTCTCTTAATTGCTCTATCATGATCATCTCTTTAAGATCTTGGGTCTTCCCCAGAGCAGTCCATTTCTCCAAATAGGTTTCCAGTCTGGCAGTGAATTGGTGGTATGTCTCCCCAGACAACAGTTTGGCATTTCTAAACTTCTTACGATAAAATTCACCATTCTTTTCATATCTCAATAACAAAGCCTGCTTTAGCATGTCATAATTGTCTTGGTCGTCTCTATGCATCTTAGCAAAAACTTCATAAGAAGTACCTCTAAGCCCTTGGGATAACTTAAGACTCCACCTCTCTCTCTCTCTCTAACCCATACGTAGTAGCTAATAGTTCGAATCTGCTGAGGTATCCCTCGATGTCATCATTTTTCTCAACAAAATGGTCTAAATGAAACCCCATAGCTCAGGTTGAGGCTCCCTGACTAGGCGTGGCATCTGAGGGAAAGGGGCTGGCACCATTTTCAGGAGCATGGCCTTGTAATTCCAGCTCCCTTAGTCGTAATTCGTGCTCCCTTTGCAATCTTCTATCCTCTGCTTTCCTTTCGGCAGTCAATCTATTTTCTGCTGGCTCCAATGCCCTAGCCTCCCTGTCAGCCTCAATCTGCAGCTTCTTAAGTTCTTTATCAGCCTCAATTTGTAACCTCTTCTCTTCAGCTAACATCCTATCTTCCCTTTCAATATACTTGTCACATTCTGAAGTTACATATTGAATTAAAATTTGACCCTCCATGTTCATCTCCTTCGCCGTCAGCACAGCAGCCGATCTAAATTTTGCTAGATCTGCCATTTTCTAACACACAAATTAACAATGACTAAGGTAAATTCCAAGTATATAATTACTAAGGTAATATATTAATTAATTAATTATCACTGGCTGTGAAGATTCATCAACTTTTATTTTCCACTTTTTATTTAAAGGACACTTTTAAATTTATTCCCTTATGCCCCCACTAGTTTAATTCCCAGACCAGGAGACCCTAATATCTTTGATAAACTTAATCCCCGGACAAGACCCCAATATTTGTAGTGGTTTTTGATGTTATTGTATGGTTGTTATGTTACCTAGTGTACTGGATGAGGTCAGCTGTGAAGGCTCCTGAGAAAAAGTTTATGTGAGTTACAGAAGGCCCTTCTGCTACCACTTACGACCTCAAACAGACCTATTCTACTATTATGAATGTTAGCTACGTTAAAAGTCTAGGGTACTGAAATGTAATGTGTAGGTAATAAAATACACAGACACACACATGTAAATAATAAGTCTAATAATATTAATAATACACTCTATGATACACTGAACTAACACTGGCTGTTAAAGTTTAAGTTTGAAATCTTTTTAAATTTATTAGTCCTGAACCAATTGTTTCTTTTGGTCAGAACATATGAAATAATATGTATTTATCAATGAAATGCATATATATATTGCATAATCAAATGTAATTTTTGTACATAGGTATATTATTACAATGATTAATATTAATAATATCTACAATGTCTTGGGAAAAACTAGCACTGGATGTTTAGTTGGGGTGGCGTCATCATGCCCAATCTATGGCTACAAAGTTCAGTGTCCTTGACATATGGACTGATATTAATGTTTCTATAACAAGATTTATTTCTTTATTGATGGTGGAAATAGTTTATGAATCTCCAGCAGGCCAGGTTTCCACTTATCTGGCCTGTGACGATGTAGTACAGAATTCTTGTAGCCCACTCCTCTCAGTAGCTGGAGTAAAATGTTAGGCTGCACAGACACCCGCTTTTGTACTTCTACAAAAGCATCTGGCACAATCGTAGTGCCAGATCAGAAACTCTGAAACAAAATTTGTGCCATGTGTCAACACTCTGTTTACTGCGCCACTCTTACACACAACACCACAAAACAACATTACACAGATTGGGTCAGATCTCTCTGACCAACTTAGCACATCTCACCCAGTTGTTATCAAATAGTACCAGTTTCCCAAGACTGCATTGCATCCGAAATATGTTCAATAGTTTCCTCTTCCATTCAATAAGGTGGGTGATATGTTCCCACTGATCTCAATTATAGATCCTCCTTCCATAGTCTTAGATAGGTTTTCATATTTTATTAGTTTGTCTCTAGGCTGGACTGTTGCTGGGGACCTAGAGCAAGCACTCACTTGTCGTAATCATTTTTCATGATATGGCAGTATCAAACACTCAAAATATTAAAATAAACAAGATAAATGCTTTTTTCCTTACCACAATTCAGAATTGAGAACACAGTTACTTAGTACTAGCAAAACTCAGCTGAGCTGCTGGCTAGATTAGGGCGTCCCACTGATTTTTATTTAATATTTCCTGGAAATCACCTCTAGCAGTCAAGAACTGTGTTAATGGACAGTCTTCTATCAAATGGCACAAGCGTGCGTCTCTTTCTCAATAATATGAATGCTTTTGTCCAATCAGCGGACTTCCCCTCTAACTTTTTCAAATATTCAAACTAAAAGTCAAATTTCAGTCCAGTCTCAGTCTAGCATGTAGTATTTTTCCCAAAATTACACTTGTTTTTTGGACTAACTACATGAAAAAACTACACAAACCTGCCCCATTAAGTTATTTTTAGCTACAATCCTCCGACTTTGCCCCTCGTTCATCTGCAGTTTGATTTTTGCATTTTTAGTCTCAAGGACGCCAAAATGTAACTTTAGTGAAAGTATGCACAAAAAACTGTTCGCTAGTCTGATTGGAACAATACGGTCTTTCGTCAATATCTTCCGTGTTATCTGTCCGTCTGTATAATTAAAAGTATATTATTTCTCTGCTCCAAATGGGCTATCAAACTAGCTAGTTTTATTTTCATAACTTTATTATTAAAGAAAACCCTACTTTTCTCAAGGTTAGTTTTTGAAATATGTTTTTGAACCTTCGTCCACGGCGTTTGCCGCTGTATTAAAACACAACAACTAATTACCGTAAAACGTCCACAATACGACTGTTTCTAACAAGAGCTAAGGTCGTTTTTCTACCAATTCCTTACATTGTGTCAACTAGTGGCGTGATTTTTTCCTTTAAACTACAAATTGCGTCTTTTTGTTTTTTTAGATTCAAACACGTGTTTCGACCGTCATAATTGTTTTCTTTTATCTCCGTTTCCCTCCCGTCTAAAAGGGTAAACCGTTTAGTCTGCATGTTCCAACTAGTTAGTTTGAATGGCGGTAGAAAGCGCTGGCGTAGGCGAGAATGTATCCTCGTATCTTACGTATAATTTTATCCCTACATGTTATCTTACCCGTTATCTTTATAATTGGAGATATTTTAACGTTGTATCACTGTATTTTCACCACAGAGACGAGGCATTTGTATTGCTTCCTCGTAGGGATAATCGACTTCTTATTGCCTGGAAATGTCTTTATTCTATTGTTTCAAGAATTTCTGATGTCGACTATGTTGTCGATGTTGACGGGAAGCATAAAACCTAAAACATTAATATGCTGAAAGAATTTCATGCCCGTCCAGACTATCTACAGTTTGTTTTTCAGGCGACCGACGACGCTCCGGTTCGTCATAATCACTATGCATCTTTGTCCGTTATTCAACAGGAAGAGGCTACTTTCTCCGACATAAATCTCCCTCTTCCTGTTATCCCTTTACATTCAACAGAATCATGGGAAAATGTGACTATTTCTTCTGAGTTACCTACAGAAAGACAGCAGCAAATCTCTTCTTTATTGCAGACATTTCAGGACGTCCTTACAGACATTCCTGGTCAAACATCAGTCATTGCTCATGACATAATACTCACTGATTATAACCCTATTAGAGTTAGACCTTACCCAATTCCATTACATTTTCAAACTCAAGTTGAAAAAGAATTGGATGAAATGTTACATTTAAATATAATCGAATCATCTATTTCGGCTTACTCCTCCTCTATGGTTATTGTCAGGAAGAAAGACAGTAACATACGTCTTTGTATAGACTATTGCAAATTAAATCAAGTGACTAAATTTGATGCGGAACCAATGCCTTTATTAGAAGATCTGCTAATCAAACTTTCTAATTCGGTCTTTTTTTCTAAACTCGACTTGTCTAAAGGATATTGGCAAGTTCCACTTACTGAACGCGCCAAACCTCTGACTGCTTTTTCAACATCTCGGGGTTTGTTCCAATGGAACTTTATGCCTTTTGGTCTCGTCAACGCCCCAGCTACTTTTGTACGCATGATGCGCTGAATTCTTTCTCATCGTTCGGATGTTATTGCATATCTCGACGATATTTGCCTTTTTAGTAATTCTTGGGACGATCACTTTAAAGGTCTTTCTGAACTTTTGTCTACACTACGGTCCCACAATTTGACGGCTAAAACGTCTAAAGCCCATGTTGGGTTCAGTGACATCTTTTTTTAAGCCACCGTGTTGGTCACGGTCTCTTGCAGACTGAGGACCATAACACTTCGAAGATTCTCAATATTACTACTCCTAAGAAATAAAAAACAGGTTCGTAGTCTTCTCGGTCTAATTCAATTTTATGGAAGATTTATTCCACACCTATCATCGATTACTGCACCTCTTTCTAGTTTATTGAAGAAGGGGTCACCTAACATAGTACACTGGTCCCCAGAATGCCAAACCTCTTTAGAGAAAATTAAGCTTTTATTTTCATCTGCTCCTATCTTGCGACTACCCAATTCAGATAAGCCTTTTATTCTTCGCAGCGACGCCTCAGCGACAGGGATTGGGGCCGCATTGATGCAAGAGTATTCTGAAACTTTGCATCCAGTGATGTATGTCTCTAGGAAATTGACTATGGCAGAACGGAACTATTCTGTCCTTGACCGTGAATTGTTAGCAATGGTCTGGGCGATTCTGAAGCTTCTAAGGTTCCTCCTTGGCGCGCATTTTATAGTAGAGACCGACCAAAAAGCTCTCACAGCTATACAGAATAAGGACTTGAAGAGTTCAAGATCCACTCGTTATGCCATTTCCCTACAACCTTTTCACTTTTCTATACGAGCTATACGAGGTTCGAATAATGTGATGGCAGACATATTGTCTCGATGCCCACAGGATTCTGATTAACTGCCATCTCCTAAATTTGCTTATAGATTACGGTATCATTTATATATCTGCGACTCTAGTATACATTATCGCACACTGGTATAATACTTTTATGACCCTGTTTAATTCAGGATTTTGGTTTAGTCTGAGCTACTTTCTCTGTTACCTTTTCGCGTGTAACGGAGGAAGGTTTGATTAACATCTTACAGTGGTCAGAAGTTTACACAGCCACATTTGATAGGTTAAATTTAAAGTTAATTGTTGCCTTTTATAAAATCTTACCGTTATTCAAATAGAAATTATGATTTCTTTTTTTTTTTCACAGCAACGGCTTTTCCATGAGAATCAGAGTTGCAATGTTACGTGATTAAGCTGTTACTTTCAACTTGTTCTATATGTCGCCTTGCACCGGTTTTCTTGTTCCTGTGAAGCCAGTCTGAATTTTGACGCCACATTAGATGATTTTGTATCTGCACGCTCAAAAGAGTTTTCAAGATCACTGCAACTATTTATATTTATAGTATATGTTTAATTTACGACATTATATTATTTCCTTTTCATGCACCATGTCATGACCATATTATTATTATATGACTGGGTTTTGGATAATCGTTGAATATGTAACAATTATAGTGATAATACTATTTAAACTTAAATTATCATTATGATACATTTCGGTATTGTATATTGAAAAGTTGTTTTTTCTGACATTGTGATGTATTTTTTCTTTACCCAGCGCTTGATTGTGCGCTAGGGGGTAACTAGGTATAGCGATATTATTAATGTTGATGTCTATAATAAGTTCATCATTTGTACTGCATAAGTTTATTAACTTGGTTATCTCGCATATTATGCTATTTTTGGATGGTAACTAGTTATTTGTTCCTTGGTATAGATATGCATTGTTTAACTTAATAGTTAACATGATATATCATTGTGTTTTTTATTCTCATTTCATTGTTTTTTTTTTCATTGCTGGTAATTTTTCGTGTACATCATCTTTTTTTTTCACTTTCCACTTATTATTTCATACTTAGACTATACTTGATATACCTCATCTTTGTTTGAATTTGATTATCTTTCTATATTTCATTTTCTTACTTTACACATATTTCCATCCCTCTATTGTTGATTTAGTAATATGACTTAACATAGTGTAATCCTTGTGTGTACATATTGGAATTGCATCGACCTCAAATTTTTTGTTCCATGTAATTTTCACAAAAAAATGATGATATCATTTTTTTCCTCGGGGGTCGGTGTAGTCTGTTAAGTCATATTTTTATTAATTGGAGTTAAGTGTTAAAGACTCAAATGGACGGGTCGGATTTTTGTTACACACGCTAGTAAGCACGCTTTTAGTGATCAGATGATTTTTTTTCAGTTGGGGGCTTTGTGCTCTGTAATTTTTGAACATCGCTCAATCTGAGTCTGTGTCAGTTTTTAAAAAAAAAATAAGATAAAGAAAGTTTTCGAATATTCTTTGTGTTAGTTTGGGGAAGAGACGGTTGAGCTGAACTGTAGTCTCACGCGGTTGGTCCGCGCAATTGTGTAATTTTTACTGAGTTGTACTGAGAGACGAAAATCTCGAGACAGTGTGTTGCTGGCAGGGCTTCGAGATGGCGGTCCCAACTCGCTAGTGCGTTCCAGGGTGTCTTTTTTGTAAAGGGGAGAATTTTGTGATATTGAAGATATCTTTTCGAGGCCATGGAGTATACCGCCCGCGAGTATTATTATTGATGAAGATATTCATACAAACCTTTGTTCCTAATGGATGTTTACCATGGTCTATTATGAAATAAGAGATACTGTGAGCTGCTTTGTTACGCAGCCTATTTTTCCCACATTGGATTTACTTACTAGTATTTAAGATGTTGGAAGTTTGTTCCTGAGGGATATTTATTGTAACAGTGTACTGTGCTGACATCAACACATCCAGGAAAAAACGGATAGACTTAATAAGTTTAACCAGCAGGTGGGCTTGAACATCAATTTAAAGAAGTCTGAGGTCATGACGCTCAATGTGAGCAACCCTGAGCCCATATCAGTAAGGAATAAGCAATTGGTACAGACAGATACCTTCACATACCTAGGAAGCATAGTAACACCAGACGGCGGGGCAGGCAAAGACATCAACATCAGAATGAATAAGGCAAGAACAGCCTTCTTTAGCCTAAACAACATCTGGAAGTCCTCCCAATACAGCACAAGCACAAAATTAAGATTATATCAGAGCTGTGTGCTTTCTGTGCTTCTCTATGGTGCGGAATGCTGGAGAGTTACAGAGAAGGAAATGTCGAAATTGTCCTCCTTTCACACAACATGCCTAAGAAAAATTCACCGAATCTTTTGGCCGAATACCATCACTAACCAAGATCTGCTTACTCGTAGCAAGCAAGAGGACATGCACACCATTATAACTGGCAGACGCTGGAACTGGGTTGGTCATGTCCTCAGAAGAGACCCCGATGCCATCACAAGAACAGCTATGCTTTGGACCCCTGAAGGAAAACGAAAAAGAGGCCGACCAAAAATAACCTGGCGGAGGACTGTGGAGGCTGAGATGCAAAGAATGAACCAGAGTTGGGGCACTGTACGAAGGATGGCCACCGACCGAGCAAAGTGGAATCAATTTGTTGTTGCCCTACAAGACGCCACTAGGCGTGATGGCCACTGACTGCTTTGACGGTCGGCGGCTAAGGATCAAAGAAGAAGAAGTACTGTGCTGAGGCCGTTGGTTTATGCAACCGATGTGACGGATATTTTGTACCTGATACTGTATGATTATGCTGTGAACCGTTGATGCTGCATGATTTGTTATGAAAATGTCGTCCCATGATGTCTACGTGAGTCTGTCGTAATAAACTGTATTACGTTACCACTCGTTCCGACATTACCTGACTCCAATGTTTTGCTGTGGTGTGAGGTTCCAATTTGTCCAGGTATGCCAGAACCCTTTAACATTCGCGTATGTTGACATCTACATATTCACACACCTGTCGGCCATTCGTAAGCCCGACCTAAGGCTGATTGTATTCATCAGCGTATGAATGAACTTTGCCTAACCGTGCCACCCACCACAAACATTCACCACCTACAGAAGTGTCTACAACCACACAGCAACATGATCCTGTCAACAAAGAAATAAACTTTAACAGACTTTAAGCTGTAATATGATAATTTTTATGCAGGGGCTCCCTGATATCTAAACATTATTTCAAGGGTTCTTCCAGGATAAAGCTGGCCTGGAGGAACTCCAGCTTGTCTTGCTATCAAGATGTATGTAGGATTCCATATTGTGTAGGGGTTTTTCTTCAAGTATAATTTTGTTGTATCATTTGCCCCAAAATCCTTCTTTTTTCACGTGTTTTGTTGGATTCAGCTGCTGTGACATTTATTTGCGCTTCGTCACGAGCCTTCATAATAGCGTACTTTCTATCTTGGATAGCTGAGTGATTAAATTATTTGCTTTGGTCGACTTGTAGTACATGTTGACGGTTTGTTAGCTTAAAGTTTCCACAATTTAGAGTATCTAGCTCCATGCCCAACCCTTCTTTACGCCCCTTACGATTTCCGTGGTAGGTTGCAGTATTACTATTCTTCGTTCCCCTTTAGCCCGTGGCAACACATGTGCGATAACTATTGGGTATCAAACATGGAGAAGACAGGAGGATAATTATAAAAAAGAGTGGGTAAGGTAGTCACAGCGTAGGAGTTCGAGACTTCACTATACTAGGTATAGAATGAATCGAACCCAGTACCTTTGCCGCCATAGACCAGCGCTCTAACCACTCTGTCAATAGTGGAGACTATTTTAATTACAAAATATACCCCCATCTGGCACAGTATATTTTGAAACGGACCAAAAAAAAAAAAAAAAAAAAAAAAAGATAATTTCACAGAAATAACTGGTAGCGGTACACAATCCATAAACTTCTGGCATGCCATTAATCAACTTACACTCATCTTGTCGATTTAAATCCCGAACCGTTAAATTACTACGGCTAATTTCTGCCTGTTCATGTCATATGTCACACGATTTGCCGACAAAAACTCTCCGACACCTGATTATGCTGCGTTTCGTTATTATTTCACAAAGGATTGACAGATATGGAATTTTATGGGCTACCTTTCTTATTGATATCAGAAGTAGATCAGAATGTCTGTATTGTGAATATAAAAAATGCATGATCTTACAAAAACTGGGTCCAGTCTTACATACGGGCGACGTGTTTTCCTCATGTTGTAGGTCGACTGAGTCACTATCAACAGTCTGTTTAGCAATATAAAATAGAGTAATCACTGCTGAGAAAAGCCCAGTGCTAGCTTAGCTGAGCCATGAGACAAGTGTATTTACTTGGACAGTAATATATATATATATATATATATATATATATATATATATATATATATATATATATATATATATATATATATATATATATATATATATATATATATATATATATATTAGTAATAGGTATACAGTAGTTACGCTCGCAAAGAGGAAATTGATTGATGCGAGTAAAAGATGAATAATAATAGTCATCAGTCCCGTTCTCCCCCCCCCCCCCTTTTTTTTCGTGCAGTTATACATAGATATACATATTAATATCTTACCTAACCTCACCGATTTTGATGTCACTCTTTAAAGCTTGTTTTCTATGATCGACTTCTTACTAGAATTATGCTTATTCTTGCCCTAAATTAGCGTTTCAATCAATCAATTTCTTTTAGCTCCCTGAGAAGCATAAGCCTTCAACAAACACTTACCAAGTCTTCCTGTCCTGTGCCATCCGCTCAAGTTCTTTTCATGTTTTCCTCATCATTTTCACCTCTGTATCCAGCTCTCTTCGTGTGTTTTTTGGTCTACCTCTGCCTCTCTTTCCCTGTGGATTCCTGAACAAGGACTACCTTGTAATGCTATCAACAGGTCTCCTCAATGTGTGTCCTATCCATCGCCAGCGAGTTATTCTCAATTCTTGTTCCATCAATGTGTCATCAATTCCACATTTGTGACTTTGTCATACCAGTTCAGTCCTTCTATTCTACGCAAGCACCCGTTTATAAAAGTCTGTAGCTTTTTAGTTGTTGTTTTTGTTGCTCTCCAAGTCTCAGAGCCACACATTAGGACTGACTTGACATTTGAGTTGAAGATTCTTGTTTTCGTGTTGAACTTGATTTCTCTTGTTCTCCATATGTTTCCCAATGCAATGAAACTCCTCTTGCTTTTTTTATTCTTATTTTGATATCATTGTCTGTCCCTCCAACTCTGTCAATATTACTGCCAAGATATGTGTACGCTTCTACGTCCTTTAGTGGTGTGTCTTCAACATTTCTATCAGTTCTTGCATTTATTCTCATAATCTTTGTCTTTTTCCTTTGTATTTTCAGGCCCACTTGTTGTGACCTCTCATCGAGAATTTTCATTTTCTCTTGCATCTGATTATGGTTATGGGACAGAAGAGCCAAGTCATCTGCAAAATCCAGATCATCAAGCTGTTTAGTCAGATTCCACTGGATTCCATTTCTGTTGTGTGATGTCGATGTTTTCATGGCCCAATCTAATGCTAGTAAGAAAAGAAATGGAGACAAGAGGCATCCCTGTCTCACTCCCGTTCTAATCCTAAACGGTTCTGTAAGTTATCCTTCATGAAGAACTCTGCATGTCATCTCTTCATAGGTCTTCCTTATTAAGTTAATGATCTTCATGGGAACTCCATAATGCCTCATCAATTTTCAAAGTGATTCTCTGTCTACACTTTCAAATGCCTTTTCATAGTCCACGAATCCGATGTATAGCGGTGAATTCTATTCCAGCGTATTAGCGTTTAGTACTGCGTTTATAAAATGCCTGAAATTTACTGTATTACTCAGATAGGTAATATCACATAAATGATCATCTCTCTTGCTGGAAATTATAACTATTAATGAGATAAAACGTTTGCTCTGATATTTAATTTTCTCGCACTGAAAATATCTAGCTCTTTGAACAATTACTAGCGCTGATCTCTACTTCTGATGTGCTCGCTGGGAGTGAAGATAAGACACTGAATCGCCTAGGGATAGAAATGTTCTGTCTTCACTTATTTACCATCTCTGAGTCCCGACTCTGCCCAATACGAAGAAACGTTTCGGTAGAAACCTACCTACCTGTAACTAAGGACATGGTAACAATCATCTATGCCATCTCACTTACGGTGAACAATTAACTGTCTCTCAGATATCTAGACGCTAATGATGGTACGTTCACCTGCCATTTACGATTTGTTACTCTTCAGCGCAGCGGTCTTTCATTATTAACTTTTAAGCATGTTTGGTCGAGCGAAGGTGCAAGTATGTAAGTATTTTTAGGTCGAAGTCCTAATCGAGAATATTCTTTCTCATGGCAGCTTTTGAAATAGTAGACAGCAACTCTATCGTTAGTTATTTGTGAGAGGCAAAAGTAGAATGTTATAGACTGTAGGTCTAGCACGCCGTTATCTACATAATTAAAAAAAGAATGTTCGCTGAGAAATCGACCTGAAATCTTATCCCAGCTAGATTTTTTAAAAATACAATAGTTTGCTTATTGTGTGATTAACGCCTTGTTTCAATGTTCAAGACTAGAAGCACTATAAGGGGGTAAAGGTACTGATTAGGCCCAAAAATAGGGGGTGGTGAGGAAAAATGAGATGTGAGAAAGGACTGGAAGAAAGAAACTAAAAATGAACTATTTGATAGTGTTGGTCAAAATTGAAGTTACACGTTGCAGGCTTTTTACAACCAGGAGTGTGTTGATCGGAGAGTGAAAGCTGTTTGATGTATGATGTTATTTGGCACTGTGACGAAATGCCCGTTGTCTCATTTGTCTGTGTTCTACCTGTCTTTTTCTCTTTCTTGTGCCTTCCATTCATTTCTTCCTTACCTTCATTTTCTCTCATATTGGTACGCAACGACTCAGGTTACGTGTTATTGAAATTACCTGTGTCATCACCTTAACCATTTTTCTGTGAAGAAAAATTCCACATTTTTTCAATTCACCAACTTCACTTATTTATTTACTCAAGTTAAACCATAACTGATTATTCAACGTGTTATATGTATTTACAAATTAATAGCTGATTTAATTATTACAAAGAGAAGTGGACACATATGAATCAATGATCTTAAATATAAGTACAACAGAGGTACTTATAAGTAATATTTTACTGAATAATTCAGTTGGATGCTCAGAAATGAGCTAATATATCTTTATCTTTATAGAAGAGGCGGGCAGATACAAAGTTCACGACCGTTTGGAGAACCTCGGCGCTGTGCTTGATTTCTGAAAAAGCCTATGAAGACTCCCTAAAATAGAAGCAAATAAATAAAGGTAATTAACAGGTACTCGTTGGACATAAAGGATTACACTAGACAACAGAAAAGAAAATATAAGTGATAGGCTTACCCGGAATCGAACCTAGGACCAACCGAACGGCGCCATCGCCTTGCTGTGACAGTACATCGTGAAAAGAAGCTCAGCCAATTTTGCACCCCAAAAAAGTGCATTATTGGCTGAGGTCATTCTCATGACACTCACACAACTATGGTATATAGGACCCGTGGACGACCCAGACAGTTTAAAGACGCAATCACTAACATAACTTTCCTATCAGCAAGTATAGACCAAATAAAGGCCAAAATACATGCGTCCAGTAATGTTTAGTGGAAGACGAATAACACAGAATAGACGGGTAGGTTAAAGTCACGGATGGGTGAACTCTTAAATAAATAATGGCGGAAACCTTGAGTCCTGTGAACAGTAAATTAATTAGTAAATAAAAAAATAAAGGTAATTAACAGGTAAAGACGCAATCACTAATATAAGGAATCAAGGTTTCCTCAAATATTTATTTAAGAGTTCACCCATCCGTGACTTTAACCTACCCGTCTATTCTGTGTTATTCGTCTTCCACTACACATTACTGGACGCAAGTATTTCGGCCTTTATTTGGTCTATACTTGCTGATAGGAAAGTTATATAAGTGATTGCGTCTTTAAACTGTCTGGGTCGTCCACGGGTCCTATCAGCCAATAATGCACCTTGTTTGGGGTGCAAAATTGGCTGATCGTACTTTCACGATGTACTGTCACCGCAAGGCGATGGCGCCGTTTGGTTGGTCCTAGGTTCGATTCCGGGTAAGCCTATCACTTATATTTTCTTGTCTGTTATCTAGTGTCATCCTTTATGTCCAACGAGTACATGTTAATTACCTTTATTTACTAATTTATTTACTAATTTATTTAATGTTGGCAGGACTCAAGGTTTCCTCCATTATTTATCAAATAGAAGCACCATCCTTCTATTTACAACTGTGCCAAAAGTAACCTTGAGCGAAGGCAGATATAACCTTCATTGTTTACTCTAAATTTTGGTCATTGTTGGACCATCATTGCAGAGCAGGGGAGGCAATCCCGTGACAGGCATGTGATGTAGTAATGGTAGTAATATCTTACATACAGTATATGCAAACGTACTGTTCACAGTCACCCGCACTTGTAAACACTGCTAAAAGTGGTCTCTTAACAGGGGAAAGCCCATCTTTAACAAGTTTTTGTTCATTTGAGCGGGGGAGACAATCTAACATGGTGAATATGTATATGTTTATCCACAGCATATTAATTCAGTATGATTTGTTAGATACACGTTGGAGATGTATTGTTATTTTCAGTTGACAATAATTATTTCATTATTATAAAATGATAGGAAACTCTGTACAGAGCGATACAACAGGAGGCAATCTGATCATTAGAAGGTTTCCCCCTATGGATCAAGTATTTCGGCCCCTTAATCTCCTTTACACTCTAAGGGGCGAGCCCACTTGGGTCGTGACTTTCAAGTGTCCGCCTCCTGTTGTCTTGTGCAGAGAATTGAACTCACTCCACCTAGGTAAAAGCTTTCAACTTCACTCCTGTTTTCTGCCAGCTGGAGGCAATTGTGAAAGTAACCCTTGTGTTGAAAAAAAAATTATTATCCTGAAGCCCACAGCCCGTTCCGGTTGCTCCACAGCCAGCACGATGCCCTTTCCGCAGTTTCACTGAGTCTCCCCTTGATCTTGACTATCCTTTCAAACCCAACAGTTTCACTGAGTCTCCCTTGATCTTGACTATCCTTTCAAACCCAACAGTTTCACTGAGTCTCCCCTTGATCTTGACTATCCTTTCAAACCCAACAGTTTCACTGAGTCTCCCCTTGATCTTGACTATCCTTTCAAACCCAACAGTTTCACTGAGTCTCCCCTTGATCTTGACTGTCCTTTCAAACCAGTTTCACTGAGTCTCCCCTTGATTTTGACTATCCTTTCAAACCCAACAGTTTCACTGAGTCTCCCCTTGATCTTGACTATCCTTTCAAACCCAACAGTTTCACTGAGTCTCCCCTTGATCTTGACTAATCTTTTCAAACCCAACAGTTTCACTGAGTCTCTCCTTGATCTTGACTATCCTTTCAAACCCAACAGTTTCACTGAGTCTCCCCTTGATCTTGACTATCCTTTCAAACCCAACAGTTTCACTGAGTCTCCCCTTGATCTTGACTATCCTTTCAAACCCAACAGTTTCACTGAGTCTCCCCTTGATCTTGACTATCCTTTCAAACCCCAACAGTTTCAGTAGATGACACACTGAGATAGCCATGACCCTTACAGTGAACCATTCATGTCTAGTCCGTAACCAGATCATTATATTTGGCCACTTTGAACGAGTGTTGCTTGTGCAATCTCGATTCAAACGGCACGGTCAGCTCAATCATTATAATCAGGTGTGATGATGAGGAATGTAGCACTATATTTGGCCGTCTTCGAGATCTTCTGATACTTTTTGGATATGTCCCTCTCTCAGGCAGATCTACTGCCATCTCCCAGTCATTTGCACAGTCAAGAATAGATGGTAAAATGCTACTTGGTTTGGGATGGGCTGACTCAGAAAGTATGTGTTTGCGGTACTCGGTCTGACTTTGCTGTTCGCCTTCACCCTTGCCGGGTAGGTTGTAGCAGCCAGCTCATATAGTACTCTGTTATGGCGCCATGTGTATCGCCCTTGCCCTAATGACACCCTGCAAGCTGTGAGTACATGTCCAAGTGTCTGCATCCTGCGTATACATGCTACTCCACTCTCCAGAGACAGATTAAGAACTCCGGAGATCCTAGGCTATTAAGATATTTTAGGCCCCCTCTACAATATTCTAAAAGATAAAACTAGAAAACAAAAACTAATGGATTTCACTATAATGAGTTTATTAATAATATGTAAAAAAAAATAATTAATAAATCCATACAAACCTCAGAATTTCAAAGAGAAATATTTAGGTTAGAATAACCGTTTTCTTGATTTTTATTGCAAAATCTTTGAAAATGTTCTCAAAATCGATACGACGCAACACGCCCGCTTCCAGACAAAGTAAAGCAAGAGAATTTAGTTTTTCCTGAGTCATGTTTGACCTATGAGAATTTGTAAAACGAAAAATATAGATTTGTTGTAATTAAACAATGCAAATTTAAAACTTTTATCAACCACGTTATTTAAAAAATAAAATTTTTAAAAATTTGCACAAATGCACACTTTTGGATTTATCAGAACCGTCAACAACCAACATCTAGGACATTGTTGCTAAATTGAATGTTCTGAATAGCACTAGGTCTGTAACAAAAAAGCATTAAAAGAAAATGTGAAACAATTTTTTTTTAATTAAAAACTATTTGATTATTACCGACCTTTAACTATTTGTTGTAGAACGGAAAGAGATTAAATACATTGAATTTTTAGAAATTGTTTAGGGGCACGGTCATTTTCGCGGGGCCCCCTGTAAGCCTGGGGTCCTAGGCCCGTGCCAAGGGGACCGAATGAATAATCCGGCGCTGCCACTGTCTATCATAATTGTTAATTGGAATTTGTAGTATTAAACCCATGCTCCAAGCATAATGTTCCATGGTTTTTTGTCAAGACTTTATAAACTTGATAAGTGTATTCTCAATCACATGTTTTATCCCTTTGTCTCATACAGGACAGGAGTGTTTGCCTCTGTGAAATATACTTTACATGCATTTAATGCACTTCTATGCATATGCCATGTTGTATGATTGAAGACTTATCTTACCATCAGTTTTTATGTATGATACTAGCAATAACCCGTCAATAATGACGGAAGCAAATCAAATGATAGATCTGCCCATGCACTCTGAACACATATGGTCCACGTCCAACGAAGCGATCGAATTGGGCACCCATGGATGTGTAGTAAAGTGGATCTGTAGGACAACACGTTCAAAAATTTTCCCCCTCAAAAGCTAGTAACGCATTTTTTAAACAGTCTATAAATAACTACTATATTTGAAAAATTGTCAAGGGCAAGGTCAAACATACCGCTAAAAATTGGACAAAATAATTCGAATTTTCCACTATTACAGTTAAAAATCTATAAATAAATTCCATGTTTGGCCTTGGTTTCAAGGCCATTGTCACATCAAACCGCTAATATTTAAACTAAAGAGTTTGAATTTTCTAACGCCAAGCCTAACAATACCACCCCCCTTTCCCCAAAACACACATGCACACGCTCGACCCTTCCCAATATTTAGGACGAAAGCTGTACAGATTGGCAGCGAACCAAATTTTTGCCTCGTTTTATAAGGGAGAGAGAAGGTGGATTACAAATGAAAATCAAGCCTAACTTGTGTGTTTGAAAAGAAACTTAGATAATTTATTTCTTTATAAATAACAGGGATGTCTTGAAGGGTAGCGCTAATACTGGTTAATATATATCATACAATTTTCCCTCATAATAAATTATCTGGCCTTAGACAATTATTTTATTAATATTTTAGTTCAGTGAACAGAGCACTACAAATTAGAAAAAAATTACCAAGATGAAAACGGGGATAAATGGGTAAAGGACACCTATATAAGAAGATAGATGACAGTTGTCCTTTTAATAATCACTTTTAATATAAAAAATCGACCCATTAATAACAAAGATATGGTAGAAATAAAAATTGAGACAGACGGACAAACACACTTATCAACTGCTCAATTTGGTTGCGTGAGAAAAGTTGAATTTCTAGACACGCGTTCTGATTGGTCAAGGCGTAGATTAGATTAGGGCAATAAAATTAACATTGCGTTGGCAAAAACCGCCATTTGATTTTACAACTATCTAAAGCTGACATCAGCGGGAGAGCCTGTATGACCAAAGCTTTCACCGTCTGGACAATTAAGGCAGTGGTAGAACCCATTAACTGCCAAAGTAAAGCTTATGATATGTGATATTCTTGTTTGAGAGTCCTATATACCAGCATACTTATTGGTGGCAGGAAACCGGCTGAGGGAAGAAGTTGGGAGGAACGCTCAGCTTTGTTGCCGCAGCTACCCCTTTTCTTCAGCTCTGAAGCCAGTTGAATGTATTTGAGAACCAAAGGGCCAAAAGTTGTCACCATATTATAAGATAAGTCCGTTATACCGGCACTGAGAGTGAAACATCAAATATTCCACCACAACCATAATAAATATAATAAATATTAAACTCACCGTGATATGATGAAGAAAACAATCTGTCCAACATATGAACAGTGATACGTACAAGCAGATAGACAGATCAGTGGGTGTAATTCTTACAGTGATCTTTATCCATAGAAATAAGATACTTGGACAGAGTTCCAGTTATTTATTTTGAATAGTGTATATATATATATATATATATATATATATATATATATATATATATATATATATATATATATATATATATATATATATATATATATAGTAGTGAAATGGACAGAGATACAACGGTAAAATATCTCCAAGGATAACATTTAAGGATAAAAACATAATGCGTAGGCTGCGAATAGTACATGATCGCCTAGACCGCGGGTCATCATCCTCCATAATAATTGACTTGCTAGACAGGAGGGGAACGGAGAAAAGTCACGTTTCCCAAGTTGACATAAAAAGTAAGCAACTCGACAGAAGGGACCTTAGATATAATACGCCACAGTCATTTATTGGACGCTTTTGCAATACCAAGCCCTTGATTTGAATTCAGCGGCTAAACGCAGATGTTAGGAATATTACAAAATTTAAAAAGTACTTTTTTCTTAATATTAATGTTAGGAATATAAAAATTAGCTGGCCGGATGGCCTATTCTGAGCAGTGAACTAATATGGTCTTAATTTTACAGACGGATAGATAATATTGAAGATAATGACAAAAGACAGTGTTGTTCACATCATCGACGAACTGTATTGAATCTAAAAGTGTCGCTAATTGCACAAAAAAACACGACCTCGAAACGCAGGTGTTCAAATCTACGTAGTATGGAAGAGAGGGTTTTGGGTGGTAGCTGTGTCTAAATATAACTTTTAACGACAAAATTTTGGAGGGGAGAGAAAGGTTGGTTCAAAAATCAAGTACATTTTGTAGAAACACAAGTAGAGACGGACAGACTAACAGATAACCATCCATACTTGACTGAAGCATGACTGAAATGACTTTATGGTAGGAAATTTGAAATTAAAATAAACCTAGGCAGTGATTGGCCACAGACAATCATATCATTAGCGCTCAGACGCGAAAGTGGGGTCATTTCTCAATAGTTGTTCAGTGATAGACACAGATTTTAAAGTGTGGTGATTTCCATATGAAAGAAAGTGTAATAAATTTAGGGACGCCATACTATAGCCAGCAGCTCAGCTGAGTTTTGCTAGCAATTCTGTGTTATTTATTCATAATCTGGTAAGATTGAAATTATTTCTTTGTATATTTTGAATATTGTTTCATGTTCGAGTGATTTGATACTGCCATATCGAAATCTAGCCTTACAAACAAGTAGGGATTTGCTCTGGACCCCCCGCCCGAGTCAGGGTCTAGGGACCAACAATGTACATAAACTCCAGCAGGGATTATGCAGGACAGATCGGGTGTTGAGAATAATGAAACATATTGCCTATCCTCTTTTAGGGCAGACAACTGATGCGTGATGCCATATGATGATGGATGGTATCCGCATGTCTGGTTTTGTGTAGTGTGCAGATGTGTTCAGTCAAACAATGTTCATACAAAAATAACAGGGCAATCCACATAGAACGTCAGTAAACTCACGACGTATAAAGTCAATGATTCTTGTAACAGCCGTTGACGTTTTTCTTCATTATTTATTGTGGACGCCACAGTGACAAAATGGTTACGCGAATATGTAGGCACATCAAACAGTCATTATCACAGCAACATTCAATACAGCAATAGACGGTAGACAGCATTACAATGATGAGTCAGATGCATGTTATATTTCATAGTGCTGTAAATGTAGTCAGGTGAAAAACTCCATCCTTTTCTATAACAGCCAGGAGATAACCAGATGTATGAGATCAGTTCACTCTCCTTAGTCTGACTTCAGCAAGACAGACACGTCTGCCGAAGTATAAATAATGTCCTCAAAAATATCCTCTAGATAATAAAGGTTTTCCAAACCTAGTTCATTTAACAAAGTAGCAAGTAATGGTCCTTGGGACATGCATCAACCGATGCAGTACAATACAGCGACATGTGAGCTGGGAAAACATCTCGTGACGACGACTTTCGAAGACAGGCTATGAATCGAAATCGCTCACGACCCAAAATCGATAGAGTTAATGAAAAGTCAATTTACCTTGCTTTCAGGAAATACACAGAAATATCACGCCTCCCGACATGTGGGAAACACTAGAGGTATTATCTCGAATAAACGAAATATCCATTAAGAGGACTACACATCCCTGACAGAACAAAAAATAGCGGAGATCCCCTCTTCAACGAGGCATCTCTTTCGCCATTCCAAATCGCTCACTCCACTAGTGGTGGGCGGAAACCGATCGACCAAAAAACAAGACAAGTCATGCGCAGTCCAGCGCAAAAATGACCACAGCTCAAAAGTTAACTGCATTCGATACCAACGCGAGAAGACAAATGCTTACCGAGAAAAGTGACTATAAATTTCAAGCAGTTGTTGCCCTTGCGTTATAAAATAGATATTGTAATAAAACGATGTTGCGAGAATTTATCACGCAACATATCACCACCTCCTCCCGATAAAAAAAAAATGTGGAACATTTTTTTTTTTTTAAATATCAAAGAGCATGCGATAAGCGGCTCAAAACGCACGAATTATGCGCTGATAATTAATTAAATTGCCTAACATGAGGCTAAATATAGAGTGTCTGGTGAGGATATACCTCAACAGAAAAATAAATATGTCTCAAAAAATATTCACATCGGGGAGGTGTCACCAACACACATCACGTTAGCATGTAAACACAATATACGTATGCAAGTTAACATAATCATCATTAAACAGCATACTCTAATATTGTCTTTAAAAATGGATGTACAAATCTGATAGGAAAATTTAAATAGTACATTCTTTGACATGTAATGACATAAGTACATAGTAAAGTTAAACTACATGACGATCCAGGACATATGCTCTGGTATTCCGAGGGTAAGTACACAATCTAGAACTCGTCATGCTTGATACTAGTAAGGTAAGTCCTCAGCTCAACAATGACATTCTGAGAAAGTACAAGCAATATAATGCTAATTAATAACTAATATGCTTCATAAGGTACAATACATTATTAATAATTGTGGCTGTTTAGTAAACTAACGGCCCTTATATTAACTACTCAGTCCTCCTCTATCATCTTAAAAAACGAACAGAAGAAGATGACAACAAAGCACGATAGTGTGTACATATAAAGTAAGTACAGATGTGCTAATCTATTGTAGAAATATAGGTGTGTTATGACTCTGTAATATATGGAAATATAGGACAGAAGTATTAGTTGGAGTCATGTGGGCATCTAGACAAAATGTCAGCCATCACATTATCCGCACCACGGATAGCTCGTACCGTGAAGTGAAAAGGTTGAAGAGCTATAGCATATCGAGTGGATCTCGAACTCTTCAAATTCTTAGTCTGAATAGCTGTAAGAGCTTTCTGATCAGTCTCTAGAATGAAATGTGCGCCCAGGAGGAATCTTTGTAGCTTTAGAATTGACCAAACCATCGCTAACAACTCACGGTCTAAAACCGAGTAGTTCCTCTCTGCCGCATTTAGTTTTCTAGAAATGTACATAACAGGATGCAGAGTATTTGCATATTCTTGCATCAGTGCTGCTCCAATCCCAGTGGATGAAGCATCACTCCGAAGAACAAAAGTCCTATCAAGAGTAGGTAATCTTAAGATGGGAGGAGAAGAAAATATATTCTTGATTTGGTCTAGTGAAGATTGGCATTCTTCAGACCAACGGACCAGATTAGGCGAACCTTTCTTCAACAATGTTGAGAGAGGTGCCATGATCGAAGATAAATTTGGAATAAATCTCCCATAAAATTGAATTAAACCTAAGAGACTCCTAACTTGTTTCTTCGTTTTAGGAACAGAGATGTTCAGTATTTTGGAAGTATTGTGGTCTTCTGTCTTCAAGAGACCATGACCAACACGATGACCCAGGAAAGAGATTTCACCAAAACCAACAAAAGCTTTAGAAGGTTTTGCTGTCAAATTATTCTCACGTAGAGTGGACAGTAAGTCATATAACCCTAAATAGTGATCTTCCCAGGTATCACTGAAGAGACAGATGTCATCTAAGTATGCGATGACATCCGAACGATGTGACAGAATTCGACGCATCATGCGAACGAAAGTGGCAGGGGCGTTCATGAGACCAAAAGGCATAACATTCCATTGAAATAGACCCCTAGGTGTAGAAAAAGCAGTAAGAGGTTTGGCATGCTCTGCTAAAGGCACTTGCCAATAACCTTTAGACAAGTCAAGTTTAGTGAAGAATCTAGAATTAGAAAGTCTAATCAGTAGATCTTCTAACAAAGGCATCGGTTCAGCGTCGAACTTTGTGACCTGATTCAATTTGCGATAATCAACGCAAATTCGTATGTTCTTATCCTTCTTCCGGACAATAACCATGGAAGAAGAATATGGTGAAGTCGATGGTTCAATTATATTTAATTGAATCATTTCATCCAATTCCTTTTCCACTTGCGACTGAAAGTGTATAGGAATAGGATACGGCCTAACCCTAATTGGATTATTGTCGGTAAGAATTATGTCATGTTCTATGACATCTGTGTGTCCAGGAATGTCAGTGAGAACATCCTGAAATGTTTGTAACATCGACGAGACTTGTCGATGTTCGTCACCAGAAAGATTAGGAGAAACAGAAACGTTTTTCCAAGATTCCGTGGAATGTAATGGAACCACTGGAAGGGGAAGGTTGACATCAGAGAAGGTAGCTTCCTCATCCTGAATGACAGACAGGGATGAATAATGACCGTGAGGTGCAGGAGCATCATCCGTTGCCTGGAAAATAGGCAGCAAATAGTCCGGACGTTCGTGAAATTCCGAAAGCATGTTTATGTGGAAAGTTTTATGCTTTCCATCAATATCGACCACATAGTCAACATCGGAAATCCGAGAGACTATTGCATACGGACCTTTCCATGCAATAAGAAGTCTATTTTCCCTACTGGGGAGTAGGACGAATGCTTTGTCACCTGGACAAAGTTGTCGTAGACATCTATTCTTGTTAGCAAACTGCCTTGCCTTCTCTTTAGCAATTTCTGATGAAGCAGTTGCTAGCTTACATGCCTCAATGATCTTTTGTCTAAGAGCAATGACATACTCATATGAGGATTGAGTTTCATCGCTAATATCATCGGCAGTGATGAGATCGTGTAATAAAGACATAGGGCCGCGTGGACGCGCGCCAAAGACAAGTTCGAAGGGAGAAAATCCTGTGTGTTCATTAGGGACTTCTCTATAGGCAAAGAGAGCCGCGGGTAAAACCCTGTCCCAATCTTGAGGATGATCTTCAGTTATCTTACCAAGCAAAGTCTTGAGCGTTCTATTCAGACGCTCAACTAACCCATTAGACATAGGATGGTAGATACTACTGAGAGATCGTTCAATATGTAAGGTAGACATTACCTGTGACATAGTGTCAGATATGAGTTGAGTGCCATGGTCTGACAATATTTCTCTGGGGAACCCCAAGCGAGAAAATATCAACCAAAGAGCATCTGCGATATCTGTAGTAGATATGCTCTTAAGAGGAATAGCCTCTGGCCAACGTGTGCACATATCGACACATGTAAGGATAAACTGATGTCCTCTGGCCGACTTGACCTTAAAAGGGCCAATAATATCTATGGCCATTTTCTGAAACGGCCGAATAGGAATGTCAGCAGCCTGGATAGGCGCAGCATGTCGTGGTCCTCTAGATTTGACCTCCTGACATACCTTGCATGATCGGCAGTAAATACGAATGTCCTTATTGACAAAAGGCCAAAAGAAAGCCGCAAGGACTCTCGACTTCGTACGGGCAAAACCCATATGTCCAGCACATTGCGAGTCATGAGCATGTTGTAATATTTGCACTCTCATGCTCTTGGGAACAAGAATTTGCGAATGTGCCGACGTAGTCGAATCTTGTACCATACGTACAAGTACGCCGTTTCTCATTGCAATCCAAGATTTTCTATTTGTATCCTGATTCGGATCACCTTTCTTCGCAAGAACGAAGAATTTTTTTAAAGAAGGATCTTCTTCTTGCAATTTTATGAAAGAGTCACGAGTGATTACTAAGTGACTATCTTGGCTATCAACTTCATTATCACTATTCAGTGAAGTTTCGGGTGTTTGTAGAGCTTGTGCTCTTGTAACTACTGCATTTGTAGCTTGCATGTTATTATCTTCCCAAGCAGCAATCTGCTGTGGGGTACACTCCCTAACTCCGTGAATACGACCAATAATAAGGTCCGCAATAGGATTAGGTAAGAGACAAGCATGCACATCTCCAGTAAAGAAAGGAGTGGCAATGCGAATTACAGCAGTAGGATATTTTTCTAGAGTGCCGCCAAATGTGACACATTTAATAACCCTTCCTGTAGCACAAGATGGATCTACAAGCGATTGTCTAACACCAATAGTGGTGCATCCGGAATCGAAAAGTAGTGAGACCGGAGTATCATTAACAAGACCCTTATGTAGAATTAAAGAACCCCTCCCGTCATGCGCAACAGCAGCAGGAAGAGCGGGAAGTGGGTGACCACAACTCAAAGTAGTTATGGTACCCGGTTCGAATAAAGTACTGCATTGGGGGCATTTGTTTGCTCTCTCAAAGTCAAAAGCAGAACCAGTGACAGCGTCAAAGTTTTTACTATCAACAACATGATTACAGGCTCCCTCAGTTTCCTGTTGTACAGCATTAGCCTGCTGATATCTCTTTTTTTTGTGTTGAGATCTACCCCGACTATTATTACCTCTGAAGTTATCAGAGTTATTATTATCTCTGCAGTTATTATTGTCTCTATTGTAATTGTTATCCTGGTTCGAATTCCAGTTTCCACGATTACTATCATGTTCACATTGATGCGAACATCTATTTGTTTGGTTCTGAGGTCTTCGGCAGGAATAACCTCTATTACCATATCCTCTTTTGAAATGCTTATAATTATTAGGGTGATAGTAACGAGTACTATCAGGTTGTCTCCAATTCTTCGAAGAAGAATCACCATGAAATTGATTTCCATGATTTTGACAGAAATTACCGCTACTCTTTCTATCAAAATTTTGTTGGAATCTACGAGCAAAGTTTTGACCATACGGAGCTGCCGAAGCAACTGGTAAACCTTCTTTCACCTTAGAGTTACCCATGGTTATGTGTGGGTGCGCAGTTACGTATTGGCAACAGAAATCTTCCATTTCTTTTATTGTTTTAGGTTTACGTTCATGAAGGAAAGCAAGGAAAGACTCATTGACAGACGACATGACTTTGTCTCTAAGTATTAAGTCCATAAGTCCTTCATAAGTTTTTTCCGTCTTAGATAGTTCAACCCATCGTGAGAAAGTAATGCGTATTCTTGCAATAAACTCGGAGAATTCAACTCCATTTTCAGGTAACATGTTTTTAAATTGTAGACGATAGCCGTCTTCGTTAAGCTGATATTTCTTTAACAAAGCGGCCCTGACAACCTCATAATTGTTCTTGTCAGGTTCATCCACCATATTTAATATACTTAGAGCTTTACCTGTCAGTATCCCTGATAACTGATAAACATATTTTGCTTTGTCTATGTTATGAGCTGTACATGCTTGTTCAAATCTGTCCAGATAGAACATTATGTCATCACTGGAAGGACTAAATGTTGGTAACTTAATCTTAAAAGTATCATTATTAGCCTTACCAGAAGATGAACCCTTGTTTGAATCATTACCATTACTCATGCTCGTCAATTTCAATTTTTCCAACTCTAAAGCTAAGACCTTTTCTTCATGTTCCATTTTTGCTTTCTCTTTCCTCTCATCAGACTCTCTCTGTAATCTTCTTTCCTCAGCCTGAGCCTCTTTTTGAAGTCTTTCATTTTCAGCTTCTTTTTCAAGTCTTTTATTTTCAGCCTCTTTTTCAAGTCTTTTATTTTCAGCCTCTTTTTCAAGTCTTTTATTTTCAGCCTCTTTTTCAAGTCTTTTATTTCAGCCTCTTTTTCAAGTCTTTTTTCTCAGCTCTAGCTGTAGCTGGAGTTTTCTTCCTCAGCTTCTGATTCCCTTTTTTGTTTTTCCATTTCCATTTGGAATCTTTTTCATCCACCTGCATCTGCAGTTTCTTTTGTTCAGCTTCCATTGCTTTATCATATCGAGCAGTTGCAAATTCTTCTAACTTATCACCAGTCTTCCCAAGCAATTTACCCTGCTCAATAAAGTGCTCAAATGTAGACATGTTGTCTAACATATGAGTCCAAAACCTGAAATAATTAACTAATTTATTTCAAACCTAAGTGTAACAAGTCTTAATTAAGCACTTGTATATTCACATCACATTATATTATCCCAGTCTCTGTGGGAAACAAGTCTCCAATCAAAGAACTTGTATATGAAATATCAGCACTCAATTCTTGATCATAAGTGCACTTCTCATTCAATAGTGCACGACACTATTCATCATTCATTTATCATCAGTGTAGTAGTAACAGTGCATTAGCATAGCCCATTAACTAATTACTATAACTGTAAACAATGACTATGTAAACACATGCAGAATGTAAACATTGAAAATGTAAACAATACAAACAATGTAAACAATAACAATGTAAACAATAACAAAGATCAGCAACAATACAAAAACGTTCGCAGAAATCAACTAAAAATAAAGCAGAAATTAATGAAATATCACAAAAAATGTGACGATATCTGCGATAGAATTAAACAAAATACATGACACCACAGTGTATAAACAAAAATGTTGTATGAAACTAAATTATAGACAAGAGTAGGCTAACAAATACAAACAAATCAAAACAAAACTAAAGAATGCGAAATAATAACGAAAACAATATTAAAACATGTCATCACAGCTAACATAAATAGCAACAGAAGTCGCTTAGCAAATTCCAGTATCGGAAATTTGCAAACCCTACAGAAAACGCTCACAATAGACGACCTCTATGACGTGGCATAATCTAACGGAGACACCACCCAACCGAGAACCCGCTGAAATATAAACATATAAATATACAAATAACATATAGACATATAACATATAGAATGAGATGATACACAGAAGACTCAGCAGAAGTATAAGGGCACAGTTTACATACAAACAGGCCACTTAACTTATAGGCTTCCAATCGTAGAACAGCAGAAAAAACGGATGTCAATCAACGTCCTAAAGAGCGAAGCTCCAACGATGATGGCACATCTGAACTGCTTCCACTGCTAACACGATGGTACAAGAGCTTCTGAAATACTGTGTGTTGAGTTGTTTCGGCACTTGACCTTCTAATCCAAAAGTAAGTTGATGGAAATCGGTACTTGGCCTTCTTCAGAAAACAACCCGTTTCAACCGGCACTTGACCTTCACAAAAACGACAGCACTGGAACCTTGACAGCAGCAACTTGCTTGACTTGCGTAAAAGATAACAGCAGTCCGAGTTATCCGGCAACATGTAACAACGCCGGGTACTGTCAAATTCTTGTTTCCGTCAAAAAGTTGAAATTTTGACTTTTACCGGGCAACGCCGAGTACTTTGAAAATTTTGAAGATGTTGACTGTATTGAAGAATGTTAATTTCTTGAAGGATGCTGATGAATTCTTGTTGAAAATGAAGTGGGTAAGGGACCCCGTGTTTGCTGGTACCAGAATCAAACCAGCTTATGGCCACCAAATGATGCGTGATGCCATATGATGATGGATGGTATCCGCATGTCTGGTTTTGTGTAGTGTGCAGATGTGTTCAGTCAAAACAATGTTCATACAAAAATAACAGGGCAATCCACATAGGACGTCAGTAAACTCACGACGTATAAAGTCAATGATTCTTGAAACAGCCGTTGACGTTTTTCTTCATTATTTATTGTGGACGCCACAGTGACAAAATGGTTACGCGAATATGTAGGCACATCAAACAGTCATTATCACAGCAACATTCAATACAGCAATAGACGGTAGACAGCATTACAATGATGAGTCAGATGCATGTTATATTTCATAGTGCTGTAAATGTAGTCAGGTGAAAAACTCCATCCTTTTCTATAACAGCCAGGAGATAACCAGATGTATGAGATCAGTTCACTCTCCTTAGTTTGACTTCAGCAAGACAGACACGTCTGCCGAAGTATAAATAATGTCCTCAAAAATATCCTCTAGATAATAAAGGTTTTCCAAACCTAGTTCATTTAACAAAGTAGCAAGTAATGGTCCTTGGTACATGCATCAACCGATGCAGTACAATACAGCGACATGTGAGCTGGGAAAACATCTCGTGACGACGACTTTCGAAGACAGGCTATGAATCGAAATCGCTCACGACCCAAAATCGATAGAGTTAATGAAAAGTCAATTTACCTTGCTTTCATGAAATACACAGAAATATCACGCCTCCCGACATGTGGGAAACACTAGAGGTATTATCTCGAATAAACGAAATATCCATTAAGAGGACTACACATCCCTGACAGAACAAAAAATAGCGGAGATCCCCTCTTCAACGAGGCATCTCTTTCGCCATTCAAATCGCTCACTCCACTAGTGGTGGGCGGAAACCGATCGACCAAAAAACAAGACCAGTCATGCGCAGTCCAGCGCAAAAAGACCACAGCTCAAAACTTAACTGCATTCAATACCAACGCGGGAAGACAAATGCTTACCGAGAAAAGTGACTATAAATTTCAAGCAGTTGTTGCCCTTGCGTTATAAAATAGATATTGTAATAAAACGATGTTGCGAGAATTTATCACGCAACAACAACTAATAAATATTTTTCAGAATCTATAGTCTGGGAGGATCTATCTGATGTAAAACCACAATGGTAAATGTGCTGTTTGGTCAGAGAGATCTGACCTGTCTGTATGATGTGGTTGTTGTGTCAGTGTTGTGTCCAGACGTGGGTTGAGAATAGATTTTGACACATGGCCTATACTTTGATTGCAGAGCTGCGAGTTTCTGTTGTCAACAAAGCAGTGACTATTCAGTTGGTGACTTTACTCGAGTGTATCTGTGCAGTACTTGTGACAGAGACCACCATTATTGCCCGCCAGCACGGAGAGGTGGGACCATCAGTTTTCAGCACCAGAGCTACAACGACGAGATGAGTGAGCCTCTGGTCTGCTGGACTTTCACCAAAGCCCTTTAGTTACTAATACCCCCATAAAATTCCCACCATTTTCTGGACACTGTGTAGTCAATATAGACAGGTGTGATGAGGCCACCCCAACAGCACAAACATTAAATATCCTCCCAAGTAGATGACTACTAGAACATTTTAATAAAACTAACTAGTATAGTACATATATATGTACACTATTGCATTTATGATATAATATTCCATGCATTTCTTTCATAATCTCTAAATCTTTTTAAGTCTGGTCAACCTAAAAAATTGATCCAGAACAAAATAAATGTAATATAATTTTATCAAAAAATTTACACACGTGAGTTAGTTCAGTGTATTTTAACATTTATTAATATTATTAGTCTTGTTAAATATCTGTGGGTATATCTATAACCTATTACACCACACTACATATCATAACCCTAGACACTTTACGTAGCCACATTCATTAAAAAAAAATTAAGTGTGAGGTCGTAGTGGTAGCAAGAAAGGCCTTCTGACAATTCACAACTACATTTTATCTCAGGAGCCTTCACAGCTGGCCTCATACAATTACATTTAGTAATATCACCATCATACAATACCATCAACACCACTACATAAATTGGGGGCTCGTCCGGGATAATTAGCCCAACAGTAATATTAGGATCTCCTGGTGGGAGAAATAAAAGTAGGGAAATAAATTGTAAAATTCCCTTTAAAATTAAAAGTGTCCCTGCAGATAAAAGTTGGTGAATCTTCACAGCCAGTAATAATTAATTAGTTAACTGGTTAGTTAGAATTGTTAGACTATAGTCATAAGAAGTACTTAGTGTATTTACTGGTTAGAGATTTATCTTGTATATTATTATATTGTCTAAAAAGTATGGCGGAGCTGGCAAAATTTAGATCAGCTGCTGTGCTCACCGCGAAGGAGATGGGAATGGATGGTCAAATTTTAATTCAATACGTAACGGCTGAATGTGATAAATATATTGAACGGGAAGAAAGGAGATTAGAAAAAGAGGCTGAAAGAAAATTGGAGTCTGACAGGTTGGTTGAAGAGAAGAAGTTAGAGGCTGAGACTAAGAGGCTGCAGATTGAGGCAGAAGAAAAACGACAGCAAAGGGAGGCAGAAGATAAAAAGGCCGAAAGGGAGGCAGAAGAAAAAAGGTTGACTGCCGAAAGGGAGGCAGAAGATAGAAGGTTGCAGAGGGAGCACGAATTACGACTAAGGGAGCTGGAATTACAAGGCCAGGCTCCTGAAAATGGTGCCAGCCCTTTTGCCTCAGATGCTACGCCCAGTCTGGGAGCCTCAAACTCAGCTATGGGGTTTCATTTAGACCATTTTGTTGAAAAAGACGATGACATAGAGGGGTACCTAGGACGTTTTGAGTTATTAGCTACTACATATGGGTTAGAGAGAGAGGTGGAGCTTAAAGCTATCACAAGGATTGAGAGGTACTTCTTATGAAGTATTTGCCAAAATGAACAGGGAAGACCAAGACAATTATGACATGTTAAAGCAGGCTTTGTTATTAAGGTACGAGAAGAATGGTGAATTTTATCGTAAGAAATTTAGAAATGCCAAACTGTTGTCTGGGGAGACATACCACCAATTCTCTGCCAGACTAGAAACCTATTTGGAGAAATGGACGGCTCTGGGGAAGACCCAAGACCTTAAAGAAATGATCATGATTGAGCAATTGAGAGAGTCCATGGCTCCAGACATGAGAAAATTTCTCATGGAACAAGGTGCAGAGAAGTTGGGGGAAATTTTAAATGTTGCTGAGAGGTATCAGGCAGCTCAGGCAGAGGTAAGTGGTGCTAAAAAGAAGCACATAGACAATTTTAAAGCTCCACAGCAATTTAATAAATTTGATAATAGAGAGCAGGGAAATAAAGGTAGGACAAACTTTGAGCGGCCAAGAAATGACTATCGCGACAGAAACTCACAGTTCAATGACCAAAAGTTCAATGAAAGAAAACCGTTGAACCAAGGAAAAAGATGGTGTAAATGGTGCAAGAAGGATAACCATAACACCGAATTTTGTAGAAGGAAACCTTCAAACATTGCTGCAATGAAGTCGGGGACGCAAAGATTAAAGGTTAATCCTAAGGGACAACAGGAACCTTATCACCCCCCAGTTTGTGAGGATGTTATTTGTAATGGGGTCACCATAAGGTGCCTTTATGATACAGGTTTGGATTATGATTCAGTTGTGAAGTCTAGCCTAGTGGACCCAAGTCAGATACCACAGAAACAGTGGAAATACAAGGGGCGACTAAGGACATACCACTCATGACACTTCCCATCGCAAGGATAACGGTGAAAACTCGCTATGTGGAAGGAGAAATCAGAGCAGCAGTGATAGATGAACCAATCTACCTTCTGATATTGGGGTGTAGATACGTCTTCTTGGGGAATCCCGAGAAACCTGTGATCATGGCGACAGTGCAGACCAGGTCACAGAAGAAGGAGGAAGAAGGTGAACCTATAAATTGCCCAAATGCCACACACCTCCGAGCAAGGGGGAATATTTCATGAAGAACAAACTATTATACAGGAAGACAGGAACTAGATCCACTGGTCACGGACAGTTAGTTCTTCCCAAGATATATAGGGCAAACTTAATAAGGAACTTACATGTTGGAAAAGATGGTGACCATGAGAAAGTCGGTACCATCTGCCAAAAGATTGCTCGAAAATACTATTGGCCCGACGTAAATGTCGATGTTGAAAACTTTGTAGAAGCATGTGGCGTATTTCATGAGGGAACACCCACAAAGGGAAAATATGTGCAGGACCTAGAAACGCCACGGGGCAACTTTAGGCCTGAAAGGAAAACTAATTATACTCGGGTAGACAAAGTGGAATGGGAGCCCCCTTTTCACACCCAGTCTTCACTTGAATGGATTAACATGGCCACTATGCGAAGAGTACAAAGAAGAAATTTAACCCAGGATAAGATGACAATCCCTCGGTCGAACTTATATAAACTGGAAGAACAGAAAAGAGAGCGAAGATCTCTCATAAGCAATCTAAAGTGGGGAGACAAACCCAAGAAAAAAATTGGTAGTGGTCGTTTTGTGAGTGATGATTCTAGGAAGAAAAGTCCTCACTATAGGGCTTCTAATGGACGGGACCCGATGGGTTCCATGAAAAATAAGTATGATAAATTAAAGATCCAGATGTAGCCCTATTAAGGACCTGGACAGATGAGAAGGCGGAAGAGACTGTTACCTCATCTTATCAATATGTGAACGAACTGACCAATCGTTTGAAAGCTGGATGGAAACTGGCAAATGATAATTTGAAGCAAGCCAGGAAGAAACATGCAGCATATTTTAATAGGAAGGAAAAGGACAGGGAACTGGCAGTCGGAGAGAAGGTGCTGCTTCTACTACCCGGAAGCCAGAATAAATTACAAATTGGTTGGCAAGGTCCATATACGGTTCTAGAGAAGGTGTCTAGAACAAACTATCATCATCATCATCATCAGTTGCCATCTCCACAACGGAGGTTGGCTGTAATGGATCTCCAACGTCTTCTGTCTCTTGTCTTGGTGGTACACTCTGATAGACTCTTTCCCGTCCATCTCTTGATGTTATCTTCCCACTTATAGCGCTGTCTTCCCCTTGCACGTTTACCTTCAACTCTCCCTTCTGTTATGGTCTTCTGCAAGGTGTTATGCCTTTTTATGTGGCCAAAGAACAAACTATAAAATTGACAAAAAGGGGAAGGAAAAAGTTTATCATGTAAACCTGTTAAAGAAGTATCTGGACAGACCACTCCAGGAAAGCACCCCCTTATTGACCTTAGCTATTGCAACCCAGATGCAAAAGGAACCACTCACCTCACATGAATACCCATTACATCCTTGTGAAACAGCAGCACAGGTAAAAGTCAGTAAGCACCTGACTAAAAACCAGAGGGAGAGAGTTCAACAGGTTCTGGAGGAACATACAGATGTATTAACAGATAAACCAGGCCATACAAATTTGCTACAGTATGACATGAAACTGGTAGACTCAAACCCAATCTGTATGAGAGCCTATTCTATTCCGTTCGCGAAGGAGAAGGCATTGAAGGAAGAAATAGAGTATTTGTTGAAGGAGGGGATTATTTCGCACAGTGAATCATCTTTTAGTTCTAGTGTCGTTTTGTTGAGAAAACCGTCTGGGGAACACAGACTGTGCATAGATTACAGGAAACTGAATGCTGTCACAGAAGGACAAGTGGATCCATTACCAGACACAAAACAGTTATTTGCCAGACTGAACAAGGCAAAATACTTTTCAAAGGTGGATCTTAGTAAAGGCTATTACCAGATCCCAGTGAAGCCTGAAGTGAGACCTTATTTGGCTTTTAGCACTTCGGATGGACATTATGAATTCAATATGCTACCATTCGGACTGAAAAATGCTCCGAGTGTGTTTTCAAGGATGATGCGCAAATTGTTGGATCCCCTGAATAACCCATGTATCACGAATTTCATGGATGATATTCTCGTCGCCACAGAGACATTTGAAGAACACATTGAAGCTCTGGAGATGTTGTTTGATAGACTTCGGGAGGCGAACTTAACTGCTAGGCCAACAAAATGTTGTATTGGATGCAAAGAGTTGGAATTCTTGGGACACACTGTATATCAGGGTAATATGACCCCTGATCCTAAGAACTTGGAAAAACTGCAGAGAGCACCTAGGCCACAAACAAAAAAGGACGTGCGATCATTCGTGTCGTTATGCGGATTTTATCAGAAATACATCAAAAATTTTAACGCTATTTGTGCTCCTCTGACTGATCTGACTCGCAAGGGACTTCCAGATAAAATTATTTGGACTGCACAATGTGAACTAGCGTTCCAAGAGTTAAAGGAAAAACTCACTAGCAAGCCTATTCTCAAACTGCCTGATTTGACACAGGACTTTGTCTTAAGAACCGATGCAAGTAATGTAGGACTCGGAGGGGCTTTGTTGCAAAGATCATCTTCACCTGATGGGGAACTTAAACCAGTCGCTTATGCAAGCCGCAAATTGAATAAGGCGGAACAAGGATACTCCACAAGCGAAAAAGAATGTTTAGCGTTAATCTGGGCAATAAAGAAGTTTCAAATCTATCTGTATGGTAGGACATTTGTGGTGGAGACGGACCATCAGCCTCTCGTGTTCTTGTCTCAGGCTAAGCATGAAAACGCAAGATTGCTGAGGTGGTCTTTGTTGCTTCAACCTTATCAGTTTAGTATCCAATATATCCCAGGCAAATTGAATGTCGGTGCAGATTTCCTCAGTCGGCACCCCTGTGATCAAAATTAGAGTAGTGGCAGACGTGAGGAGTAATTTTACCTATGTGTATCGCTGGTTTTGGAACTTGCCATAGGCATGTTTTCAAGTGGGGAGATGTGTAGTGAAATTGACAGAGATACAACGGTAAAATATCTCCAAAGATAACATTTAAGGATAAAAACATAATGCGTAGGCTGCGAATAGTACATGATCGCCTAGACCGCGGGTCATCATCCTCCATAATAATTGACTTGCTAGACAGGAGGGGAACGGAGAAAAGTCACGTTTCCCAAGTTGACATAAAAAGTAAGCAACTCGACAGAAGGGACCATAGATATGTTACGCCACAGTCATTTATTGGACGCTTTTGCGATACCAAGCCCTTGATTTGAATTCAGCGGCTAAACGCAGATGTTAGGAATATTACAAAATTTAAAAAGTACTTTTTTCTTAATATTAATGTTAGGAATATAAAAATTAGCTGGCCGGATGGCCTATTCTGAGCAGTGAACTAATATGGTCTTAATTTTACAGACGGATAGATAATATTGAAGATAATGACAAAAGACAGTGTTGTTCACATCATCGACAGACTGTATTGAATCTAAAAGTGTCGCTAATTGCACAAAAAAACACGACCTCGAAACGCAGGTGTTCAAATCTACGTAGTATGGAAGAGAGGGTTTTGGGTGGTAGCTGTGTCTAAATATAACTTTTAACGACAAAATTTTGGAGGGGAGAGAAAGGTTGGTTCAAAAATCAAGTACATTTTGTAGAAACACAAGTAGAGACGGACAGACTAACAGATAACCATCCATACTTGACTGAAGCATGACTGAAATGACTTTATGGTAGGAAATTTGAAATTAAAATAAACCTAGGCAGTGATTGGCCACAGACAATCATATCATTAGCGCTCAGACGCGAAAGTGGGGCCATTTCTCAATAGTTGTTCAGTGATAGACACAGATTTTAAAGTGTGGTGATTTCCATATGAAAGAAAGTGTAATAAATTTAGGGACGCCATACTATAGCCAGCAGCTCAGCTGAGTTTTGCTAGCAATTCTGTGTTATTTATTCATAATCTGGTAAGATTGAAATTATTTCCTTATATATTTTGAATATTGTTTCATGTTCGAGTGATTTGATACTGCCATATCGAAATCTAGCCTTACAAACAAGTAGGGATTTGCTCTAGACCCCCCGCCCAGTCAGGGTCTAGGGACCAACAATGTACATAAACTCCAGCAAGGATTATGCAAGACAGATCAAGTGTTGAGAATAATGAAACATATTACCTATCCTCTTTTAGGGCAGACAACTAATAAATATTTTTCAGAATCTATAGTCTGGGAGGATCTATCTGATGTAAAACCACCATGGTAAATGTGCTGTTTGGTCAGAGAGATCTGACCTGTCTGTATGATGTGGTTGTTGTGTCAGTGTTGTGTCCAGACGTGGGTAGAGAATAGATTTTGACACATGGCCCATACTTTGATTGCAGAGCTGCGAGTTTCTGTTGTCAACAAAGCAGTGACTATTCAGTTGGTGACTTTACTCGAGTGTATCTGTGCAGTACTTGTGACAGAGACCACCATTATTGCCCGCCAGCACGGAGAGGTGGGACCATCAGTTTTCAGCACCAGAGCTACAAATATAAGATGAGTGAGCCTCTGGTCTGCTGGACTTTCACCAAAGCCCTTTAGTTACTAATACCCCCATAAAATTCCCACCATTTTCTGGACACTGTGTAGTCAATATAGACAGGTGTGATGAGGCCACCCCAACAGCACAAACATTAAATATCCTCCCAAGTAGATGACTACTAGAACATTTTAATAAAACTAACTAGTATAGTACATATATATGTACACTATTGCATTTATGATATAATATTCCATGCATTTCTTTCATAATCTCTAAATCTTTTTAAGTTCTGGTCAACCTAAAAAATTGATCCAGAACAAAATAAATGTAATATAATTTTATCAAAAAATTTACACACGTGAGTTAGTTCAGTGTATTTTAACATTTATTAATATTATTAGTCTTGTTAAATATCTGTGGGTATATCTATAACCTATTACACCACACTACATATCATAACCCTAGACACTTTACGTAGCCACATTCATTAAAAAAAATTAAGTGTGAGGTCGTAGTGGTAGCAAGAAAGGCCTTCTGACAATTCACAACTACATTTTATCTCAGGAGCCTTCACAGCTGGCCTCATACAATTACATTTAGTAATATCACCATCATACAATACCATCAACACCACTACATATATATATATATATATATATATATATATATATATATATATATTTATATATTTATATATATATATATATATATATATATATATATATTTATATTTATTTATTTATTTATTTATTTATTTATTTATTTATTTATTTATTGAGTTTGACAATCCCTGTCCCAGAAAAAATTTGAGGTACAGGGAAATTAAATTGTAAGATAATTACCTGAACTTTAACACAAGTCTTACTCACTTTAATATTATTGAGTTACAGTTCTGTTTACATTTTATTTCGTCCTTATATTAAATACATTACCCTAGACACACTCAGCCACACAACATCGCATAGCCTATTTTAAACAGATTGAGATCTGAGAGGTAGCGGATAAGGACTCTGAGAATCATCATCAACAATTAGACTCAGGGAACTTACACATCTTGACCTCAATCTGTTTACCCTTATTTAATAACACCAGTAACCTCTTTTACCACAGGATGCAAAGCCCAAGACTGAATTATAGGAACGGATATTGTCCTTAAAATGTCGATGTTGTGGATGCTCTGGGTTGCTCACAAGATCCTTGAGATACGGAGGAAAATGACGTCTCTGCTCTCCTTCTTGCTCCAACAGCACTGTACATTTATGGCAGCAATATCTGAGTGTACCATCGGTTGATCTTTCCACTTGAAAATTGAGAGAGTGACAGAACTGACATTCCTGATCCTTTGGGCCACAGTTGTGTACAGCAGCTGCATTCTCATCAAAGGCATCATGATTTGTAATTGTTGGACATCGTGCAGCTCTTGATCGTCTCACTTGTTGTGCAGCTCTACGTTTGGTTGCTTCTTCTGAAGTCTCCTTTGCTCGTTGTGATGCTCTCAACTGACGAATGCGAAAAGCTTCTGCAGCGCGTAGAGATTCATGCTCCTCTTCAGACAGATTTGCTCGTTGTGACTGACGCTGTGCTTGTCTTTGTGCCGCTTCATGTTGTCGTCGTATTGCTGCTTCTTCTAGAGTCTCGATTGCTCATTTTGATTGACGCTATCGTGTTTTCCTCTTAGCATCTGCAGCTCGTTTTGCAGCCATCTTATCATTTTGATCTATAATAATAAGTCTGCAATGCTTTAAATTAAAATTTTGTCTTGAAGAAACAATCAAAACCTTACATTTTAAGGTTATTTTTAACAAAATGATGAGTTAAATCCGTTTCCAGAATGAAACTGGGTTCTACACCAACCTTTCCTCGTTGAGTGTTACTATTTTCGGGAGAGTACATATAAGGGAAAAAATACAATTAATGTCTAACTTTCAACTACAGTTGCATCCCTTAGATGTGACCGACGTACAAACGGCGAGAATTATGGATTTTGATGATTTCTGACAGAAACTGGGACTAAAAGAATGTATACAGATTATGTTGTCATTTTTATGAATGTACTTTTTAACTGACAAACTGTAAGACAGTGATTCTCAAGCCTTAGAAACCAAGAATACAACCCCTCCACCTCCCCCATACAGGGGTTACTGCTCAAGTGGCAAAAATAAAATCAATGATTCTCAAACCTAGGCAGCCATGACCTCAAATGATTTTACTGCAGGACGTGCAGAACAAACACCAGTGGTTCTCAAACCTTTGGCGGCAATGCCCCCAAAATGGTTTTACTATTTTATTGACAGAATATAAGCCAGTGGTTCTCAAACATTTGATGATCACTGCCCTAACTTCCTTGTTGGTTAAGCTAACAGCCCATAGGTTGCAAATTGTCATGGAGCTGTCTATCCTTTCTCTTCTACATTCCTCCACTCATTCTATTCTGTCATTGTTTTCTAATCTTCCATATTAGTCATCCGTTTATTTCTTCTTTTTAGCCTGTACAAACACACTCCGAGAACGTTATCTCAAGTAAAATTCTTGTATTAAATTTCGTTAAGCAGGCAAATTAGAATCAGCCAGGTCGTGGTTTTGGGGACACGCGTTAGTACTGTTACAGGAAACGGTTAATTAAGGGTAAAGTTACTATATAGGCGTGGTGTTTTTCTGCGAGACACCAATTAACCAGTGATTCACCGACGACCATCTATTTCCTGTGGAACGATGTATATATCAGAGAAAATGTAATGTTTCTGTACTCTTGATGATCACTGTGGTACCAGCCGAAACTAAGTTTAAGTACAGAAGACTTTTTTAAGAATATACAAATATACAAGTATATACTGACGTAGTACACAACTGTGAGTACAGTAAATTCAAAGACGTACTAAGGAATATTTTCCAACATTCAAGTCTGGATTCTAAGATCCTGAAGTGATCCTGTGCGGTGAGTTATCTCCCAAAATTATGTGTTTAATTATTGCTTAACTAGCAACAACCAGCCAAAATTGGCAGGTTGTTAATTATAGTATGTTGTTTCTGCTACATGTAAGTAGTATAGTATGCGCAAAACAGGTGTAATTTCTGCAGGCACGTGACTTTTATATAGTCTGCAGGTGCGTGACTTTTATATAAGGAACATGTGGTAGCGCATTGTGGTGCGAGTGACTTTTATATAAGGAAAATGTGGTGGCGCACTGTGGTGGCACGTGACTTTTTATATAAGGAAATGTGGTGGAGGAGCGTGGAGGAGAGGTCTTGTTATATAGTAATATATAAGTTCAATAATGGCGGGCGTGTTGTTGTCCTGGTAGTGTGTTGTGTGTTGATTATTTTACAAACAGTTATACGTACATATTACAGACAGGTAGACAATATTTACATATATTACAATATTTAGTTATACAATAAGGCATATATTACAATAGTTAGAGATATATATTTACAACAGGTAGACGATATTTAATTATACATATATTGCAACAGTTAGACTTCTATATAAAAGAAAAGAAAACACTAGATACATTTTATATATTTATTGACAAAGTTAGTTGGTCTATGGGTGCTGGTGACGTCTAACCTCCCTTCTTTTTCGTGTACGCCTAGGAGCTCTCAGAGCAAAGTCGGTTCGGATTACTTGGTGAGTCTGTCACTTCTTTTTCGTGTAGTCATCTTCAACAAGGTGAGTGTCTGTCGTTATCACGAAATCGTTTATGAAGGAAAAACAGTCTTGTGGCTCGCTAGCCAGGGTCTGACTAGTCGAAAAACTAATCGATCGTTGGTGTGTTGTCTAGCCGAAAAGGGCAGTAGGACGCGCTGCATAGTACCACCGCGAGCCTTGACCAAGATGAAATAAATGGCGTAGAGACCACAAACGTTGGTAACTACATCTTGTAAATGTCTAGCATTGTAGTTAACAGGTCGGGTAGAGTTTCTGGCTATAAAATTAAACAGGTCCGGGTGTCTAGGCGGTAGTCCGAAAGAATCAAAATATTCAAAAGTTCCAAGTCCATTATAATATAGAGCGACCCAGTTGTCACTGGGGCGATAGCTAGGGTCCGTGTTGATGACGAAAGCCGCCGTCTGGCTTGGATCGATACGTAGAGGTAATTGGTCACGAGCTAAAACTTTAACGAGCCCAGTTCGTTTAATAAATATATCCGACAGGAGGATGGTCCGTATCTCGTCTGTATTCATCGTCTAAGTGGTGTAGTCTGTCAAAACTTGGCGCGATTTCGAGATCTCCAAGATCGAGTCTTGCTCGGCGTAGACGAGGACCTGTAATGGTTCGGGCGTGATCTCGGAGAATTTAAGTTCTATTGAGAGAGGTCCCGACTTGGCCATTTCAAACTGGTCACCGTCCAGTAGACTGGGGGTGAGGTCAAAGGCGTATAAGGCGTACCCATTCTTAAAATGTCTATACTCGAGGTCGTTGCCGGCGTCTTTACCAACCAGTCCCATGGCTAGATTCGTCCCGAAGAAGGCTCTCACGTACTGGTTGTGCTCATAATCCATCGACAAAGGCTTGCCACTGACTGTTCTGCCGTCCGCGCTGACATTTAAATATGTCAGACCAAAAGTAGCGAAATTGAACGGATTAACCGTATACAAACCGTTAAAAGCGGTCGAAGTGACTAGGCCAATCACTAGGCGGGTCGGGGTTTGACTGAGAAATAGATTATCCTGCATGTGCGATAACATACCTCTAGGAATAGAGAAAGTTTTTAGCACAACTCGTTTCAAGGGGTACTTGGCATTACCGCGCAACAAGGCTTTCTCGTGGGCTAGAGAGACGGCTGGGTTTAATTTGGCTTTTCGTACAACCAGGGCCGCATAAGTTATAATAGATTTATAACCACCAGCGTGATCGTGTCCCAGCACGTTGAACGCATCTTCAGACGGCGTGAGTTTTACTTTAACTGTCACACCGTTTAACAGGTAGCGATCTTGGGCGAAAATATCTGAATGTAACCGACCCATCATATCGATGTCCTGAGAACCAGCCGCTATATGTCGACGCAGTCTTAGTCCGTTGTTATTATCACCCTGTGTTTCCGCAATAAAGTTTGGCGTGTCTTTGTAAAACAAAGCCGCTGTCATATGGCCTCGCTTGGCTTCCTCCCCGTAATTCAACGTGGCTTCCAGGTAAGCTCTATAAGGATAGGTGTTCTCGCTGGGGGTAATCAGCGTGTCGTTCAGGGAAACGTCGACTTGGGAGAATAAACTGTGCAGGTAATAGTTGACCGGGGCCACCTCTGCATCAGTGGGTAATTTGTTACCATTAGCTAACGTGATTTTGGCACGCACGTGCAGAAAAGTATTCAACAAATCTAGATATTCTTCGCCGTTCTCCGATATTACAAATTCCACCGGGGCTCCGGGGGATAAGGCGGCCAACGGATGTATCTCCACAAATTGACCCTCTCCTACGGCTGTCTGCGTTGGTGGCACGCTAAACAAATCTAGACCACTGTGAAGACATTTGCATGAGCTGGGGTGAATAAGCGCCATCATTCAAATATATCAGAGTACCGTCGCTTGTTCTGGTGGGAATGAGAAGGACGAGTTCGGTTACTTCGTTTTATTCTTTTCGGCTCGCCAGGTGGGGCAGCTCTCGTTTTTCTTTTTCTTCTGATACCACTACCTGATTGGTTAGTGGTGAGGTATATATATATTTATTGAGTTTGACAATCCCTGTCCCAGAAAAAATTTGAGGTACAGGGAAATTAAATTGTAAGATAATTACCTAAATTTTAACACAAGTCTTACTCACTTTAATATTATTGAGTTACAGTTCTGTTTACATTTTATTTCGTCCTTATATTAAATACATTATCCTAGACACACTCAGCCACACAACATCACAGAGCCTATTTTACACAGATTGAGATCTTAGAGGTAGCGGATAGGGACTCTGAGAGTCATCATCAACAATTAGACTCACTGAACTTACACAGCTTGACCTCAATCTGTTTACCCTTATTTAATAACACCAGTAACCTCTTTTACCACAGGATGCAAAGCCCAAGACTGAATTATAGGAACGGATATTTTGCTTAAAATGTCGATGTTGTGGATGCTCTGGGTTGCTCACAAGATCCTTGAGATACGGAGGAAAATGACGTCTCTGCTCTCCTTCTTGCTCCAACAGCACTGTACTTTTATGGCAGCAATATTTGAGTGTACCATCGGTTGATCTTTCCACTTGAAAATTGAGAGAGTGACAGAACTGACATTCCTGATCCTTTGGGCCGCAGTTGTGTACAGCAACTGCCTTCTCATCAAAGGCATCATGATTTGTAATTGTTGGACTACGTGCAGCTCTTGATCGTCTCACTTGTTGTGCAGCTCTACGTTTGGTTGCTTCTTCTGAAGTCTCCTTTGCTCGTTGTGATGCTCTCAACTGACGAATGCGAAAAGCTTCTGCAGCGCGTAGAGATTCATGCTCTTCTGCAGACAGATTTGCTCGTTGTGACTGACGCTGTGCTTGTCTTTGTGCCGCTTCATGTTGTCGTCGTATTGCTGCTTCTTCTAGAGTCTCGATTGCTCATTTTGATTGACGCTATCGTGTTTTCCTCTTAGCATCTGCAGCTCGTTTTGCAGCCATCTTATCATTTTGATCTATAATAATAAGTCTGCAATGCTTTAAATTAAAATTTTGTCTTGAAGAAACAATCAAAACCTTACATTTTAAGGTTATTTTTAACAAAATGATGAGTTAAATCCGTTTCCGGAATGAAACTGGGTTCTACACCAACCTTTCCTCGTTGAGTGTAACTATTTTCGGGAGAGTACATATAAGGGAAACAATACAATTAATGTCTAACTTTCAACCACAGTTGCATCCCTTAGATGTGACTGACGGACGTACAAACGGCGAGAATTATGGATTTTGATGATTTCTGACAGAAACTGGGACTAAAAGAATGTATACAGATTATGTTGCCATTTTTATGAATGTACTTTTTAACTGACAAACTGTAAGACAGTGATTCTCAAGCCTTAGAAACCAAGACTACAACCCCTCCACCTCCCCCATACAGGGGTTACTGCTCAAGTGGCAAAAATAAACTCAATGATTCTCAAACCTAGGCAGCCATGACCTCAAATGATTTTACTGCAGGACGTGCAGAACAAACACCAGTGGTTCTCAAACCTTTGGCGGCAATGCCCCCAAAATGGTTTTACTATTTTATTGACAGAATATAAGCCAGTGGTTCTCAAACATTTGATGATCACTGCCCTAACTCCCTTGTTGGTTAAGCTAACAGCCCATAGGTTGCAAATTGTCATGGAGCTGTCTATCCTTTCTCTTCTACAATCCTCCACTCATTCTATTCTGTCATTGTTTTCTAATCTTCCATATTAGTCATCCGTTTATTTCTTCTTTTTAGCCTGTACAAACACACTCCGAGAACGTTATCTCAAGTAAAATTCTTGTATTAAATTTCGTTAAGCAGGCAAATTAGAATCAGCCAGGTCGTGGTTTTGGGGACAGGCGTTAGTACTGTTACAGGAAACGGTTAATTAAGGGTAAAGTTACTATATAGGCGTGGTGTTTTTCTGCGAGACACCAATTAACCAGTGACTCACCGACGACCATCTATTTCCTGTGGAACGATGTATATATCAGAGAAAATGTAATGTTTCTGTACTCTTGATGATCACTGTGGTACCAGCCGAAACTAAGTTTAAGTACAGAAGACTTTTTAAGAATATATAAATATACAAGTATATATTGACGTAGTACACAACTGTGAGTACAGTAAATTCAAATACGTACTAAGGAATATTTTCCAACATTCAAGTCTGGATTCTAAGATCCTGAAGTGATCCTGTGCGGTGAGTTATCTCCCAAAATTATGTGTTTAATTATTGCTTAACTAGCAACAACCAGCCAAAATTGGCAGGTTGTTAATTATAGTATGTTGTTTCTGCTACATGTAAGTAGTATAGTATGCGCAAAACAGGTATAATTTCTGCAGGCGCGTGACTTTTATATAGTCTGCAGGCGCGTGACATTTATTTAAGGAAAATGTAGTGGCACCTTGTGGTGGCGAGTGACTTTTATATAAGGAAAATGTGGTGGCGCGCTGTGGTGGCGTGTGACTTTTTATATAAGGAAATGTGGTGGAGGAGCGTGGAGGAGAGGTCTTGTTATATAGTAATATATAAGTTCAATAATGGCGGGCGTGTTGTTGTCCTGGTAGTGTGTTGTGTGTTGATTATTTTACAAACAGTTATTCGTACATATTACAGACAGGTAGACAATATTTACATATATTACAATATTTAGTTATACAATAAGGCATATATTACAACAGTTAGAGATACATATTTACAACAGGTAGACGATATTTAGTTATACATATATTACAACAGTTAGACTATATAAAAGAAAAGAAAACACTAGTACATTTTATATATTTATTGACAAAGTTAGTTGGTCTATGGGTGCTGGTGACATCTAACCTCACTTCTTTTCCGTGTACGCCTAGGAGCTCTCAGAGTACAGTCGGTTCGGATTATTTGGTGAGTCTGTCACTTCTTTTTCGTGTAGTCATCTTCAACAAGGTGATTGTCTGTCGTTATCACGCCATCGTTTATGAAGGAAAAACAGTCTTGTGGCTCGCTAGCCAGGGTCTGACTAGTCGAAAAACTAATCGATCGTTGGTGTGTTGTCTAGCCGAAAAGGGCAGTAGGACGCGCTGCATAGTACCACCGCGAGCCTTGACCAAGATGAAATAAATGGCGTAGAGACCACAAACATTGGTAACTACATCTTGTAAATGTCTAGCATTGTAGTTAACAGGTCAGGTAGAGTTTCTGGCTATAAAATTAAACAGGTCCGGGTGTCTAGGCGGTAGTTCGAAAGAATCAAAATATTCAAAAGCTCCAAGTCCATTATAATATAGAGCGACCCAGTGGTCACCGGTGCGATAGCTAGGGTCAGTGTTGATGACGAAAGCCGCCGTCTAGATCGTATCGATACGTAGAGGTAATTGGTCACGAGCTAAAACTTTAACGAGCCCAGTTCGTTTAATAAATATATCCGACAGGAGGATGGTCCGTATCTCGTTTGTATTCATCGTCTAAGTGGTGTAGTCTGTCAAAACTTGGCGCGATTTCGAGATCTCCAAGATCGAGTCTTGCTCGGCGTAGACGAGGACCTATAATGGTTCGGGCGTGATCTCGGAGAATTTAAGTTCTATTGAGAGAGGTCCCGACTTGGCCATCTCAAACTGGTCACCGTCCAGTAGACTGGGGGTGAGGTCAAAGGCGTATAAGGCGTACCCATTCTTAAAATGTCTATACTCGAGGTCGTTGCCGGCGTCTTTACCAACCAGTCCCATGGCTATATTCGTCCCGAAGAAGGCTCTCACGTACTGGTTGTGCTCATAATCCATCGACAAAGGCTTGCCATTGACTGTTCTGCCGTCCGCGCTGACATTTAAATATGTCAGACCAAAAGTAGCGAAATTGAACGGATTAACCGTATACGAACCGTTAAAAGCGGTCGAAGTGACTAGGCCAATCACTAGGCGGGTCTTGGTTTGACTGAGAAATAGATTATCCTGCATGTGCGATAACATACCTCTAGGAATAGAGAAAGTTTTTAGCACAACTCGTTTCAAGGGGTACTTGGCATTACCGCGCAACAAGGCTTTCTCGTGGGCTAAAGAGACGGCTGGGTTTAATTTGGCTTTCCGTACAACCAGGGCCGCATAAGTTATTATAGATTTATAACCACCAGCGTGATCGTGTCCCAGCACGTTAAACGCATCTTCAGACGGCGTGAGTTTTACTTTAACTGTCACACCGTTTAACAGGTAGCGATCTTGGGCGAAAATATCTGAATGTAACCGACCCATCATATCGATGTCCTGAGAACCAGCCGCTATATGTCGACGCAGTCTTAGTCCGTTGTTATTATCACCCTGTGTTTCCGCAATAAAGTTTGGCGTGTCTTTGTAAAACAAAGCCGCTGTCATATGGCCTCGCTTGGCTTCCTCCCCGTAATTCAACGTGGCTTCCAGGTAAGCTCTATAAGGATAGGTGTTGTCGCTGGGTGTAATCAACGTGTCGTTCAGAGAAACGTCGACTTGGGAGAATAAACTGTGCAGGTAATAGTTGACTGGGGCCACCTCTGCATCAGTGGGTAATTTGTTACCATTAGCTAACGTGATGTTGGCGCGCACGTGCAGAAAAGTATTCAACAAATCTAGATATTCTTCGCCGTTCCCCGATATTACAAATTCCACCAGGGCTCCGGGGGATAAGGCGGCCAACGGATGTATTTCCACACATTGACCCTTTTCTACGGCTGTTTTCGTTGGTGGCACGCTAAACAAATCTAGACCACTGTGAAGACATTCGCATGAGCTGAGGTGAATAAGCGCCATCATTCAAATATATCAGAGTACCGTCGCTTGTTCTGGTGGGAATGAGAAGGACGAGTTCGGTTACTTCGTTTTATTCTTTTCGGCTCACCAGGTGGGGCAGCTCTCGTTTTTCTTTTTCTTCTAATACCACTACCTGATTGGTTAGTGGTGAGGTATATATATATTTATTGAGTTTGACAATCCCTGTCCCAGAAAAAATTTGAGGTACAGGGAAATTAAATTGTAAGATAATTACCTAAATTTTAACACAAGTCTTACTCACTTTAATATTATTGAGTTACAGTTCTGTTTACATTTTATTTCGTCCTTATATTAAATACATTATCCTAGACACACTCAGCCACACAACATCACAGAGCCTATTTTACACAGATTGAGATCTTAGAGGTAGCGGATAGGGACTCTGAGAGTCATCATCAACAATTAGACTCACTGAACTTACACAGCTTGACCTCAATCTGTTTACCCTTATTTAATAACACCAGTAACCTCTTTTACCACAGGATGCAAAGCCCAAGACTGAATTATAGGAACGGATATTTTGCTTAAAATGTCGATGTTGTGGATGCTCTGGGTTGCTCACAAGATCCTTGAGATACGGAGGAAAATGACGTCTCTGCTCTCCTTCTTGCTCCAACAGCACTGTACTTTTATGGCAGCAATATTTGAGTGTACCATCGGTTGATCTTTCCACTTGAAAATTGAGAGAGTGACAGAACTGACATTCCTGATCCTTTGGGCCGCAGTTGTGTACAGCAACTGCCTTCTCATCAAAGGCATCATGATTTGTAATTGTTGGACTACGTGCAGCTCTTGATCGTCTCACTTGTTGTGCAGCTCTACGTTTGGTTGCTTCTTCTGAAGTCTCCTTTGCTCGTTGTGATGCTCTCAACTGACGAATGCGAAAAGCTTCTGCAGCGCGTAGAGATTCATGCTCTTCTGCAGACAGATTTGCTCGTTGTGACTGACGCTGTGCTTGTCTTTGTGCCGCTTCATGTTGTCGTCGTATTGCTGCTTCTTCTAGAGTCTCGATTGCTCATTTTGATTGACGCTATCGTGTTTTCCTCTTAGCATCTGCAGCTCGTTTTGCAGCCATCTTATCATTTTGATCTATAATAATAAGTCTGCAATGCTTTAAATTAAAATTTTGTCTTGAAGAAACAATCAAAACCTTACATTTTAAGGTTATTTTTAACAAAATGATGAGTTAAATCCGTTTCCGGAATGAAACTGGGTTCTACACCAACCTTTCCTCGTTGAGTGTAACTATTTTCGGGAGAGTACATATAAGGGAAACAATACAATTAATGTCTAACTTTCAACCACAGTTGCATCCCTTAGATGTGACTGACGGACGTACAAACGGCGAGAATTATGGATTTTGATGATTTCTGACAGAAACTGGGACTAAAAGAATGTATACAGATTATGTTGCCATTTTTATGAATGTACTTTTTAACTGACAAACTGTAAGACAGTGATTCTCAAGCCTTAGAAACCAAGACTACAACCCCTCCACCTCCCCCATACAGGGGTTACTGCTCAAGTGGCAAAAATAAACTCAATGATTCTCAAACCTAGGCAGCCATGACCTCAAATGATTTTACTGCAGGACGTGCAGAACAAACACCAGTGGTTCTCAAACCTTTGGCGGCAATGCCCCCAAAATGGTTTTACTATTTTATTGACAGAATATAAGCCAGTGGTTCTCAAACATTTGATGATCACTGCCCTAACTCCCTTGTTGGTTAAGCTAACAGCCCATAGGTTGCAAATTGTCATGGAGCTGTCTATCCTTTCTCTTCTACAATCCTCCACTCATTCTATTCTGTCATTGTTTTCTAATCTTCCATATTAGTCATCCGTTTATTTCTTCTTTTTAGCCTGTACAAACACACTCCGAGAACGTTATCTCAAGTAAAATTCTTGTATTAAATTTCGTTAAGCAGGCAAATTAGAATCAGCCAGGTCGTGGTTTTGGGGACAGGCGTTAGTACTGTTACAGGAAACGGTTAATTAAGGGTAAAGTTACTATATAGGCGTGGTGTTTTTCTGCGAGACACCAATTAACCAGTGACTCACCGACGACCATCTATTTCCTGTGGAACGATGTATATATCAGAGAAAATGTAATGTTTCTGTACTCTTGATGATCACTGTGGTACCAGCCGAAACTAAGTTTAAGTACAGAAGACTTTTTAAGAATATATAAATATACAAGTATATATTGACGTAGTACACAACTGTGAGTACAGTAAATTCAAATACGTACTAAGGAATATTTTCCAACATTCAAGTCTGGATTCTAAGATCCTGAAGTGATCCTGTGCGGTGAGTTATCTCCCAAAATTATGTGTTTAATTATTGCTTAACTAGCAACAACCAGCCAAAATTGGCAGGTTGTTAATTATAGTATGTTGTTTCTGCTACATGTAAGTAGTATAGTATGCGCAAAACAGGTATAATTTCTGCAGGCGCGTGACTTTTATATAGTCTGCAGGCGCGTGACATTTATTTAAGGAAAATGTAGTGGCACCTTGTGGTGGCGAGTGACTTTTATATAAGGAAAATGTGGTGGCGCGCTGTGGTGGCGTGTGACTTTTTATATAAGGAAATGTGGTGGAGGAGCGTGGAGGAGAGGTCTTGTTATATAGTAATATATAAGTTCAATAATGGCGGGCGTGTTGTTGTCCTGGTAGTGTGTTGTGTGTTGATTATTTTACAAACAGTTATTCGTACATATTACAGACAGGTAGACAATATTTACATATATTACAATATTTAGTTATACAATAAGGCATATATTACAACAGTTAGAGATACATATTTACAACAGGTAGACGATATTTAGTTATACATATATTACAACAGTTAGACTATATAAAAGAAAAGAAAACACTAGTACATTTTATATATTTATTGACAAAGTTAGTTGGTCTATGGGTGCTGGTGACATCTAACCTCACTTCTTTTCCGTGTACGCCTAGGAGCTCTCAGAGTACAGTCGGTTCGGATTATTTGGTGAGTCTGTCACTTCTTTTTCGTGTAGTCATCTTCAACAAGGTGATTGTCTGTCGTTATCACGCCATCGTTTATGAAGGAAAAACAGTCTTGTGGCTCGCTAGCCAGGGTCTGACTAGTCGAAAAACTAATCGATCGTTGGTGTGTTGTCTAGCCGAAAAGGGCAGTAGGACGCGCTGCATAGTACCACCGCGAGCCTTGACCAAGATGAAATAAATGGCGTAGAGACCACAAACATTGGTAACTACATCTTGTAAATGTCTAGCATTGTAGTTAACAGGTCAGGTAGAGTTTCTGGCTATAAAATTAAACAGGTCCGGGTGTCTAGGCGGTAGTTCGAAAGAATCAAAATATTCAAAAGCTCCAAGTCCATTATAATATAGAGCGACCCAGTGGTCACCGGTGCGATAGCTAGGGTCAGTGTTGATGACGAAAGCCGCCGTCTAGATCGTATCGATACGTAGAGGTAATTGGTCACGAGCTAAAACTTTAACGAGCCCAGTTCGTTTAATAAATATATCCGACAGGAGGATGGTCCGTATCTCGTTTGTATTCATCGTCTAAGTGGTGTAGTCTGTCAAAACTTGGCGCGATTTCGAGATCTCCAAGATCGAGTCTTGCTCGGCGTAGACGAGGACCTATAATGGTTCGGGCGTGATCTCGGAGAATTTAAGTTCTATTGAGAGAGGTCCCGACTTGGCCATCTCAAACTGGTCACCGTCCAGTAGACTGGGGGTGAGGTCAAAGGCGTATAAGGCGTACCCATTCTTAAAATGTCTATACTCGAGGTCGTTGCCGGCGTCTTTACCAACCAGTCCCATGGCTATATTCGTCCCGAAGAAGGCTCTCACGTACTGGTTGTGCTCATAATCCATCGACAAAGGCTTGCCATTGACTGTTCTGCCGTCCGCGCTGACATTTAAATATGTCAGACCAAAAGTAGCGAAATTGAACGGATTAACCGTATACGAACCGTTAAAAGCGGTCGAAGTGACTAGGCCAATCACTAGGCGGGTCTTGGTTTGACTGAGAAATAGATTATCCTGCATGTGCGATAACATACCTCTAGGAATAGAGAAAGTTTTTAGCACAACTCGTTTCAAGGGGTACTTGGCATTACCGCGCAACAAGGCTTTCTCGTGGGCTAAAGAGACGGCTGGGTTTAATTTGGCTTTCCGTACAACCAGGGCCGCATAAGTTATTATAGATTTATAACCACCAGCGTGATCGTGTCCCAGCACGTTAAACGCATCTTCAGACGGCGTGAGTTTTACTTTAACTGTCACACCGTTTAACAGGTAGCGATCTTGGGCGAAAATATCTGAATGTAACCGACCCATCATATCGATGTCCTGAGAACCAGCCGCTATATGTCGACGCAGTCTTAGTCCGTTGTTATTATCACCCTGTGTTTCCGCAATAAAGTTTGGCGTGTCTTTGTAAAACAAAGCCGCTGTCATATGGCCTCGCTTGGCTTCCTCCCCGTAATTCAACGTGGCTTCCAGGTAAGCTCTATAAGGATAGGTGTTGTCGCTGGGTGTAATCAACGTGTCGTTCAGAGAAACGTCGACTTGGGAGAATAAACTGTGCAGGTAATAGTTGACTGGGGCCACCTCTGCATCAGTGGGTAATTTGTTACCATTAGCTAACGTGATGTTGGCGCGCACGTGCAGAAAAGTATTCAACAAATCTAGATATTCTTCGCCGTTCCCCGATATTACAAATTCCACCAGGGCTCCGGGGGATAAGGCGGCCAACGGATGTATTTCCACACATTGACCCTTTTCTACGGCTGTTTTCGTTGGTGGCACGCTAAACAAATCTAGACCACTGTGAAGACATTCGCATGAGCTGAGGTGAATAAGCGCCATCATTCAAATATATCAGAGTACCGTCGCTTGTTCTGGTGGGAATGAGAAGGACGAGTTCGGTTACTTCGTTTTATTCTTTTCGGCTCACCAGGTGGGGCAGCTCTCGTTTTTCTTTTTCTTCTAATACCACTACCTGATTGGTTAGTGGTGAGGTATATATATATTTATTGAGTTTGACAATCCCTGTCCCAGAAAAAATTTGAGGTACAGGGAAATTAAATTGTAAGATAATTACCTAAATTTTAACACAAGTCTTACTCACTTTAATATTATTGAGTTACAGTTCTGTTTACATTTTATTTCGTCCTTATATTAAATACATTATCCTAGACACACTCAGCCACACAACATCACAGAGCCTATTTTACACAGATTGAGATCTTAGAGGTAGCGGATAGGGACTCTGAGAGTCATCATCAACAATTAGACTCACTGAACTTACACAGCTTGACCTCAATCTGTTTACCCTTATTTAATAACACCAGTAACCTCTTTTACCACAGGATGCAAAGCCCAAGACTGAATTATAGGAACGGATATTTTGCTTAAAATGTCGATGTTGTGGATGCTCTGGGTTGCTCACAAGATCCTTGAGATACGGAGGAAAATGACGTCTCTGCTCTCCTTCTTGCTCCAACAGCACTGTACTTTTATGGCAGCAATATTTGAGTGTACCATCGGTTGATCTTTCCACTTGAAAATTGAGAGAGTGACAGAACTGACATTCCTGATCCTTTGGGCCGCAGTTGTGTACAGCAACTGCCTTCTCATCAAAGGCATCATGATTTGTAATTGTTGGACTACGTGCAGCTCTTGATCGTCTCACTTGTTGTGCAGCTCTACGTTTGGTTGCTTCTTCTGAAGTCTCCTTTGCTCGTTGTGATGCTCTCAACTGACGAATGCGAAAAGCTTCTGCAGCGCGTAGAGATTCATGCTCTTCTGCAGACAGATTTGCTCGTTGTGACTGACGCTGTGCTTGTCTTTGTGCCGCTTCATGTTGTCGTCGTATTGCTGCTTCTTCTAGAGTCTCGATTGCTCATTTTGATTGACGCTATCGTGTTTTCCTCTTAGCATCTGCAGCTCGTTTTGCAGCCATCTTATCATTTTGATCTATAATAATAAGTCTGCAATGCTTTAAATTAAAATTTTGTCTTGAAGAAACAATCAAAACCTTACATTTTAAGGTTATTTTTAACAAAATGATGAGTTAAATCCGTTTCCGGAATGAAACTGGGTTCTACACCAACCTTTCCTCGTTGAGTGTAACTATTTTCGGGAGAGTACATATAAGGGAAACAATACAATTAATGTCTAACTTTCAACCACAGTTGCATCCCTTAGATGTGACCGACGTACAAACGGCGAGAATTATGGATTTTGATGATTTCTGACAGAAACTGGGACTAAAAGAATGTATACAGATTATGTTGCCATTTTTATGAATGTACTTTTTAACTGACAAACTGTAAGACAGTGATTCTCAAGCCTTAGAAACCAAGACTACAACCCCTCCACCTCCCCCATACAGGGGTTACTGCTCAAGTGGCAAAAATAAAATCAATGATTCTCAAACCTAGGCAGCCATGACCTCAAATGATTTTACTGCAGGACGTGCAGAACAAACACCAGTGGTTCTCAAACCTTTGGCGGCAATGCCCCCAAAATGGTTTTACTATTTTATTGACAGAATATAAGCCAGTGGTTCTCAAACATTTGATGATCACTGCCCTAACTCCCTTGTTGGTTAAGCTAACAGCCCATAGGTTGCAAATTGTCATGGAGCTGTCTATCCTTTCTCTTCTACAATCCTCCACTCATTCTATTCTGTCATTGTTTTCTAATCTTCCATATTAGTCATCCGTTTATTTCTTCTTTTTAGCCTGTACAAACACACTCCGAGAACGTTATCTCAAGTAAAATTCTTGTATTAAATTTCGTTAAGCAGGCAAATTAGAATCAGCCAGGTCGTGGTTTTGGGGACAGGCGTTAGTACTGTTACAGGAAACGGTTAATTAAGGGTAAAGTTACTATATAGGCGTGGTGTTTTTCTGCGAGACACCAATTAACCAGTGACTCACCGACGACCATCTATTTCCTGTGGAACGATGTATATATCAGAGAAAATGTAATGTTTCTGTACTCTTGATGATCACTGTGGTACCAGCCGAAACTAAGTTTAAGTACAGAAGACTTTTTAAGAATATATAAATATACAAGTATATATTGACGTAGTACACAACTGTGAGTACAGTAAATTCAAATACGTACTAAGGAATATTTTCCAACATTCAAGTCTGGATTCTAAGATCCTGAAGTGATCCTGTGCGGTGAGTTATCTCCCAAAATTATGTGTTTAATTATTGCTTAACTAGCAACAACCAGCCAAAATTGGCAGGTTGTTAATTATAGTATGTTGTTTCTGCTACATGTAAGTAGTATAGTATGCGCAAAACAGGTATAATTTCTGCAGGCGCGTGACTTTTATATAGTCTGCAGGCGCGTGACATTTATTTAAGGAAAATGTAGTGGCACCTTGTGGTGGCGAGTGACTTTTATATAAGGAAAATGTGGTGGCGCGCTGTGGTGGCGTGTGACTTTTTATATAAGGAAATGTGGTGGAGGAGCGTGGAGGAGAGGTCTTGTTATATAGTAATATATAAGTTCAATAATGGCGGGCGTGTTGTTGTCCTGGTAGTGTGTTGTGTGTTGATTATTTTACAAACAGTTATTCGTACATATTACAGACAGGTAGACAATATTTACATATATTACAATATTTAGTTATACAATAAGGCATATATTACAACAGTTAGAGATACATATTTACAACAGGTAGACGATATTTAGTTATACATATATTACAACAGTTAGACTATATAAAAGAAAAGAAAACACTAGTACATTTTATATATTTATTGACAAAGTTAGTTGGTCTATGGGTGCTGGTGACATCTAACCTCCCTTCTTTTTCGTGTACGCCTAGGAGCTCTCAGAGTACAGTCGGTTCGGATTATTTGGTGAGTCTGTCACTTCTTTTTCGTGTAGTCATCTTCAACAAGGTGATTGTCTGTCGTTATCACGCCATCGTTTATGAAGGAAAAACAGTCTTGTGGCTCGCTAGCCAGGGTCTGACTAGTCGAAAAACTAATCGATCGTTGGTGTGTTGTCTAGCCGAAAAGGGCAGTAGGACGCGCTGCATAGTACCACCGCGAGCCTTGACCAAGATGAAATAAATGGCGTAGAGACCACAAACATTGGTAACTACATCTTGTAAATGTCTAGCATTGTAGTTAACAGGTCAGGTAGAGTTTCTGGCTATAAAATTAAACAGGTCCGGGTGTCTAGGCGGTAGTTCGAAAGAATCAAAATATTCAAAAGCTCCAAGTCCATTATAATATAGAGCGACCCAGTGGTCACCGGTGCGATAGCTAGGGTCAGTGTTGATGACGAAAGCCGCCGTCTAGATCGTATCGATACGTAGAGGTAATTGGTCACGAGCTAAAACTTTAACGAGCCCAGTTCGTTTAATAAATATATCCGACAGGAGGATGGTCCGTATCTCGTTTGTATTCATCGTCTAAGTGGTGTAGTCTGTCAAAACTTGGCGCGATTTCGAGATCTCCAAGATCGAGTCTTGCTCGGCGTAGACGAGGACCTATAATGGTTCGGGCGTGATCTCGGAGAATTTAAGTTCTATTGAGAGAGGTCCCGACTTGGCCATCTCAAACTGGTCACCGTCCAGTAGACTGGGGGTGAGGTCAAAGGCGTATAAGGCGTACCCATTCTTAAAATGTCTATACTCGAGGTCGTTGCCGGCGTCTTTACCAACCAGTCCCATGGCTATATTCGTCCCGAAGAAGGCTCTCACGTACTGGTTGTGCTCATAATCCATCGACAAAGGCTTGCCATTGACTGTTCTGCCGTCCGCGCTGACATTTAAATATGTCAGACCAAAAGTAGCGAAATTGAACGGATTAACCGTATACGAACCGTTAAAAGCGGTCGAAGTGACTAGGCCAATCACTAGGCGGGTCTTGGTTTGACTGAGAAATAGATTATCCTGCATGTGCGATAACATACCTCTAGGAATAGAGAAAGTTTTTAGCACAACTCGTTTCAAGGGGTACTTGGCATTACCGCGCAACAAGGCTTTCTCGTGGGCTAAAGAGACGGCTGGGTTTAATTTGGCTTTCCGTACAACCAGGGCCGCATAAGTTATTATAGATTTATAACCACCAGCGTGATCGTGTCCCAGCACGTTAAACGCATCTTCAGACGGCGTGAGTTTTACTTTAACTGTCACACCGTTTAACAGGTAGCGATCTTGGGCGAAAATATCTGAATGTAACCGACCCATCATATCGATGTCCTGAGAACCAGCCGCTATATGTCGACGCAGTCTTAGTCCGTTGTTATTATCACCCTGTGTTTCCGCAATAAAGTTTGGCGTGTCTTTGTAAAACAAAGCCGCTGTCATATGGCCTCGCTTGGCTTCCTCCCCGTAATTCAACGTGGCTTCCAGGTAAGCTCTATAAGGATAGGTGTTGTCGCTGGGTGTAATCAACGTGTCGTTCAGAGAAACGTCGACTTGGGAGAATAAACTGTGCAGGTAATAGTTGACTGGGGCCACCTCTGCATCAGTGGGTAATTTGTTACCATTAGCTAACGTGATGTTGGCGCGCACGTGCAGAAAAGTATTCAACAAATCTAGATATTCTTCGCCGTTCCCCGATATTACAAATTCCACCAGGGCTCCGGGGGATAAGGCGGCCAACGGATGTATTTCCACACATTGACCCTTTTCTACGGCTGTTTTCGTTGGTGGCACGCTAAACAAATCTAGACCACTGTGAAGACATTCGCATGAGCTGAGGTGAATAAGCGCCATCATTCAAATATATCAGAGTACCGTCGCTTGTTCTGGTGGGAATGAGAAGGACGAGTTCGGTTACTTCGTTTTATTCTTTTCGGCTCACCAGGTGGGGCAGCTCTCGTTTTTCTTTTTCTTCTAATACCACTACCTGATTGGTTAGTGGTGAGGTATATATATATTTATTGAGTTTGACAATCCCTGTCCCAGAAAAAATTTGAGGTACAGGGAAATTAAATTGTAAGATAATTACCTAAATTTTAACACAAGTCTTACTCACTTTAATATTATTGAGTTACAGTTCTGTTTACATTTTATTTCGTCCTTATATTAAATACATTATCCTAGACACACTCAGCCACACAACATCACAGAGCCTATTTTACACAGATTGAGATCTTAGAGGTAGCGGATAGGGACTCTGAGAGTCATCATCAACAATTAGACTCACTGAACTTACACAGCTTGACCTCAATCTGTTTACCCTTATTTAATAACACCAGTAACCTCTTTTACCACAGGATGCAAAGCCCAAGACTGAATTATAGGAACGGATATTTTGCTTAAAATGTCGATGTTGTGGATGCTCTGGGTTGCTCACAAGATCCTTGAGATACGGAGGAAAATGACGTCTCTGCTCTCCTTCTTGCTCCAACAGCACTGTACTTTTATGGCAGCAATATTTGAGTGTACCATCGGTTGATCTTTCCACTTGAAAATTGAGAGAGTGACAGAACTGACATTCCTGATCCTTTGGGCCGCAGTTGTGTACAGCAACTGCCTTCTCATCAAAGGCATCATGATTTGTAATTGTTGGACTACGTGCAGCTCTTGATCGTCTCACTTGTTGTGCAGCTCTACGTTTGGTTGCTTCTTCTGAAGTCTCCTTTGCTCGTTGTGATGCTCTCAACTGACGAATGCGAAAAGCTTCTGCAGCGCGTAGAGATTCATGCTCTTCTGCAGACAGATTTGCTCGTTGTGACTGACGCTGTGCTTGTCTTTGTGCCGCTTCATGTTGTCGTCGTATTGCTGCTTCTTCTAGAGTCTCGATTGCTCATTTTGATTGACGCTATCGTGTTTTCCTCTTAGCATCTGCAGCTCGTTTTGCAGCCATCTTATCATTTTGATCTATAATAATAAGTCTGCAATGCTTTAAATTAAAATTTTGTCTTGAAGAAACAATCAAAACCTTACATTTTAAGGTTATTTTTAACAAAATGATGAGTTAAATCCGTTTCCGGAATGAAACTGGGTTCTACACCAACCTTTCCTCGTTGAGTGTAACTATTTTCGGGAGAGTACATATAAGGGAAACAATACAATTAATGTCTAACTTTCAACCACAGTTGCATCCCTTAGATGTGACTGACGGACGTACAAACGGCGAGAATTATGGATTTTGATGATTTCTGACAGAAACTGGGACTAAAAGAATGTATACAGATTATGTTGCCATTTTTATGAATGTACTTTTTAACTGACAAACTGTAAGACAGTGATTCTCAAGCCTTAGAAACCAAGACTACAACCCCTCCACCTCCCCCATACAGGGGTTACTGCTCAAGTGGCAAAAATAAACTCAATGATTCTCAAACCTAGGCAGCCATGACCTCAAATGATTTTACTGCAGGACGTGCAGAACAAACACCAGTGGTTCTCAAACCTTTGGCGGCAATGCCCCCAAAATGGTTTTACTATTTTATTGACAGAATATAAGCCAGTGGTTCTCAAACATTTGATGATCACTGCCCTAACTCCCTTGTTGGTTAAGCTAACAGCCCATAGGTTGCAAATTGTCATGGAGCTGTCTATCCTTTCTCTTCTACAATCCTCCACTCATTCTATTCTGTCATTGTTTTCTAATCTTCCATATTAGTCATCCGTTTATTTCTTCTTTTTAGCCTGTACAAACACACTCCGAGAACGTTATCTCAAGTAAAATTCTTGTATTAAATTTCGTTAAGCAGGCAAATTAGAATCAGCCAGGTCGTGGTTTTGGGGACAGGCGTTAGTACTGTTACAGGAAACGGTTAATTAAGGGTAAAGTTACTATATAGGCGTGGTGTTTTTCTGCGAGACACCAATTAACCAGTGACTCACCGACGACCATCTATTTCCTGTGGAACGATGTATATATCAGAGAAAATGTAATGTTTCTGTACTCTTGATGATCACTGTGGTACCAGCCGAAACTAAGTTTAAGTACAGAAGACTTTTTAAGAATATATAAATATACAAGTATATATTGACGTAGTACACAACTGTGAGTACAGTAAATTCAAATACGTACTAAGGAATATTTTCCAACATTCAAGTCTGGATTCTAAGATCCTGAAGTGATCCTGTGCGGTGAGTTATCTCCCAAAATTATGTGTTTAATTATTGCTTAACTAGCAACAACCAGCCAAAATTGGCAGGTTGTTAATTATAGTATGTTGTTTCTGCTACATGTAAGTAGTATAGTATGCGCAAAACAGGTATAATTTCTGCAGGCGCGTGACTTTTATATAGTCTGCAGGCGCGTGACATTTATTTAAGGAAAATGTAGTGGCACCTTGTGGTGGCGAGTGACTTTTATATAAGGAAAATGTGGTGGCGCGCTGTGGTGGCGTGTGACTTTTTATATAAGGAAATGTGGTGGAGGAGCGTGGAGGAGAGGTCTTGTTATATAGTAATATATAAGTTCAATAATGGCGGGCGTGTTGTTGTCCTGGTAGTGTGTTGTGTGTTGATTATTTTACAAACAGTTATTCGTACATATTACAGACAGGTAGACAATATTTACATATATTACAATATTTAGTTATACAATAAGGCATATATTACAACAGTTAGAGATACATATTTACAACAGGTAGACGATATTTAGTTATACATATATTACAACAGTTAGACTATATAAAAGAAAAGAAAACACTAGTACATTTTATATATTTATTGACAAAGTTAGTTGGTCTATGGGTGCTGGTGACATCTAACCTCACTTCTTTTCCGTGTACGCCTAGGAGCTCTCAGAGTACAGTCGGTTCGGATTATTTGGTGAGTCTGTCACTTCTTTTTCGTGTAGTCATCTTCAACAAGGTGATTGTCTGTCGTTATCACGCCATCGTTTATGAAGGAAAAACAGTCTTGTGGCTCGCTAGCCAGGGTCTGACTAGTCGAAAAACTAATCGATCGTTGGTGTGTTGTCTAGCCGAAAAGGGCAGTAGGACGCGCTGCATAGTACCACCGCGAGCCTTGACCAAGATGAAATAAATGGCGTAGAGACCACAAACATTGGTAACTACATCTTGTAAATGTCTAGCATTGTAGTTAACAGGTCAGGTAGAGTTTCTGGCTATAAAATTAAACAGGTCCGGGTGTCTAGGCGGTAGTTCGAAAGAATCAAAATATTCAAAAGCTCCAAGTCCATTATAATATAGAGCGACCCAGTGGTCACCGGTGCGATAGCTAGGGTCAGTGTTGATGACGAAAGCCGCCGTCTAGATCGTATCGATACGTAGAGGTAATTGGTCACGAGCTAAAACTTTAACGAGCCCAGTTCGTTTAATAAATATATCCGACAGGAGGATGGTCCGTATCTCGTTTGTATTCATCGTCTAAGTGGTGTAGTCTGTCAAAACTTGGCGCGATTTCGAGATCTCCAAGATCGAGTCTTGCTCGGCGTAGACGAGGACCTATAATGGTTCGGGCGTGATCTCGGAGAATTTAAGTTCTATTGAGAGAGGTCCCGACTTGGCCATCTCAAACTGGTCACCGTCCAGTAGACTGGGGGTGAGGTCAAAGGCGTATAAGGCGTACCCATTCTTAAAATGTCTATACTCGAGGTCGTTGCCGGCGTCTTTACCAACCAGTCCCATGGCTATATTCGTCCCGAAGAAGGCTCTCACGTACTGGTTGTGCTCATAATCCATCGACAAAGGCTTGCCATTGACTGTTCTGCCGTCCGCGCTGACATTTAAATATGTCAGACCAAAAGTAGCGAAATTGAACGGATTAACCGTATACGAACCGTTAAAAGCGGTCGAAGTGACTAGGCCAATCACTAGGCGGGTCTTGGTTTGACTGAGAAATAGATTATCCTGCATGTGCGATAACATACCTCTAGGAATAGAGAAAGTTTTTAGCACAACTCGTTTCAAGGGGTACTTGGCATTACCGCGCAACAAGGCTTTCTCGTGGGCTAAAGAGACGGCTGGGTTTAATTTGGCTTTCCGTACAACCAGGGCCGCATAAGTTATTATAGATTTATAACCACCAGCGTGATCGTGTCCCAGCACGTTAAACGCATCTTCAGACGGCGTGAGTTTTACTTTAACTGTCACACCGTTTAACAGGTAGCGATCTTGGGCGAAAATATCTGAATGTAACCGACCCATCATATCGATGTCCTGAGAACCAGCCGCTATATGTCGACGCAGTCTTAGTCCGTTGTTATTATCACCCTGTGTTTCCGCAATAAAGTTTGGCGTGTCTTTGTAAAACAAAGCCGCTGTCATATGGCCTCGCTTGGCTTCCTCCCCGTAATTCAACGTGGCTTCCAGGTAAGCTCTATAAGGATAGGTGTTGTCGCTGGGTGTAATCAACGTGTCGTTCAGAGAAACGTCGACTTGGGAGAATAAACTGTGCAGGTAATAGTTGACTGGGGCCACCTCTGCATCAGTGGGTAATTTGTTACCATTAGCTAACGTGATGTTGGCGCGCACGTGCAGAAAAGTATTCAACAAATCTAGATATTCTTCGCCGTTCCCCGATATTACAAATTCCACCAGGGCTCCGGGGGATAAGGCGGCCAACGGATGTATTTCCACACATTGACCCTTTTCTACGGCTGTTTTCGTTGGTGGCACGCTAAACAAATCTAGACCACTGTGAAGACATTCGCATGAGCTGAGGTGAATAAGCGCCATCATTCAAATATATCAGAGTACCGTCGCTTGTTCTGGTGGGAATGAGAAGGACGAGTTCGGTTACTTCGTTTTATTCTTTTCGGCTCACCAGGTGGGGCAGCTCTCGTTTTTCTTTTTCTTCTAATACCACTACCTGATTGGTTAGTGGTGAGGTATATATATATTTATTGAGTTTGACAATCCCTGTCCCAGAAAAAATTTGAGGTACAGGGAAATTAAATTGTAAGATAATTACCTAAATTTTAACACAAGTCTTACTCACTTTAATATTATTGAGTTACAGTTCTGTTTACATTTTATTTCGTCCTTATATTAAATACATTATCCTAGACACACTCAGCCACACAACATCACAGAGCCTATTTTACACAGATTGAGATCTTAGAGGTAGCGGATAGGGACTCTGAGAGTCATCATCAACAATTAGACTCACTGAACTTACACAGCTTGACCTCAATCTGTTTACCCTTATTTAATAACACCAGTAACCTCTTTTACCACAGGATGCAAAGCCCAAGACTGAATTATAGGAACGGATATTTTGCTTAAAATGTCGATGTTGTGGATGCTCTGGGTTGCTCACAAGATCCTTGAGATACGGAGGAAAATGACGTCTCTGCTCTCCTTCTTGCTCCAACAGCACTGTACTTTTATGGCAGCAATATTTGAGTGTACCATCGGTTGATCTTTCCACTTGAAAATTGAGAGAGTGACAGAACTGACATTCCTGATCCTTTGGGCCGCAGTTGTGTACAGCAACTGCCTTCTCATCAAAGGCATCATGATTTGTAATTGTTGGACTACGTGCAGCTCTTGATCGTCTCACTTGTTGTGCAGCTCTACGTTTGGTTGCTTCTTCTGAAGTCTCCTTTGCTCGTTGTGATGCTCTCAACTGACGAATGCGAAAAGCTTCTGCAGCGCGTAGAGATTCATGCTCTTCTGCAGACAGATTTGCTCGTTGTGACTGACGCTGTGCTTGTCTTTGTGCCGCTTCATGTTGTCGTCGTATTGCTGCTTCTTCTAGAGTCTCGATTGCTCATTTTGATTGACGCTATCGTGTTTTCCTCTTAGCATCTGCAGCTCGTTTTGCAGCCATCTTATCATTTTGATCTATAATAATAAGTCTGCAATGCTTTAAATTAAAATTTTGTCTTGAAGAAACAATCAAAACCTTACATTTTAAGGTTATTTTTAACAAAATGATGAGTTAAATCCGTTTCCGGAATGAAACTGGGTTCTACACCAACCTTTCCTCGTTGAGTGTAACTATTTTCGGGAGAGTACATATAAGGGAAACAATACAATTAATGTCTAACTTTCAACCACAGTTGCATCCCTTAGATGTGACTGACGGACGTACAAACGGCGAGAATTATGGATTTTGATGATTTCTGACAGAAACTGGGACTAAAAGAATGTATACAGATTATGTTGCCATTTTTATGAATGTACTTTTTAACTGACAAACTGTAAGACAGTGATTCTCAAGCCTTAGAAACCAAGACTACAACCCCTCCACCTCCCCCATACAGGGGTTACTGCTCAAGTGGCAAAAATAAACTCAATGATTCTCAAACCTAGGCAGCCATGACCTCAAATGATTTTACTGCAGGACGTGCAGAACAAACACCAGTGGTTCTCAAACCTTTGGCGGCAATGCCCCCAAAATGGTTTTACTATTTTATTGACAGAATATAAGCCAGTGGTTCTCAAACATTTGATGATCACTGCCCTAACTCCCTTGTTGGTTAAGCTAACAGCCCATAGGTTGCAAATTGTCATGGAGCTGTCTATCCTTTCTCTTCTACAATCCTCCACTCATTCTATTCTGTCATTGTTTTCTAATCTTCCATATTAGTCATCCGTTTATTTCTTCTTTTTAGCCTGTACAAACACACTCCGAGAACGTTATCTCAAGTAAAATTCTTGTATTAAATTTCGTTAAGCAGGCAAATTAGAATCAGCCAGGTCGTGGTTTTGGGGACAGGCGTTAGTACTGTTACAGGAAACGGTTAATTAAGGGTAAAGTTACTATATAGGCGTGGTGTTTTTCTGCGAGACACCAATTAACCAGTGACTCACCGACGACCATCTATTTCCTGTGGAACGATGTATATATCAGAGAAAATGTAATGTTTCTGTACTCTTGATGATCACTGTGGTACCAGCCGAAACTAAGTTTAAGTACAGAAGACTTTTTAAGAATATATAAATATACAAGTATATATTGACGTAGTACACAACTGTGAGTACAGTAAATTCAAATACGTACTAAGGAATATTTTCCAACATTCAAGTCTGGATTCTAAGATCCTGAAGTGATCCTGTGCGGTGAGTTATCTCCCAAAATTATGTGTTTAATTATTGCTTAACTAGCAACAACCAGCCAAAATTGGCAGGTTGTTAATTATAGTATGTTGTTGTCTGCTACATGTAAGTAGTATAGTATGCGCAAAACAGGTATAATTTCTGCAGGCGCGTGACTTTTATATAGTCTGCAGGCGCGTGACATTTATTTAAGGAAAATGTAGTGGCACCTTGTGGTGGCGAGTGACTTTTATATAAGGAAAATGTGGTGGCGCGCTGTGGTGGCGTGTGACTTTTTATATAAGGAAATGTGGTGGAGGAGCGTGGAGGAGAGGTCTTGTTATATAGTAATATATAAGTTCAATAATGGCGGGCGTGTTGTTGTCCTGGTAGTGTGTTGTGTGTTGATTATTTTACAAACAGTTATTCGTACATATTACAGACAGGTAGACAATATTTACATATATTACAATATTTAGTTATACAATAAGGCATATATTACAACAGTTAGAGATACATATTTACAACAGGTAGACGATATTTAGTTATACATATATTACAACAGTTAGACTATATAAAAGAAAAGAAAACACTAGTACATTTTATATATTTATTGACAAAGTTAGTTGGTCTATGGGTGCTGGTGACATCTAACCTCACTTCTTTTCCGTGTACGCCTAGGAGCTCTCAGAGTACAGTCGGTTCGGATTATTTGGTGAGTCTGTCACTTCTTTTTCGTGTAGTCATCTTCAACAAGGTGATTGTCTGTCGTTATCACGCCATCGTTTATGAAGGAAAAACAGTCTTGTGGCTCGCTAGCCAGGGTCTGACTAGTCGAAAAACTAATCGATCGTTGGTGTGTTGTCTAGCCGAAAAGGGCAGTAGGACGCGCTGCATAGTACCACCGCGAGCCTTGACCAAGATGAAATAAATGGCGTAGAGACCACAAACATTGGTAACTACATCTTGTAAATGTCTAGCATTGTAGTTAACAGGTCAGGTAGAGTTTCTGGCTATAAAATTAAACAGGTCCGGGTGTCTAGGCGGTAGTTCGAAAGAATCAAAATATTCAAAAGCTCCAAGTCCATTATAATATAGAGCGACCCAGTGGTCACCGGTGCGATAGCTAGGGTCAGTGTTGATGACGAAAGCCGCCGTCTAGATCGTATCGATACGTAGAGGTAATTGGTCACGAGCTAAAACTTTAACGAGCCCAGTTCGTTTAATAAATATATCCGACAGGAGGATGGTCCGTATCTCGTTTGTATTCATCGTCTAAGTGGTGTAGTCTGTCAAAACTTGGCGCGATTTCGAGATCTCCAAGATCGAGTCTTGCTCGGCGTAGACGAGGACCTATAATGGTTCGGGCGTGATCTCGGAGAATTTAAGTTCTATTGAGAGAGGTCCCGACTTGGCCATCTCAAACTGGTCACCGTCCAGTAGACTGGGGGTGAGGTCAAAGGCGTATAAGGCGTACCCATTCTTAAAATGTCTATACTCGAGGTCGTTGCCGGCGTCTTTACCAACCAGTCCCATGGCTATATTCGTCCCGAAGAAGGCTCTCACGTACTGGTTGTGCTCATAATCCATCGACAAAGGCTTGCCATTGACTGTTCTGCCGTCCGCGCTGACATTTAAATATGTCAGACCAAAAGTAGCGAAATTGAACGGATTAACCGTATACGAACCGTTAAAAGCGGTCGAAGTGACTAGGCCAATCACTAGGCGGGTCTTGGTTTGACTGAGAAATAGATTATCCTGCATGTGCGATAACATACCTCTAGGAATAGAGAAAGTTTTTAGCACAACTCGTTTCAAGGGGTACTTGGCATTACCGCGCAACAAGGCTTTCTCGTGGGCTAAAGAGACGGCTGGGTTTAATTTGGCTTTCCGTACAACCAGGGCCGCATAAGTTATTATAGATTTATAACCACCAGTGTGATCGTGTCCCAGCACGTTAAACGCATCTTCAGACGGCGTGAGTTTTACTTTAACTGTCACACCGTTTAACAGGTAGCGATCTTGGGCGAAAATATCTGAATGTAACCGACCCATCATATCGATGTCCTGAGAACCAGCCGCTATATGTCGACGCAGTCTTAGTCCGTTGTTATTATCACCCTGTGTTTCCGCAATAAAGTTTGGCGTGTCTTTGTAAAACAAAGCCGCTGTCATATGGCCTCGCTTGGCTTCCTCCCCGTAATTCAACGTGGCTTCCAGGTAAGCTCTATAAGGATAGGTGTTGTCGCTGGGTGTAATCAACGTGTCGTTCAGAGAAACGTCGACTTGGGAGAATAAACTGTGCAGGTAATAGTTGACTGGGGCCACCTCTGCATCAGTGGGTAATTTGTTACCATTAGCTAACGTGATGTTAGCGCGCACGTGCAGAAAAGTATTCAACAAATCTAGATATTCTTCGCCGTTCCCCGATATTACAAATTCCACCAGGGCTCCGGGGGATAAGGCGGCCAACGGATGTATTTCCACACATTGACCCTTTTCTACGGCTGTTTTCGTTGGTGGCACGCTAAACAAATCTAGACCACTGTGAAGACATTCGCATGAGCTGAGGTGAATAAGCGCCATCATTCAAATATATCAGAGTACCGTCGCTTGTTCTGGTGGGAATGAGAAGGACGAGTTCGGTTACTTCGTTTTATTCTTTTCGGCTCACCAGGTGGGGCAGCTCTCGTTTTTCTTTTTCTTCTAATACCACTACCTGATTGGTTAGTGGTGAGGTAATCAACTGCTCTCTGTAAAAAACGCTGACCCGATTCTTTGGCTCGTTTACGAAATGACTCACCAATACTTCTAAAGGCTAACGCGTCGATCGCGACCTGTAGACCGGTGCCAACCCCCTCTCTGAGTAAAGCTTTGCCTCCAGTTTTTAACCACGGGAGAACCATGCGATTGAGCCCGCTGAAAAAACTACCCAAGCCATGTCCTCTTTGACTTCTGCCTCCAATAAACACTGGCATCCCGTGGCCAGCTTGGTTGCAGTAAAACTCCTCATACATTTTGGGGTTTCGTCGTATTGGTACATGTCTGACCATTTTCCTATTCAAAATCAAACCGTCTGTGAGTTCGGAAGTTAAGTGTCAACACCGAAGCTCCGCTAGTGAATGGGATAGTCTTACCCTGATCATTAGTTAAAAGGATCTCCACGGCGTCAAACGAAAAACGGCTCACGGGTACGTAGTGGGGTTTGTCGTAAATCCTAAAAACCGAAGCGGTAGTCCTGTCTAAAATAGGGACAATCCGTAACAAAGGGACAAAGGCATCTCCAACCGGTCTCGCCGCTACGAGGTCGCAGTACACGTATACATTTTTCATGTCGCTATCCATTTGTACTTCAGTCTCTCCTCGTAGTATTGGGTCAATGTCTGTGGCGATCGAGGCAGGTAAGCCTAACATGTGTTTCAACGTCTCGCTAATTCTAACTTCAGCCTCCGGATCATACAGATTCAAGGTGGCCTTATTATTGTTAAAATGGAATCTAACTCGGGCTTTTTCATTCACATCCGTGTCTAAAAGCAAACGATTCAACTCGTCGATCAGCGTGTCGGGTGACGTGTATAGACCGGCGGGTAACGTGAGTAGTATAGACTCATCGTCTTTGTTGGGGAAGTAATGTATCCATACTTCATCCTCTAGCACGTTATAATAACTTTTGGGAAATTGAATCTCAACCAAACCAACCTCGTAACGTGAAGACAAGTCTATAGTCTGTGGCAATTTGACGAAAAAGTGACCGGTGTTATTGTTTGGGTATATTTTCATCGAGGCATTGCTGGGTAAAGTCACGTAAAAACTCATCCTATCTTAGGGTTAGGTAACATGTAACCCAAACAACTGCTCATTAAGGCGATCCAAAACTTGCCATCAGGCCCTCGGCGTTGCTCCGACTCAGATTGAATAACGAGACCCCGATGACGACATATATAACGATCATCTAAAAGATGAAAACGATCTCTAGTCGCGGGACTAGTTTCCCAAAAAAAAGGCCAGAACGAGGTTCTCGTGGCCTTGGGAAGGAGTAACCGCAAAACTGAGGTGCTCACTTCTACTATTTCCATCAGTCTCGATATCTCGCTAGTTGTTTGGCGGAAATCCTGCTGTTGAATGACGAGTTATAACCGAACCATTTGACTAAATACTCTATGACACCCCTGACACCTCGCCGTTCTTGCAAAATGGACTCGATTCGATAAACTATCTTGTCACCGACTCGCTGCAGCTCTTCTTGGTAAAAAGAACCTTTCAATTCCTCACCCGAATCATCTTTAAGGATGTACGTGACCGGTCTTGTTTGGTTTAGTAGGCTGACCGTAAACAGTTCTTCTGTCCACGCCGGCGTATAACCCTTTTTAAAAGTTTGTCTGGCTTGCGCGATTCGCACGCGATCACCGGCTTTAAAATAGTCTTTTCTTCCGACGACGTCGGATGAGGGCATGTGGTGGTGATTGATTTTCCTGTGTGGTTCACACTCAGGGGTGAAGATTCATTCCCTGTCCCTCCTTGATTTTGGTTCTCAGAAAAATTAAGGGTGGTCAAAGTCAGGTCCTATGTCACGGACACTCTGCACTGAAGAACAAAGTAAGAGGACCATCAATCTCTTGTCTACATAGATTTTGCATACGTTAAGTTCTTCACTGACGACTTTTGGTCTCAGAGCATAGGCATACTTACCACTGAAGGCTTTGACTGTCCAGTACACTGTATATTAAAGAAGTCTCAGTGATTATTGTCTAACAGGCTTTGTCCTCACCCTTACAAGTCAGGTATCTCTCCTCTACACTTATATGTCTTACTATTTTCCAAAATCAACAGTCTGTCAGGTAGTCTGGTTTACCTTCAGTTAAGAATTAAGCCCTAATTTCATTGCAGCAAGGAACAACAGCTTTCATAATGTATACTTATAACATAGTGATGTCCTAAAAAAGTCAAGCACATTTGCACAGTAATAAAATACTAGGTAAGCAAATCATATAGGAATTAATTATTAAAATTATATACATTATACATAATAGATATGCACGAAAAACTAAATCCAGTTGCATAATATAAGTTTCTTATCATGCTCAAAAGCATACCTCTTTTGTAATTCACACTGGTATCATCAAAATACATAATTGCCGCCGTAAGTACTTGGTCGATCGGTCGGTCAGTCACATTTTTGCACACCGTCATTTGCGCACTTGTTTCTATTTTCGAGGGAGTGCATTAACTTTCAACCACAGCTAAGGGGATGCAACTGTAGTTGAAAGTTAGACAATAATTGTATTGTTTCCCCTTATATGTACTCTCGCAAAAATAGAAAAAAGTGCGCAAATGAAGGTGTGCATGAACAGTGTGATTATGGAAAGAAGCCAACAACGCGATTGATAAACAGTACTTGATCTGCAGTTTCGTCAAACTTCAAACGTTGTTCTCAGAAGCAGTAAGTCGACCAAGGCTTCTCAGAGGCGGTAAGTCGACCAGGGCAAGATTTTAAAAGATGCACGAACAATTACGAGACATGCTGTCATAAAAGAAATGTTAGTTATTTAGTCAATTTACGATCCATTAGACCCTTATCACTGCTCTACATGTCATTTAGGTTGGGTTACTCATGTCTTCATATTTAATACATCTATATAATTTTCACTAGAAATATCTAATGATGGTCGTCTGCAAAGAAATGAGTAGTATAGTATGTGCCCACACCTCTTTTTGATTGCTCTGGGTAACTTCCGCCGGCGCCATCTTAATACTCCGATGGTACGAATAGTTGTAGTTGTGGACCAGTTGCTTTATCACGTCGACGTAGCGAAGACTGTTGGTTTTGGTAAAGTAACGCCACGTTTTTTCTTTGAGGGTTCGATTAAACCTCTCCACTATAGCTGCCTTGGTATCTTCATTCTCCGTAGTGAAGAAATGGACACCTTCGTCTTTAAGAAACTTTAAGAATGTTTTGTTGACGAACTCACTGCCTTTGTCTGTTTGAAAATTTGTCGGTTTGCGACTGTTAAAAATGGTCTTCACCGCTGCTACTAAAGCTTTCCCAGTTTTGTTTTTCAGGGGAACAGCCCACGCAAATTTACTAAACACATTGATACACGGTAGATAGGAAAACCCATCGTTGAATTTTTTTAAACCCCGCAAGTCTATTAAATCAGCCTGGAACTGTTGATCGACACCACCCGAGATGGTTGCACGTCTTTTAAATTTTCTACGCACCGGTTTGTGTAAGGTGTACGTATCCTTATGACCTAACCACTCTTCAATTTTTTTACGAGTAAGTTTGGTGCTACGTTGCAAGGCACCGACTCTGCCATACGACCCTGGTCGTTTCGTGTCGTAGTAATGTTGTTTTAAAACCGTATTCACTTCTTTGGCTATGCTTCCCACTTTGGAGTTTTTGTCTTTTTCCTTCTTCTGAGCGAATACGACGATGTTTCTCGCAATTTACTGGCAACCACCTTTTTTCGATTAGCGGGTGTGACTTATTCGGGTGGGGACTGCAGAGTTTTTTCCACGACCTCGTCTTTAAGTACAGTGGGTGAACCTGGCTAGTCGGTAGCTGGTGTTGGTTGTTTAATGTCCACGTGGCCTAGAGGTACGTGACTGTACTGTTCTAGGCGAGTCAAATAACGCTGCAGTGTTCGCTGATATAATCTAGCTTTGTCACCCACTGGTAAATCTTCTCGCTCCAAGACTAGTTGCATTTGAGTGTCCAATTCTCCCAAGTTATCTCTCAGAGCGTCGGGGGTTCTATAAGGTTTTTGAGCCTCTAACAAACGAGGGTCCATCAAAATCATTTTCTTGGCCATCTACAAGACCCCTCTTAGTACGGTTAGTATTGGTCTAATCGAAAAAGGTGGTTGCCAGTAAATTGCGAGAAACGTCGTCGTATTCGCTCAGAAGAAGGAAAAAGACAAAAACTCCAAAGTGGGAAGCATGGCCAAAGAAGTGAATACGGTTTTAACACAACATTACTATGACCCGAAACGACCAGGGTCGTATGGCGGAGTCGGTGCCTTGCAACGTAGCACCAAACTTACTCGTAAAAAAATTGAAGAGTGGTTAGGTCATCAGGATACGTACACCTTACACAAACCGGTGCATAGAAAATTTAAAAGACGTGCAACCATCTCGGGTGGTGTCGATCAACAGTTCCAGGCTGATTTAATAGACTTGCGGGGTTTTAAAAAATTCAACGATGGGTTTTCCTATCTACCGTGTATCGATGTGTTTAGTAAATTTGCGTGGGCTGTTCCCCTGAAAAACAAAATTGGGAAAGCTTTAGTAGCAGCGGTGAAGACCATTTTTAACAGTCGCAAACCGATAAATTTTCAAACAGACAAAGGCAGTGAGTTCGTCAACAAAACATTCTTAAAGTTTCTTAAAGACGAAGGTGTCCATTTCTTCACTACGGAGAATGAAGATACCAAGGCAGCTATAGTGGAGAGGTTTAATCGAACAATCAAAGAAAAAACGTGGCGTTACTTTACCGAAACCAACAGTCTTCGCTACGTCGACGTGATAAAGCAACTGGTCCACAACTACAACTATTCGTACCATCGGAGTATTAAGATGGCGCCGGCGGAAGTTACCCAGAGCAATCAAGAAGAGGTGTGGCGTACGTTGTATTCGACACCTGACGTCGTCGGAAGAAAAGTCTATTTTAAAGCCGGTGATCGCGTGCGGATCACGCAAGCCAGACAAACTTTTAAAAAGGGTTATAAGCCGGCGTGGACAGAAGAACTGTTTACGGTCAGCCGACTAAACCAAACAAGACCGGTCACGTACATCCTTAAAGATGATTTGGGTGAGGAATTGAAAGGTTCTTTTTACCAAGAAGAGCTGCAGGGAGTCGGTGACAAGATAGTTTATCGAATCGAGTACATTTTGCAAGAACGGCGAGGTGTCAGGGGTGTTAAAGAGTATTTAGTCATATGGTTCGGTTATAACTCGTCATTCAACAGCTGGATTTCCGCCAAACTGTGGAGGACTTCTGATGCCAATGTTAAGGCTTCTTCTTTACTGGACTTCTGACACCAGAATGTTGAAGATATTTAATATGTTATATGATATATGTCTCTTATATTACCAGTCCCAGTCCTCAGGTTCTTTTATCCATTTTTACACAGATTCCGTATTCGTGCACCAGTATCGTTATTTCCAATGTTAACCCCTGGGATGTGTCAGTCCCTCCACATGCTTCGTATTAAAATCCCTTTATACCTGACTGACCTTGGTTATCTTCTTGCATTAATATCTTATTACCCGTGTGAGGCAGTGTGCTCGGGTATTAAAGTCACTGGTCATTATGGTTACATGTAACAGTTTATAATCGATCTCAAATATGTCAATGAAGTAAGAGACCAGCAGTTGACGACTTTAACTTTTAATAAATAATCTCTCTCCCATGATTAGTCAGCACGACATTAAAGACATGGTTCAATACAATAGTCTATATGCTTGTTGCAAGAGTTCCTTCATCTACGAAGAGTGCATGTTCAATGATTCTATATCTCTGAGTAACGGTCAGTTCCTTTGATTTGCCATATCACGCCAGGCTAATCTGCCCTCTAAATTAAACTGCGCTAAGAATACACGACTTACGTTTTCAATCCACGAATATAATGCTCAATTTAGCTTATGAGCGACACATATGAATTCAGTGACTATGTCCCACTTTCCCAAGTGGTTGGACCACACACTATATATAAAGTGGCTAGGCCACACAATCCAAAGTAGCTGGGCCACACATTACGAACACTGCCATCAGGGTCAAAGCCCACAACTCAACTGACGTTTTTATGCCCCACGCGTCATGCATAGAGATATGCGTACTATGTCGCCAATGTATATTTAGTCAAGGTGTTTGATGGTGCAATCATTCGGATCGACGTCCAAATCCAAATGCCTGCACCACACACACCAATCCTCGACATCGGTCGATAATATATATTCATTTGAGGACCGCTCCATGCTGCAGCATGAAAAAATCCTCAACACAAACAACTAGCGAGATATCGAGACTGATGGAAATAGAAGAAGTGAGCACCCCAGTTTTGCAGTTACCCCTTCCCAAGGCCACGAGAACCTCGTTCTGGCCTTTTTTGGGAAACTAGTCCCGCGACTAGAGATCGTTTTCATCTGTCAGATGATCGTTATATATGTCGTCATCGGGGTCTCGTTATTCAATCTGAGTCGGAGCAACGCCGAGGGACCTGATGGCAAGTTTTGGATCGCCTTAATGAGCAGTTGTCTGGGTTACATGTTACCTAACCCTAAGATAGGATGAGTTTTTACGTGACTTTACCCAGCAATGCCTCGATGAAAATATACCCAAACAATAACACCGGTCACTTTTTCGTCAAATTGCCACAGACTATAGACTTGTCTTCACGTTACGAGGTTGGTTTGGTTGAGATTCAATTTCCCAAAAGTTATTATAACGTGCTAGAGGATGAAGTATGGATACATTACTTCCCCAACAAAGACGATGAGTCTATACTACTCACGTTACCCGCCGGTCTATACACGTCACCCGACACGCTGATCGACGAGTTGAATCGTTTGCTTTTAGACACGGATGTGAATGAAAAAGCCCGAGTTAGATTCCATTTTAACAATAATAAGGCCACCTTGAATCTGTATGATCCGGAGGCTGAAGTTAGAATTAGCGAGACGTTGAAACACATGTTAGGCTTACCTGCCTCGATCGCCACAATCATCGACCCAATACTACGAGGAGAGACTGACGTACAAATGGATAGCGACATGAAAAATGTATACGTGTACTGCGACCTCGTGGCGGCAAGACCGGTTGGAGATGCCTCTGTCACTTTGTTACGGATTGTCCCTACTTTGGACAGGACTACCGCTTCGGTTTTTAGGATTTACGACAAACCCCACTACGTACCCGTGAGCCGTTTTTCGTTTGACGCCATGGAGATCCTTTTAACTAATGATCAGGGTAAGACTATCCCATTCACTAGCGGAGCTTCGGTGTTGACACTTCACTTCCGAACTCACAGATGGTTTGATTTTGAATAGAAAAATGGTCAGACATGTACCAATACGACGAAACCCCAAAAGTATGAGGAGTTTCACTGCAACCAATCTGGCCACGGGATGCCAGTGTTTATTGGAGGCAGAAGTAAAAGAGGACATGGCTTGGGTAGTTTTTTCAGCGGGCTCGGTCGCATGGTTCGCCGTGGTTAAAAACTGGAGGCAAAGCTTTACTCAGAGAGGGGGTTGGCACCGGTCTACAGGTCGCGAGCGACGCGTTAGCCGGTAGAAATATTGGTGAGTCATTTCGTGAACGAGCCAAAGAATCGGGTCAGCGTTTATTACAGAGAGCGGTTGATCACCTCACCACTAACCAATCAGGTAGCGGTATTAGAAGAAAAAGAAAAACGAGAGCTGCCCCACCTGGCGAGCCGAAAAGAATAAAACGCAGTAACCGAACTCGTCCTTCTTATTCCCACCAGAACAAGCGACGGTACTCTGATATATTTGATTGATGGCGCTTATTCACCCCAGCTCATGCGAATGTCTTCACAGTGGTCTAGATTTGTTTAGCGTGCCACCAACGCAGACAGCCGTAGAAGAGGGTCAGTTTGTGGAGATACATCCGTTGGCCGCCTTAGCCCCGGAGCCCCGGTGGAATTTGTAATATCGGGGAACGGCGAAGAATATCTAGATTTGTTGAATACTTTTCTGCACGTGCGCGCCAACATCACGTTAGCTAATGGTAACAAATTACCCACTGATGCAGAGGTGGCTCCGGTCAACTATTACCTGCACAGTTTATTCTACCAAGTCGACGTTTCCCTGAACGACACGTTGATTACACCCAGCGAGAACACCTATCCTTATAGAGCTTACCTGGAAGCCACGTTGAATTACGGGGAGGAAGCCAAGCGAGGCCATATGACAGCGGCTTTGTTTTACAAAGACACGCCAAACTTTATTGCGGAAACACAGGGTGATAATAACAACGGACTAAGACTGCGTCGACATATAGCGGCTGGTTCTCAGGACATCGATATGATGGGTCGGTTACATTCAGATATTTTCGCCCAAGATCGCTACCTGTTAAACGGTGTGACAGTTAAAGTAAAACTCACGCCGTCTGAAGATGCGGTCAACGTGCTGGGACACGATCACGCTGGTGGTTATAAATCTATTATAACTTATGCGGCCCTGGTTGTACGGAAAGCCAAATTAAACCCAGCCGTCTCTCTAGCCCACGAGAAAGCCTTGTTGCGCGGTAATGCCAAGTACCCCTTGAAACGAGTTGTGCTAAAAACTGTCTCTATTCCTAGAGGTATGTTATCGCACATGCAGGATAATCTATTTCTCAGTCAAATCCCGACCCGCCTAGTGATTGGCCTAGTCACTTCGACCGCTTTTAACGGTTCGTATACGGTTAATCCGTTCAATTTCGCTACTTTTGGTCTGACATATTTAAATGTCAGCGCGGACGGCAGAACAGTCAGTGGCAAGCCTTTGTCGATGGATTATGAGCACAACCAGTACGTGAGAGCCTTCTTCGGGACGAATCTAGCCATGGGACTGGTTGGTAAAGACGCCGGCAACGACCTCCATTATAGACATTTTAAGAATGGGTACGCCTTATACGCCTTTGACCTCACCCCCAGTCTACTGGACGGTGACCAGTTTGAGATGGCCAAGTCGGGACCTCTCTCAATAGAACTTAAATTCTCCGAGATCACGCCCGAACCATTACAGGTCCTCGTCTACGCCGAGCAAGATTCGATCTTGGAGATCTCGAAATCGCGCCAAGTTTTGACAGACTACACCACTAAGACAATGAATACAGACGAGATACGGACCATCCTCCTGTCGGATATATTTATTAAACGAACTGGGCTCGTTAAAGTTTTAGCTCGTGACCAATTACCTCTACGTATCGATCCGAGCCAGACGGCGGCTTTCGTCATCAACACTGACCCTAGCTATCGCCCCGGTGACCACTGGGTCGCTCTATATTATAATGGACTTGGAACTTTTGAATATTTTGATTCTTTCGGACTACCGCCTAGACACCCGGACCTGTTTAATTTTATAGCCAGAAACTCTACCCGACCTGTTAACTACAATGCTAGACATTTACAAGATGTAGTTACCAATGTTTGTGGTCTCTACGCCATTTATTTCATCTTGGTCAAGGCTCGCGGTGGTACTATGCAGCGCGTCCTACTGCCCTTTTCGGCTAGACAACACACCAACGATCGATTAGTTTTTCGACTAGTCAGACCCTGGCTAGCGAGCCACAAGACTGTTTTTCCTTCATAAACGATGGCGTGATAACGACAGACAATCACCTTGTTGAAGATGACTACACGAAAAAGAAATGACAGACTCACCAAGTAATCCGAACCGACTGTGTTCTGAGAGCTCCTAGGCGTACACGAAAAAGAAGTGAGGTTAGATGTCACCAGCACCCATAGACCAACTAACTTTGTCAATAAATATATAAAATGTACTAGTGTTTTCTTTTCTTTTATATAGTCTAACTGTTGTAATATATGTATAACTAAATATCGTCTACCTGTTGTAAATATATATTTCTAACTGTTGTAATATATGGTTTATTGTATAACTAAATATTGTAATATATGTAAATATTGTCTACCTGTCTGTAATATGTACGTATAACTGTTTGTAAAATAATCAACACACAACACACTACCAGGACAACAACACGCCCGCCATTATTGAACTTATATATTACTATATGACAAGACCTCTCCTCCTCCACGCTCTTCCACCACATTTCCTTATATAAAAAGTCACGCGCCACCACAGCGCGCCGCCACATTTTCCTTATATAAAAGTCTCGTGCCTGCAGACTATATAAAAGTCACGCGCCTGCAGAAATTATACCTGTTTTGCACATACTATACTACTCATTTCATTGCAGACGACCATCTTTAGATATTTGTAGTGAAAATTATATAGATGTATTAAATATGAAGACATGAGTAACCCAACCTAAATGACATGTAGAGCAGTGATAAGGGTCTAATGGATCGTAAATTGACTAAATAACTAACATTTCTTTTATGACAGCATGTCTCGTAATTGTTCGTGCATCTTTTAAAATCTTGCCCTGGTCGACTTACCGCCTCTGAGAAGCCTTGGTCGACTTACTGCTTCTGAGAACAACGTTTGAAGTTTGACGAAACTGCAGATCAAGTACTGTTTATCAATCGCGTTGTTGGCTTCTTTTTATAATCACACTGTTCATGCACACCTTCATTTGCGCACTTTTTTCTATTTTTGCGAGAGTACATATAAGGGGAAACAATACAATTATTGTCTAACTTTCAACTACAGTTGCATCCCCTTAGCTGTGGTTGAAAGTTAATGCACTCCCTCGAAAATAGAAACAAGTGCGCAAATGACGGTGTGCAAAAATGTGACTGACCGACCGATCGACCAAGTACTTACGGCGGCAATTATGTATTTTGATGATACCAGTGTGAATTACAAAAGATGTATGCTTTTGAGCATGATAAGAAACTTATATTATGCAATTGGATTTAGTTTTTCGTGCATATCTATTATGTATAATGTATATAATTTTAATAATTAATTCCTATATGATTTGCTTACCTAGTATTTTATTACTGTGCAAATGTGCTTGACTTTTTTAGGACATCACTATGTTATAAGTATACATTATGAAAGCTGTTGTTCCTTGCTGCAATGAAATTAGGGCTTAATTCTTAACTGAAGGTAAACCAGACTACCTGACAGACTGTTGATTTTGGAAAATAGTAAGACATAAAAGTGTAGAGGAGAGATACCTGACTTGTAAGGATGAGGACAAAGCCTGTTAGACAATAATCACTGAGACTTCTTTAATATACAGTGTACTGGACAGTCAAAGCCTTCAGTGGTAAGTGTGCCTATGCTCTGAGACCAAAAGTCGTCAGTGAAGAACTTAACGTATGCAAAATCTATGTAGACAAGAGATTAATGGTCCTCTTACTTTGTTCTTCAGTGCAGAGTGTCCGTGACATAGGACCTGACTTTGACCACCCTCAATTTTTCTGAGAACCAAAATCAAGGAGGGACAGGGAATGAATCTTCACCCCTGAGTGTGAACCACACAGGAAAATCAATCACCACCACATGCCCTCATCAGGAAGTCACAGCAGAGTGTCCTCTCTGCCTGCCTCCTACACGAACATTAAGATAAGTCAATTAACGAGAAAGAAGATCACCACACACACTTCAAAGCTCAGACTTAGTTAGTGAAGAAAATAAGGCACCCCACTGGGACATAGACGTTTTACAGATTAATCTATTATACTGCCCAATGGGCTGATCACCCGTTGGCTTGTCACACCGATTACGGAAACAACGGCAGATGGATCTATTTGTTGTTGCCCTAAAGACGCCGCTAGGCGTGATGGGAAACTACAACAGAGAAAATCAATCTGCTGTTGCCCTTAAGACGCCACAAGGCGTGATGGCCTCCGACTGCTTGGTCGGTCTTTGGCTAAGGACGGAAGAAGAAGAAGAAGAATCTATTATACTATTCCATATTTTTTCATCAGTTGAAAATTAACCCTATGTAAATGTGATTCCTTTAATAAAAAGCATATATTGTTTTATTTACTTACTTGATTAAATATCATAAGCCTGTCCATACTCTTTTTTGTGTTTGTGTGTGATTACTTCCCTTTCTTGCAGACTGTCCTCTTTATTGAGGAATTGTCCATATGGCAGTATATGTTAGTTTTGGAACAAAGGCACGTGGGAGAACAACTTGTCTGGTATTCTTACATGGTATTTAATTACCCTTGATACAAGAGAGTTAACCTCTTGGTTTCATAACAAATAACTTCACTGTTAAATACTTTATATTCATTGAGTTTCAGATAGATGTTTAAAAGCTCTCGTATGGACGCCTGGGATTTTCAGTCGTGCATCTGAGCGCAAATGATATTTTATGTAATGTTATTTGCGTACGACCGTGCACCAGTATTAAACTAGGCATTGCGCGGTATGACGCATAGATGTGTTTGGATAACAGTCAATGTCCTTGAGTCGGATCCAGTAATTATTCGTCGTTAGCAGACGTTATTTGATCCGTGGTCTTACCCAAAGTCTAGGGAATTCACGGCTATGATATTAAGTATGATCAGCTGAGAGATGATGTTATTATTCTTGTGCGAGTTATGCCAAGAATCCGTTATCGTCAATATTTAGCCAGAACCGGCTTGTTGAAGTATCTAGCCTCAGATACATATCCTCCAGTACCGTTACTGCAGAGCTTCAGCCTGACCAACTATGTCAGCTGCTAGTGCATTCAGTTAACGCTAGGAGATATTAAGGATCGTGATTGAATATTTATATGCTCAAGCTACTAACATGGTCATTTTTGTAAATCCATGCATCCTACCAATCCGTTGCCGTAGAGCTTCCGCTAACATTGATATGAAAGCGGCTAGTGTGGTCGGTCAACGTAGTGACTGTTATTTACTATGTACATTTTTGCCATGACCAGCATGAAAAATGTCTGAACTACTGATGTCCAAGTATCGTCTTCAATAAAATATGTTTCGTCACTAACTTTTTACAATGCGTCCAGCATCTATTCGTTGCCAGTTCTGTCATACTGTCTTGACCCATTAAACATCGTTACCGAGCTTCATTGTCATTAACCAGATCACCATCATACGACAGAAGTGACGGCCCACAATATATTCGCGTCATCTAGAAGTACGTCGGCCACATTATCAGGCCCGACAGACCAGTCTGTTCAATGACACTTAAGAGACGTAGAAGTAGCCGGTAACAGATTTGGCGGCCAGTATACGGAAGAATTTTTTTTTTTTTTTTGAAGATGCTTCCACTAATTCTTACGTCAAGTTTCAAGAAACGTCGAGTAATTCTACATGAAAACACCATTAACGACACCGCAGTATTGAAGGTTACAATTAAACGGTCGACCTTCCTGACCTCTACAAGAACAACCTGAATATTTGATCAAGTCATATCGTGAGGGTCAACGATGGATTTTAGTGCCGATAGTATATTGCTTCCATGCAGCACCCGATAGCTTTCAACGACGAATCCGTGAAAGGAGGGATTTCTTTAAGATAAGTGGCATTATATTGTATGTGCACCTTGTCACTGCTGCTTGTTTTGGTCGAGCCTGTCTTTTATTATTTTTTCATGTAACCAAAATGTTCTATGTTCTATGTGCCATGCGGGAAGGTTGGGCGGAGACCTACGTGGGGTACATCTAAGCTTCACACCAGGGCCCACGCTAGGCAGTCTTTAGGGATTTTTGCAGATTTCCCGCAGTGGAACTTCCGGCCTATATTTGCCGAAGGATTTCGGTCCACTGTGCTTGGTTGTATGTGACACCTTAGTGTTTAGACGTAGCGTTCTGTTTTGTTGTTGTTATAGTAGTATTTTATGGGCCTTAGTTTATTGATTGATTTGGTTTGTAACCCGTCCTTCTCCACCTTACTATTGCTTATTTTTATACAAATTGTATGTCTATACATTGTGCAGTCACTTGTCTTGCTAATTTTTCTTTTCGCACGCTCATTGCATTTTGCAAAACCTTTTTACTTTAATTCTGCTGTATTTCTTTCGTTGTTCCTGCGAACGTTCTCATTCGTACTTTGGTATACTGTCTTCTTGTCAATTGTTCTCTGTATCTTCATCACATATTGCCATTCTTAAATGCTCTATTAATTTTTTTTTATGCATGATTTATTTATTGATAATTAATTATATTATAATATATATTAGCATACCTGACATTAATAGAAATTTATACATAGGTTCGGTAAACAAAATGCTCCTGAGACTCAGGCAACTCCACACAAGAACCATTCTAGTTCTTTCAAGATACGATTACCGACATTTAAACCCAACATCAATGACGTACTATCCTTTTTAAATAGATTCGAAACAGTATGCAAATCACATAAATTAGATACGTCAGAATATTGTGGTAAGCTAATGGAATTGCTTACATGAAAAGCATTGACAGCTGTGAGTATTTTAGAGAGTCCCAGTAAAATGATTACAATGCTGCTAGAAGTATATTGCTCAGAAAATATCAACTGGATGGACGGATATAGGCTCCGTTTTAAAAACATTCTACCAGAGAATGGCAAGGACTTCTCCGAATTTATTGCCACTATTAAGCTTACATTTAATCGTTGGATCGAACTTGCTGCTATAGATCACTCGTATGATGCCCTTATGGACCTGATACTGAGGGACATGGTTATGTCCTCAGTTAACCCGTTATTTCTCTCGTTCTTGCATGAACGCAAGCCAGCAAATTTAAATGCTACCGTACAAATCGGGCGTCCGTTTCCCACCGCTCATCCCAATATGGTCGTTAGTAACTCTAACATACGGGGAGCGTTACCAGTAGCATTAGCCATGTCTTGGAATAATAACACCATGGTACTAGATCACAGTGTTGATCGCAACTTTGGTAGGGGATATAACCATAATTAGGGATCGCATCAAGGGAGCCAATTACGTAGCAATTCTCCTGCTCCAAAAGATTGGAAACATTTCCAGGGATCTCAAAATTTCCGTGAAAATAACTCAGGAAATGGAAGACTTGATAACTCCGAAAATAATTGGCAACATTACGGTAATACTTATAATGGTATACGAAATTCAGGTAATAGACATCAGGCTCAAAATGAAAACCGGTCACGTAACTATCAAAACTGGAGATCTAATCAAAATAATGGTTTCAATAAGAAAAACAATTATGATCATTCGCGTTTTAGAGGTAGATCTCCGAATAATGGTAGATCTCATAGACATGCAAACTCTGCGCAACTTGAGCCTAGTGTTGATTCAAATCAGGGTAACAATGTCGTTAATGATGTCGCTGCTTCTTGCTCTTTTGACTTTAATCTTGCAGCACAGTGCCCAGAGTGCACTACATTATTTCAGCGCGACAAAGTTTCTACCTCGAGATGCTGCCATCCTCTTCCGACCCTTCCAGCATTGACGGCTCATGATGATACCGGGTCACTACTACTACACAAGGGTTTGGTAAACGACATTCCAGTGAATGTATTAAAAGACTCAGGCTCCACGACCGTAGGAGTCATACAGTCACTTATACACCCGTCGTGTGCTACAGGTGATTCTGTAAAATGTGTAACGTTCGGTGGCACAGTAAAAACTTTCCCAACTGCCATCGTACACATCGCCACTCCATTTTTTAAAGGGGCATATAAAAGTTTGTATGCTTTCAAATCCAGTCGCCGACCTTATTGTCGGGCGAATACACGGGGTAAAAGAACGTACACCGGAATAGATTGCTGACTGGGAACAGCAGTACATTCAAACAGCGAACGCAGTTACGACTAGAGCACAAGCTCAAGAACATTTCATATTCATTCATAACCCTCCACTCTCAAAGGAGCATAGGCCTTCAACAAACACATGCCAAGTCCTCCTGTCACGTGCCATCATCTCAAGTTCTTTCCACGTTCTCCTCATCATTTTCACCTCAGTTTCCAGCTCTCTTCTCCATGTGCTTCTTGGTCTACCTCTGCCTCTTTTGCCCTGGGGGTTCCAGAACAAGGACTGCCTTGTAATGCTATCAACAGGTTTCCTCAGTGTGTGTCCTATCCATCGCCATCGTCTTCTTCTCATCTCTTGTTCCACTGGCACTTGTCTAGTTCTTGTCATCAGTTCCACGTTGGTAACCTTGTCATACCATTTTAATCCCTCTATTCTATGCAAGCACCCATTTATGAAAGTCTGTAGCTTTTTGATTGTTGTCTTTGTTGTTCTCCATGTCTCAGAGCCATACAATAGGACTGACTTGACATTTGAGTTGAAGACTCTTATTTTCGTGTTGGATCCAATTTCTCTTGATCTCTATATATTTCCCAATGCAATGAAAGCTCCTCTTGCTTTTTGTATTTTTATTTTGATATCGCTGTCTGTCCCTCCAACTTTGTCTATATTACTGCAAAGATATGTGTACGATTCTACATCTTGTATTGGTGCTTCTTTAAGTTTAACCCTGTTATCATTACTAGCATTTATTCTCATTACTTTTGTCTTTTCCCTGTGTATTTTGAGACCCAATTGCTGTGACCTCTCATCGAGTGTTTTCAATTTGTCCTGCATCTGATTACGGTTATGGGACAGAAGAGCCAAGTCATCAGCAAAACCCAGATCATCCAACTGCTTAGTCAGAGTCCACTGGATTCCATTTCTGTTGTGTGTTGTCGATGATCTCATAACCCAGTCTATTGCTAGTAAGAAAAGAAATGGAGACAAGAGGCATCCCTGTCGCACTCCTGTTCTTATCCCAAACGGTTCTGTAAGCTGTTCTTCGTGAAGAACTCTGCCTGTCATGTCTTCATATGTTTTCTTTATTAAATTAATGATCTTCAGGGGAACTCCATAATGCCTCATCAATTTCCAAAGTGATTCTCTGTCTACACTGTCAAATGCCTTTTCGTAGTCCCCAAATCCGATGTATAGTGGTGAATTCCATTCCAGACTTTGTTCAACTATTATTCTCAAAGCGGCTATCTGATCTGTACATGATCTGTTTTGTCGAAAACCTGCTTGTTCATCTCTCAGTTTCTTGTCAATGGACTTAATCTCTCAAGGATAATCCTGTTTAATACTTTTCCTGGCACTGATAGTAACATTATTCTTCTATAATTTGTGCACTCTTGTAAATTTCCCTTCTTAGGGAACTTAACCAGATATCCTTCCTTCCATTCTGCTGGTATCTCCTCCTTTTCCCAGACATTACCAAGTAATTTATATAACATCTCTGTAGCCGTGACGATATCTGCTTTTATGGCCTCTGCTGGAATGCCATCAGGTGCAGCCGCTTTTCCATCTCTTAGAAGCTTTATGGCTTTCTTTATTTCTTCCTTCGTTGGTCTTTCACCGTTAATTTGTAGCTCTTCTTCTGCTGGCTGGATGTCCGTGGGGTTTTGTGGAGCTGGTCTATTGAGAAGGTCACCAAAATATTCTGTCCACCTCTTCATTAGCTCCTGTATATTGCTGAGCAGTTTCCCATTCTTGTCTTTTATGAGGCAACTTGTTTGCTTGTATTTCCCTGTTAGCTTCTTTGTGCTGCTATACAGTTCTCTCATATTTCCTTTGGCTGCAGCATCTTCTGCCTCTCTTGCCAACTCCTCAATATACTTCCTCTTGTCTCTTTTGATACTTCTTTTTACTTCTTTGTTTGCTTCTGTGTACACTTCTTGAGCCTTGGCTTTAGAACTTCTTGTTTTGCTTGTGTTTAAATCTGCTTTCTTGTTTTTTCTGTCTTTTATCTTATTGATGGTTTCTGTTGTTATCCATGCTTTTTGTTGTCTTTCCCTTTTCCCTAGTAGCCAATAGTCTTCTGTATTCTCTACATCTTCCAGCTGTTGGAGCACTTGGAATTTGTTGGATACTGTGACCGCAAATGTGTCTCTTGTTTCCTGATTTCTTAGATGTCTTACATTAAATTGTTGTCTATAATTTTGCATTGTTGCATATCTCTTGAGTTTCATCTTTACTTTGGCTATCCGAAGGTGGTGATCTGATGCCACATCTGCTCCTCTATATACCTTTACATCCTGCAATGATGATCTAAACTTCTTCTTTATGCATATATGATCAATCTGATTTTCTGTTCTATGGTCTGGTGATATCCATGTTGCCTTGTGTATTCTCTTATGTGGAAACATGCTTCCTCCTATAGCCAGTTGATTTGAAGCACAGAAGTTTGAGAATAGTTCCCCATTTTCATTCATTATTCCTAGCCCATGTTTTCCCATGACTTCTTCAAATCCGGTATTGACTGTACCTATCTTTGCATTTATGTCACCCATCAAAAGTGTGATGTCTCTTCTTTTTACTTTATCCATAATTTCCTGTAGTCTAGTATAAAATGCATCTTTCACCGACTCTTCTTTGTCATTAGTTGGTGCATAACATTGGATGACATTTACATGTATTTTCTTTTTAGCTGTTTTAAAAGTGGCTGTTATTATTCTGGGTCCAACAGCTTCCCATTCAATGAGTGCTTTCTGTGCTTCTTTAGATAACATAAGAGCTACCCCTTCACTGTGGTGTGAACTTTCGTCTTCATGTCCTGAGGACAGCACCAATTCACCTGTGATGAGTTTCTTCTTGTCTACCCCCTTCTACTTTGTTTCACACATTCCCAGAACCTCGATTTTATATTCCTTCATTTCTGCTGCTATTTGTGCCACTTTCCCTTGTTCGTTTAATGTCCGAACATTCCAGGTGCCAAATCTGGAAGTTCTCCTAGAAGAAAGAAGGTTAGTCAGCAACACAGACTCATTTCGGCTTTCTCTATGTTGCATCATACGCCTCCCTGCGAGAGAACCTTCTCCTGTCTTGGATGGCTGTGTTTTATTTTCCTTATTTGACTTGTCCATATTTGTTGAAGTTTTTTGTGGTTTAAACTTTTTACAGGATGGGGTAGCCTGCCCCATGCCCAACCCTCCTTAGTCGCGTTCTACGACATGCATGGAAGGGAACAGTGTTACTATTCTTTGCTCCCCTTTCGGGCCCCGGTAACATACGGGTGCCACGAACAATTACAGGTGAATTTTGACACAAATCAAGAGCACAAGGATGGTGATTTTAAAAATGTAATGTCTAGAGAGTCTTTTATTAAGTTACATCAAAATGACTCTTCTTTACAACAATTTTTCCTGTTAGTTAAACAGAATGAGACAGGTTGTGGAAACAATTCTCGACACTGGTTCTTACTTAAGTATGAGGTACTTGTGCGGATGTTTTGTGATTCTCCGTCATCCATACGTACACAGGTCTTAGTACCTAAAGACCTCGGAGTTAATATCCTTCGACATGCCCACGACTCACAGTGTGCAGGACACATGGGGTTCTCCCGCACTAAGTCTAGGGTACTATTCTATTGGCCAGGCGTTACAAAGGATTGACTTTATATTGTCGCTCCTGCACGACATGCCAGGAGGTAAAGGCAAAGGGACCTCGCCATACAGCTCCGATCCCAGCCGCTGACATACCTATACGTTCATTTGAAGAAATGGTTATCGACATTATCGGTCCTTTACCGATCATGTCTGCAAGAGGACATAGATACATCCTCACTTGTATAGATATGTGTACTCGATGGCCAGAGGCTATTCCTCTTAAATAGCATATCTACTGCTGATGTAGCAGATGCTCTATGGATAATTTTTTCTCGCCTAGATTTCCCTAAAAAGATACTTTCAGATAGGGTACACAGTCTGTTTCTGGTACTATGACTAATGTGATGGCCATGCTCCACATCGATAGATCGCTTAGTATTGTATACCATGCAATGAGCAATGGTATGATTGAGAGGGAAAATCACACTTTAAATCAGTTGCTGGGTAAGGTAACTGGTTGATTCCCTCAAGATTGGGATAGAGTTTTACCCGCAGTACTTTTTGCTTATCGAGAAGTACAAAATGAACACATATGATTTTCGCCATTTGTGCTCGTTTTCGGGGCACAACGTCGTGGTCTCATGTCATTATTACATGACTTACTCACTGACGATGATATGAACGATGATATTCAGTCATCATACGAATATGTCATCGCATTACGACATAAAATTATAGACGCATGCAGGTTGGCTACCTCCGCGTCAGAGTCCGCCAAAGAGAAGGCAAGACTCTTTTTAAACACATACAGGCGTCTACGACAACTCTTTCCTGGTGACGAAGCTTATGTACTGCTTCCACGGAAAGATAATCAATTTTTAATTGCCTGGAAAGGTCCTTTTAAAATTGTATCTCGCATTTCTGACGTCTAATATATTGTCGACATAAACGGGAAACACAAAACATTCCACATCAATATGGTGAAGGAATTTCAATCCCGTCCAAACTATCTTCAGTCTGTCTTTCAGTCTACTGACGATCCACCCTTTCGTCTACAATGTTATTCATCTTTGTCAGTCATCCAAGAGGATGAATCTACTTTCGCTGACGTACCTCTACCGCTTCCTGTAGTTCCGTTACATTCTACGGAAACATGGCAAAACGTCACGATTTCTCCTGAACTATCTGATGAGAAACAACAGCAGGCTTCTTCTTTACTTCAATCATTTCATGATGTCCTTACCGACATTCCGGGTCGGACATCTGTCATTGCACATGATATCGTGCTGACCGATAAAATCCTATCAGGGTCCGCCCTTATCCTGTACCTTTGCATTTCCAATCCCAAGTGGAACAGGAATTAGATAACAATTAAACATTATTGAACAATCCAATTCAGCATATGCTTCATCCATAGTTATTGTTAGAAAAAAAGACAAGAACATTCGTCTCTGCGTAGATTATCGAAAACTAAACCAGATAACCCGCTTTGACGCTGAACCTATGCCAATTTTAGAAGATTTACTTACTAAGTTATGAAACGCTATATTCTTCTCTAAGTTCGACTTATCCAAGGGGTATTGGCAGGTACCTCAAATTGAACATGCCAAGCCTCTCACTGCCTTTTCTACTCCTCGGGGGCTGTTCCAATGGAACTTCATGCCATTCGGGCTTGTCAATGCACCAGCCACTTTCGTCCGGATGATGCGTAAGATTCTATCACATCGCTCGGATATCATCACATACATCGACGACATATGTCTTTTAGTGACTCTTGGAATGATCACTTCACTGGTCTTCGCTCACTTCTGTCTACTTTACGCTCTCACAACTTGACGGCAAAACCGTCTAAAGCCCACGTCGGGTTTAATGAGATCTCGTTTTTGGGCCACCGTGTAGGCCATGGTCTCTTAAAAACAGAGGACCACAACATTTCCAAAATCTTGAATGTCACTACTGTTACGGTATATGTTATTAACGCCGTCTGCTAAAGGTTAGCAGACGTGCAATTGTAAAGGTTAAGACATTTAATATATTGCGATAGATGTTTCAATTATTGAACGCTCCATACACGATCGATTATGACGTGTCTAGCGTTGTTTGGGTCACAGTCGGTAACTAGGAGACGCTACCCTTTGTTACTTGACCGCCAAGCTGAATAGCTGCGTTTTCTAACCTTCCAATTCAATGGCATGATATAGCCATTTATATGTGCATTTATGATGGACCAGGGTCAGTCCTAGAACTCTATATGAGAGGAAACTTACGGAGGTTAGTGTTTAACTAGAATCCTCAGAAGGAGGAGAATAATCGTCCAATTCGTATGAAATATTCAGACTCGCAGTCTCACTGTCGGCAGGTAGCCATGTCTATCTGCGCGTGCATATAGCTGTGATGTTCTGACGACAATACTGCATTGTATCCTTAAACGGACATTGACACGTAAACCAGCAGTCTACGTTATTGATTAATTTATGCATGACTTATACGGACTTATGTTCTGCTCATATTTGAAATGATCATCCTGTGTGTACATGTGATTAAATATTACGGACTCAACCTGAAGGCATTAATTACTTCATTAATGTTGCTGAGTTCAAGTATTACATGTTACTTCTTCATATCATGCTACTGAGTTGTATAAACGCTTCACCCTAATTCGCGTAATGATAAAACAAGCACGATCAACAAGAAATCATTAAAATAACTATACTCAGCACATGATCTTCAACCGGCAAATAACTCAGCAACAAAGTGGCGGCCGAATGCGGGGAACGACAGAAAAAAGAAACAAACTTCTGTTCCTTACGCACATGTTAACCATAATATTTACGATCAAGTTTCGATCACATGATCCAGTCGAAGATGACGTTGTACTCATTCTAATGCCTAACAACGTGACGTCACCGAAAGTCGTGTAGGTGAACTGTCGGAGAAACCAAAGCCGTTTTCTAAGTCTAACCAGGGGAAACATGAGCCATTGAAGCAAACACACGATATGGACTACAGGAGCAGACAGTCAGGGGCATTAGCCTAGCTGTTGACGACCTCTAGCACTGATCTAAGCAACGGAAAAGATAAGTCTAGTTGTTTTAATACTGTCGTCATTGCAAACAGTAATACTGAGTCCATGCCTTTTGCCTGCATAGGCATGTCTTTTCTGAATGTGTTTCATGTATTTTTTGGTTGTTTTAATGTGTTGTTAATTAGCGGGCCGGTTGGAGGGAACTGAAATCTCTGGGGAATGTCGCGAACAGCTGACCACCTAGATTTCAGTCGGTCTTAGGGCAGTTAAACGATTGCACTTTTGGAAGCCCCATTGAGGTTTGCCGGTGGACTGCCTGTCCAGATCTGCTATCGTTTGACGATTTGTGTTAGCTGTACCGTTCCGTAGATAACTGGTGTATTTTATTTGTACTAAGTTCACATTTTTATTCAGTTTTGTATCATGTTCGTTAACTATTTCGTCCAGTCTACTCTTACTATCATTTATTTGATGATTGTTAAATGTTCGTCCGTTATGAGTCCTGTGATGTCATCATTTTTTGCAGTCATTTTTTTGTGTACTTTGCATATTCAGTTGACCTCGGGTCAGACCTTGACCCTTCATTTGGCTTGTGACACTTCCGCTTGTTTTATTTAGTTCATAAATTCATTTTTAATTGTGAAAATGTCTTGTTTGCGTCTTGACATTGTTTGTACCCTTTAGTTGCATCATTGTTTTGTTTGTACTCATGATATATATTAAATACTACATTAATAATATGACATTATATTCAATAATACACTTGTAATTTAATTTAATTAATTTTTTCTGACATTTAAGGTTAATATGGGACATTGCATAATTATGCAGTGATAGTCCAAGAAATTAGCACTACAATTTATAAGAGATGCCTAGGGCATAATAATAATAATATAATATATATATTGACCAAATAAAATAATCTTATAGTCTACCTTTGAGGTGACAGACCCATTGTATATTATTTAATATACTAAGAGAGTGACTTAGTACATTGAACAATATAATTACTAGGAATCATACCCAACATTATTGGATATTGAGATTAATTGTGTGATGTAATTACATTATAGTTAACAGATATCATAACTATTTATGATATAGTTAGTACTTAGATACAATATTGTTACAAAATATTGTCTATTAGTTGAACTTAGACATAAGAGTTCAGTACTATTGTGATTATTTATATTGAATATTCCTAAGTTGAGTAAGTATAATAATTACTCTGAAGCTACTATTGACTATTTTAATCAGTAATTATCAATAATTACTTACCAGATAAAAGTCAAAATGCTTACTATAGACCATTTCGTTAAAATTGGTAAGGAATATGGTTATAAATCTCAAGAACTTCGTCAGTTTGCTGAGGCAGAACTGGAAAAACATAAAGCAGAAATGGAGGAACGTGAAAGAAAAGAAGCAGAGAAAAAGGCTGCATTAAAGAAAGAGGAGGAGGAACGTGAAAGAAAGGAAGCAGAACGTGAGATGAAGCAAATTGCCAAGGAAAATAGATTAAGAGAAATTGCTCAACAGGAAGAAGAGAATAAATTGAAACGAGAGGAAATTATTTTACAACAAGAAATGGAATTGGCGCGTATTAAATTGGAGACAGCAAGATTACAAGCACAAAGTGCTGATGCAAACCAGAATAATAACGCACAAAATGGATCGTCATCCAGCCAAACTAAACATTTCTACAACTTTAAATTACCCACTTTCAACTTAAACGTGGACGACCTTTCATCGTTCCTGTCACGTTTTGAACAGACTTGCAAAACAAATCATTTGCCTGAAGAGTCATGGGTACTCAAGTTAAATGAATTCTTGGTTGGAGAACCATTGACGGCTTCTCAAAATGCTGACCCATCAATAGCAAATAACTACGGTGCTATTAAGTCCTTGCTTTTACGAAGGTTTCACCTGGACGAGGAACACTGTAGGTTGAAATTTAAGGGAATTTTACCTGAATCTCCAAAAGATTTTGCAGGATTCATTGCGAACATACGCAATACATTTAATAGATGGGTTGAACTGGCAGAAGTCAACAAATCGTACGACAAATTAGTTGATTTACTACTACGGGATAAGGTATTATCTTCGGTTAGCCAGCCATTCTTTGCATATTTGCAGGAGCGTAAACCAGGTACTATTGACGAGTTAGAAAAAATTTCTTTAAACTACTGTTCGGCACATCCGAATGCAACCATTTCTAACTCCTCATTAAGAGAACCTCTACCTGTGGCGTCTAATATGGCCTACAATCATAATAACAAACAAAGACATCACAGTGTAGACAGAAGTAGGTTCCAAAGAAATCACAATGTTAACTTTCAGAAGGGACATAATAATGATTTCAACAATAAAAATGAGTTCAACAGAGGTAGATCACGAGATAGAAATTATTCACCTCAAACAAACTACCACAATAGTCAACATAACACTAATTATAATCGATCACATACCCCAATAATAACAATAACTGGAATGGTAATAATCATGGCTCGAGACATCGAGATAATAGTTACTATAGAGGACGACGAGATAATTCTAACAATTATACTCGGAATCGATCTCATTCTCGGGGATCATCTTATTACAACCATAATACAGGGGCGGCAGTTACAAATAATACTACCCCTATAGCTCAGGTCCCACTTGACAATAATACAACACAGTCTTCTGCTGCATGTTTTGCTATTAATTATAATGTGGCAAATAGTTGCCAACAATGCAATCTTATTTTTCAGAAGGCGAAAGAAACAGTGCTTAACTGCGGACATATTACACCAGAGGTAGGTCTTGCAGTCAACGATGGAACAGGCTTACTAATTTTTAACAGGGGAATCGTTAATGGATCCGTCGTCTCAGTGCTGAGAGATTCAGGATCAACGACGATTGGTGTACGTCAGTCGCTGGTACATCCTAGCTGTGCGACAGGAGAATATGTTCGCTGCATGACATTTGGTGGAACTATTGAGTTTTACCCCACAGCTATTGTTCATATTAGAACACCCTTTTTCACAGGGAATGTAAAAGTATGTATGCTAAAAAAGCCTATTGCTGATCTGATGGTTGGTCGTATACACGGCAGTAAAGATTGTACTCCAGATGAGATCATAGAATGGGAGAAACATAACCTATGCACTGGAAACGCCGTGACGACTAGAGCGCAGACTCAACTCATGGAGAAAGTTGGTGATAATAAAATGGATGCAGACAACCAAGAGGAATTTGTAGTCAATTCACCTATTGACAGGGAAACATTTGCAACCAAACAAAAAGAGGATAAATCTTTAAAAAAAATTTTTAAGCTGGTTGATAAAGTTGACAATCTATCCTCAGGTAATAATAACAAACATTGGTTTGTTATTAAAAATGACATATTGATTAGATGTTTTAATGACAAATCACAAATGAAACAACAAGTTATGGTCCCGTATACTTTTAGACGGTACATTCTTCAACATGCACATGACTCACATTGTGCTGGACATATGGGATATACTCGAACACGATCTCGAGTACTGTCTTCATTCTTTTGGCCAGGAGTGTCAAGAGATATTTCGCAGTATGTACGTTCCTGTACTACATGCCAAGAAGTGAAAGCACGTGGAGCTTTTCACACGGCGCCTATTCAGGCTTGCGATATCTCAGTAAGACCGTTTGACAAGATGGCCATAGATATTATTGGTCCATTGCTACCATCGGCCAGAGGACATAGATTCGTCCTTACGTGCATTGATTTGTGCACACGATGGCCAGAAGCTATCCCATTAAAGACCACCACTACCACAGATGTAGCTGATGCACTACATCTCATCTTTTCTAGAATAGGGTTTCCTAGAAAACTTTTATCAGACCATGGGTCACAGTTCATATCTGACACCATGAAGGAAGTCATGAAAACTTGGAACATTGATAGGAATTTAAGTAGTATTTATCATCCTATGAGTAATGGTGCAGTTGAAAGACTTAACCGTACACTTAAACAACTACTACATAAGGTTACTGTTAAGCACCCTCATGACTGGGACAGAGCACTCCCAGCTGTTCTATTTGCTTATCGGGAGGTACCGCATGAACAAACTGGCTTCTCTCCCTTTGAATTAGTTTTTGGTGCTCCCCCAAGAGGTCCTATGGGACTAATAAAAGACTTATTAATTGACGCGGAGATGACTCAGGACACTCAGTCATCTTACGAGTATGTGATTAATCTTCGGAAGAACATTATTGAGTCTTGCCAGTTGGCAACAGCTTCTTCTGAGGCTGCAAAAGCTAAGGCTCGATCTCTACAAAATAGGTCTCGACGATTACGCCAATTATTCCCAGGCGATGAGGCTTATGTGTTACTTCCTCACAATAACAATAAATTATTGATATCTTGGAATGGTCCTTACAAAGTCATTGATAAAATTTCCGACGTTGATTACGTCTTAGATATCAAGGGACACAAAAAGATATTTCATATTAACATGCTCAAGCAATTTCATACACGTCCTGAACACTTACAGTCAATTTTTCATGAACTAGATGACAACACAGTATCTACTTGTTATTATTCTAACTTATCCGTCATCCAGGAAGAAGAATCTTCTTTTCCTGAGGTACAGTTACCGTTACCGGTACCAGTAGTTCAACCTACTGAATCTTGGCGGGATGTAACCATCTCTTCAACGGTTACACCGCAACAGCGTCTACAGATTGCTAATCTATTACAATCTTATCCAGATGTGTTGACCGACGTCCCGGGTCGCACATCGGCTATCAGTCATGACATTACTCTCAATGACGATACACCTATTCGTGTACATCCCTATTCGGTTCCTTTACATTTCCTTGCTAAAACTACTAAGGAACTTGAACAGATGTTGTCTCTGGGAATCATTGAGACTAGTAATTCGCCATTCTCTTCTCCATTAGTGATTGTCCGGAAGAAGGACAATAACATCAGACTATGTGTTGACTATAGAAAATTAAATGCTAAGACTATAGTTGACAGCGAACCACATCCACTTATCGACGACTTACTGCCACGTCTATCCAACGCAACTATATTTAGTAAGATAGACTTAACTAAAGGTTATTGGCAGATACCACTGACCGAAAAGGCTAAGTACTACACCGCATTTTCCACTCCACAAGGTCTATACCAGTGGAATGTGATGCCTTTTGGGCTTGTTAATGCGCCAGCTACCTTCATTCGCCTGATGCGACAAATTTTATCAGGTAGACCAGACGTTATTACATATATTGACGACATATGCTTGTTTAGTTCGTCGTTTGAGGAACATGTTTCGGGACTTAGATATGTTTTCGACACTCTAAGGAATTATCATCTAACTGCTAAACCTACAAAGGTGCAGATCGCGTGTAATGAGATAACCTTTTTGGGACATATCATTGGATCGGGATATATCCGAACGTTACCTAGTACGGTCTCCAAAATTCTAAACATAGCAGTTCCTCAGACGAAGAAACAGGTCAGGAGTTTGTTAGGACTTGTTCAATATTACAGTAGATTCATACCAAACTTGTCATCCATCACGGCTGTATTGTCTTAATTGTTTTAAAAAAACATGCCGGTGAAGGTGACATGGACTGGTATATGCAATGAAACTTTCAACAAAATTATAAATTTGTTTTCGCATGAACCAATTTTAAGACTTCCCGATGCTTCCAAAAGATTTTTCTTACGAACAGATGCTAGTAACTACGGCATCGGTGCATGCCTGCTCCAGAACCATGATGGCGTTCTACATCCTACATTATATATTTCAAGAAAGCTAAAGCCGGCAGAAACAAAGTATTCCACAGTGGACAAGGAACTTTTGTCAGTTATATGGGCAATCACAAAACTGGAAAAGTTCTTGCTTGGTGCTCCATTCACCATTCAGACTGACCAGCGTGCTGTAGCATCTTTGCGTAGATCAAACCACAAAAGTCCAAAACTCGCCAGATACGCGATCATCCTGCAGCCATTTGAATTCTCCATTTAACATATTCCTGGCACTGAAAACATTGTGGCGGATGCGTTGTCACGTAATCCTATTGACGACGAATAATCAACATTGACATTCCTAAAATACGTCAATAATCACTAATTGGATAGAACGGAGTATCAACTATAAGGGAACTAACCTTGACTTCAAGTTAATAATTATAAACACTATATGCATCACAGAATTGAACTAAAGACAATCAAGGTATACATATTGACATTGAAACTTCGTCTAACGTCCATACACAATATATGAATATTCGTTGAACAATCATGGAACAATATCTGACGACAAGTCGAACTTATTATCCTATGTGCACTTAATTCTTGGATCCTAGGATAATTGACATTTCTGTCCGACGGAAACGTTTCAACACTTTGTCTAAAAGAATTCATCAGGATCAGGACTACGGATGGATCATCATATCCTATACTAATTAATTAGTTAACTTAACTTCTTAATTGAATTATTATCAATAAAATGAAATGTGAGAAAAAAATGAAATGAAAAAAACAAAAAAAGAGAACGAAATATAAAAAGAAGAAATTATGAAAAGAGAAAATAAATCTCACACAAGTATTAGATTAATATTTTTTTTTAATGTACCTATACGTTATTTAGTTAGTTAAATTAGATAGTTATTATTCACTAACACTTAACACACACAATTAAGTTAAACTTATATTCGAATTTCTTTCTATTTCTTCTCACTTATTTGTCTTTTCTTCTCTCATAACATCGTGTTACATTAGAATCTTAATAATTTAACTCTTAGTTTAATTAATTAATTTAATTTTAATTAGTCAAATTAATTCCTATATGACATACTAATACGACAGACCTTACTTTAATTTAATTCTATCATTCACTATTGACATTACACATTTTATTTAGTTGATATAATAATATGCATAATATTGATATATAATATGATTAATGTTAGATGACTATGACAAATAGTTAGTTGAAATGACCGCGACACGGTTCTACTCAGAACATCGTCGGCCATATGTCACAATGGTGTTAAATTTTTTGAAAAATTGTTAAGTCGGATAGATCTTGAAAAAAAATCTGTCGATTTTTTTTCCCCGGTGTACAGGGAATTGTTACGGTATATGTTATTAACGCCGTCTGCTAAAGGTTAGCAGACGTGCAATTGTAAAGGTTAAGACATTTAATATATTGCGATAGATGTTTCAATTATTGAACGCTCCATACACGATCGATTATGACGTGTCTAGCGTTGTTTGGGTCACAGTCGGTAACTAGGAGACGCTACCCTTTGTTACTTGACCGCCAAGCTGAATAGCTGCGTTTTCTAACCTTCCAATTCAATGGCATGATATAGCCATTTATATGTGCATTTATGATGGACCAGGGTCAGTCCTAGAACTCTATGTGAGAGGAAACTTACGGAGGTTAGTGTTTAACTAGAATCCTCAGAAGGAGGAGAATAATCGTCCAATTCGTATGAAATATTCAGACTCGCAGTCTCACTGTCGGCAGGTAGCCATGTCTATCTGCGCGTGCATATAGCTGTGATGTTCTGACGACAATACTGCATTGTATCTTTAAACGGACATTGACACGTAAACCAGCAGTCTACGTTATTGATTAATTTATGCATGACTTATACGGACTTATGTTCTGCTCATATTTGAAATGATCATCCTGTGTGTACATGTGATTAAATATTACGGACTCAACCTGAAGACATTAATTACTTCATTAATGTTGCTGAGTTCAAGTATTACATGTTACTTCTTCATATCATGCTACTGAGTTGTATGAACGCTTCACCCTAATTCGCGTAATGATAAAACAAGCACGATCAACAAGAAATCATTAAAATAATTATACTCAGCACATGATCTTCAACCGGCAAATAACTCAGCAACAACTACTCCTAAAACCAAGAAAGAAGTTCGAAGCCTCCTCGGCTTGATCCAATTCTATGGACGCTTCATCTCTAACGTGTCGACGATCACTGCCACTCTTTCTAGTTTGTTAAAGAAAGGGTCGTCAAACATAGTTCAGTGGTCACAAGAGTGCCAGGTCACTTTAGATAAGATTAAATTGTTATTTTCATCTGCGCCTATTTTACGACTCCCAAACAAAAACATACCTTTTATACTTCGCACAGTTGCGTCGTCTAGGGGAATCAGTGCTTCCCTCATGCAGAACTACTCAGGAACACTTCACCCAGTTCTTTACGTGTCTCGCACGTTGACTGAAACAGAACGACATTACTTTGTGGTGGACCGCGAGCTACTAGCACTTGTGTGGTCCATTCTTAAATTACAGAGATTACTACTATGTGCTCACTTTGTGGTAGAATCCTACCAGCGAGCTCTTACAGCACTCAAGAGCAAAGATTTGAAAAGTTCCAGATCGGCACGTTATTCTATCGCCTTACAGCCTTTCAATTTCGACGTGAAAGCCATTCGTGGAACAGACAACGTCGTGGCAGACTTACTTTCATGTTGCCCACAAGAAACCACTGACACACTGGAAAACTTATCGTCTTGACACTCGTATTACTTATGCTGAATACAGTAAGTTTATGACTTTCCTTACGAATCGTGACACCACGAACTCCACTTTATGGGTGTCCAGCTTACACTTCATCCTCATAATTGTACATGGATTTCTTTTGGAACTACTCGTTTTATCGTTTAGGACAATATGGTTCTTTGACTATTGTGCTTTTCATATACATTTCCAACAAACGCAATAAATAGACAAAGCTGTGATTAACTTGATAGTTCACAATATACAATAATACGCCATGACACTTTAACTAGTCATTTATATTGGCAAGTTACAAATTTATCTTAGATTTGAACATTTTAGCATTTTTCAAGTGATTATTAATCATAAACTTTTTCGGAACGTTTACAAGCTACATAGATAAGTTTGACTATAAGTCATCCACAATACATGACTGCTACGATTTTGTGTTTAAAACGAATACACACTCGCCTTATAAATACTAATAGGCTCATTATTGTATGGAAGCGCAACATTTGTCCTGTCATATTACATGCGCAATACTATATACTCATTAGATTATAAGAATAGCTTATAATTTTAGAATTTAATATGATACTACTTAGATTCTTATTCAATTAGTATACCCTTAGGATGCGTTGTTTAGTGACGTTTTTGAGTTAATTTATTTTTATGTTCATTTTTTCATGCGTTAACAACTGGACTCAATGCAGTTGTTTGCAAGGTTGACTTGAGTTGTCACCCTTTTCATATTTTCACCATTTATGCTTATTCTTCATTACATTTCTTTGGTTCTTTACCTCATCGATTGATATATATCAAATGATAGTTGATCTATGTCTATTTTTCCATCCATCATATTCTTGCATTCTCCATTAATTTCGTTCAACCAAGTTCATCTTGAGTTACTATGTTTATTCCTACCTTCACCGATGATATTATTCTTTTAGTCGTCTTATAATTGATTGATTGTATTATTAGAGACGTGACTGACCTCACTATAGCGGGGGTCGATGTGAATTGTTACATACTGTATATTCATTGAGGGTCAGATAGATGTTTAAAAGCTCTCATATGTACGCCTGGGATTTTCAGTCGTGCGTCTGAGCGCAGCAATGATATTTTATATAATGTTATTTGCGTACGACCGTGCACCAGTATTAAACTAGACATGCCATGGTATGACGCATAGATGTGTTTGGATACAGTCAATGTCCTTGAGGCGGATCCAGTAATTACTCGTCCTTAGCAGACGTTATTTGTTCCGTGGTCTTACCCAAAGTCTAGGGAATTCACGGCTATGATATTAAGTATGATCATCTGAGAGATGATGTTATTATTCTTGTGCGAGTTATGCCAAGAATCCTTTATCGTCAATATTTAGCCAGAACCGGCTTGTTGAAGTATCTAGCCTCAGATACATATCCTCCAGTACCGTTACTGCAGAGCTTTAGCCTGACCAGCTATGTCGGCTGCTGGTGTGCTCAGTTAACGCTAGGAGATATTATGGATCGTGATTGAATATTTATATGCTCAAGCTACTAACATGGTCATTTTTGTAAACCCATGCATCCTACCAATCCGTTGCCGTAGAGCTTCCGCTAACATTGATGTGAAAGCGGCTAGTGTGGTCGGTCAACGTCCGTAGTGACTGTTATTTACTATGTACATTTTTGCCATGACCATGCTGATGAAAAATGTCTAAACTACTGATGTCCAAGTATCGTCTTCAAAAAAATATGTTTCGTCACTAACTTTTTACAATGCGTCCAGCATCTATTCGTTGCCAGTTGGGTCATACTGTCTTGACCCATCAAACATTGTTACCGAGCTTCATTGTCATTAACCAGATCCCCATCATACGACAGAAGTAACACCCCACAATATATTTGCACCATCTAGAAGTACGTTGGCCACACTATCAGGTCCGACAGACCAGCCAATTTCAATGACACTTAAGGGAACGAACGAACTTTATTTTCCAAGGGTTAAGAATTCGGCGTGCAGGCCCATCTAACATTCTGCCCTTCCACTCTCATTTATCTTGCATACTATATCCTTTCATTCCCATATGTTACTTTAAGCATTAATTTAAAGGCATGCAACATTATAACGTTAACATAACAGCATTCCTTTACAGTATGCAATCATGTAGAAGTAGCCATTAACATTCACTAATACAGTATTGCACGAAAATCAAACTACAATCGTATTGTTATCTCGAGCAGTTAACCTGTGTTGACTTTGCTCTCCCCTACGCGTGAGACAAATCACTGCTGTAAACAAGCAGACAGCCATAAATATTTAGTGAGATCTACCATGTACGCCTATAACGCCATTAAGACAGAGTATTTCATCGATAATAGATAACACCTAGCTGTTTATAGCTATGATTGTTTTCATTAGATATCTGATGGACTATTATCGTCCAGCAGACATAGGAGATGATTTCTCTTGAAACACCACTAATGGGACTTCAATTGTTTGATCATCCAGTCCAATCAGGTTACCAGGTTACCACACCAGGCTATCATACCAGGTGACTCTAACCTGAGTCATATCCAGTAACCAGAAGAGGTATTCAGGAGGGCCGACTTACTTCATCCGTCACCTTGTCACCTGTTCGTAACTGTGGCTGACGAAGGGTAAAACCCGAAACGTCCCTTGTCTCATGTGTACCGTTTACTTGTAAAACTGATTTCATACCATATTATTTTTTAATTTATATATTTACTTCATCCGTGTTTGTGGTGTGCACTGGGTCCAGAGAAGCAAACCCTGCCACCCCCTGAAACCACAGAAGAACTGCATTACGGTTCTTGAAGTGCTGGGACAGACCAAACTACAGAGAATCAGGAACCCAACAAGAGCACAACTCATCCCAGTCAGTGACTTCAATCCTTGGAGAGATGAGTATAATATTTGTGCAACGGTTGTTTACCACAGAAAATCTCATTTGGTCCATGTGATGACCATATGTTTTGTTCTAAACGGAAGAACACTCTGCATTTTTTTTCTTTTGTAAATCGTGAACATAGTTAATTGTGAGAATCTATCCTCATTTTTTTTAAATCCAACATAACAGATCCTGTTGTTATTTTTTTCCTTGTAATCTTTAATTGGGCTGTACATGTTGTTAAACCAATCTAAACCCTGGGGGCTGAGCCGTTAATTAACACTATTGCGTCGGATATTTTTTAAATGTGGTCTGCACACCAAATGTTCTATGTCAACCTTTAATCCTAACATATAAATCTTTCTAAAACTCTCGGAGATCACAACTGCTCTTCTGCTTGGAATTCGATGAGAAAGGTGAAGTCGCTGCGAAAAGCCATGTCATTTTTTTCCTCTTAGGTATGGCTTATGCTCTGCATTTATCTAATGAGAGGAGAGATTCTGGAGGAGAATCCTCCTACAAATTCTGAACGGTAAGATAATCACAAATTACATTACTCCTGATACAAAATTGTTACTGTTTTCTCAGACCTCATGGCTTTCGTTACAGGTAAATTTCCCTGGTCGTGACTTACGTATACTTCGCCTGTGGTCTAGCGGGCTGAGTCATTAATTATTCATGACTTGTCGCTTTAAAGCTGTGAGAACTCTTTCAAAACACAAAGTAAAAGTAAAGACTGATTGTCATTCTGAGACACTTGGTACGGCTGAAGACGACCAGCAATGTAAGCCTGGTAGTACAAGAACACACGTCCTAAGAATAGGACAGTCAGCACCTCCCAAACAAATATTACCTAACTAACTATTCTTGAGTTTGCAAATGATATGGAGATGGTTGTAGATCTACCAGGGCAAGTGACATAGCCCGAAATCATTGGGACATCTCGAAGATATCAGATGTAGTGCTGCTCTACGCTTCGTCGCTCCAGATTATAGTGATTGAGGTGAGAGTATCATTTGAGGCCAAGTTATATGAGCAGCACGCATCCAAAATGACCTAACATAATGACCTGGTCACAGATTTAAGACGTGAGGGGTTCACAGCAAATGTGATGACTGTAGAAATAGGCACAAGCGTTCTTGTGCCGCTTCAGTGTATGGTCTGCTAAAACAATTGGATCTGAACGGAAAGTCAAGAACAAGGGTATTTAAAAGGCTTAGCGAAACTGTGGAAAAGCATCGTGCTGGCTGTCGAACAACCGATACTGGCTTTGGATTTTATGACGGCAATTATTGTAAACAGTGTAGTAGCTTTCACAGCTTCAAGTTGACAGAGTGGATATACCCAGATGAATTTGGAAGGTGCACCCAAGGGGGAGTAGGTACACGTCCCAGCGAATGCGGAGAAATAAACGGAAGGCTGACATTTGGGAGTCATGACCCCTTAAGGTCCACCATTTAGAGTGTAAACAAAGATAAAATGTATGAAAACAACATATCTGAGGGGACAACTTCTAATGATCAGATTGCATCATGCTACAACCCTCTGTGTAGGGTTTCTTATTATCATTGTGTAAAGTGTGTTTTCAAGTTATATATTACTTTAAAAAAGAATTTTTTTAACTATATTGGGAGTTAATCGTAACTAAACCGTGGTGTCGTACAGTTATACTGTGCAGGCACCAATTTTCGTACCGCTACAGCATGATGAGGATGGTATAAGGAATGTTGTCAAGAAAAAAGTAATTGCTCACAGAAAAATAAAGTATTGGATGCATTCAAAGTGCATGGTAATGCTTGCTTTTCTTTAATGAGTCTCTATTAAACTGTCATTGATGTTAATGCTCATCGATACCGATCTGTTAGAGTACGCCTTGTAAAATTAATTCCGTTATAATTACATAGTAATATTAACATAAGTGCCATACAAAAGATATTTAGATTTTCCCTTCCATTAAAAATGTAAAGTTGATACTTTGAAATTGCATGGTAAAAAATGTAAAGTAAAGTTGCTTTCTTTATTACTTAGCCGTTCTTCTTCTACCCTGAGGTGTAGAAGTTAGCCTCACACACACACATACACAGATAGAAAGAGAGAGAGAGGGAGAGAGCTACACCATCCTATCGGCTATCTTCTTCCTGGCCTGGTTCCAATCTAGTCCTTGGTCCTCAAGAGATTTTCTAATGTTAATGGCGGACTCTGGGTCATCCTCGAGGTCTGAATCTCTGGCTCTTGGTTTCCCATATTTGTCGTGGTAGCCGATCTTCTCCCATTCTGCAGATATGGCTAACCCATCGTAATTGGGACTGCTCCACTCGGGTCTGCAGAGACTGGGTTTTTGAGGCCATTGCGTATCGTTTGGTTGTGGACCATGTCTCTTGTTAATTCAACTGCCTTCCTCAGCTAACTCACTTCTGTGGTTTAGAGCTGGTTTTTGTGTGTCACCGGATGGCCTACGTTAACGCACGTTATCACGTTAACAGTAGTTATAAGAATAGTAAAAGATCTTGAGCAAGACTAGCTAGTAACAAAAATAACACTAGTCGAACATAACCAATGAAATCGTCGATGGCTATTTTTGACAACGGCGGTCAGAGCAGAGTTCAGTCAAGCAGTACACAGTTCAGTGATGCAGACGTGTCCAGGGGAGAGTTTTTCAACCTTAGTGCGGGCCCAGTGTTTTTTTTTAAAGGTTGTGTGATTAACCTCTTTGCGAGGTAACAAACTGGAAATTTCATGTTATCACAGGATATATTATTCTACGATATTATTCTAGGAGATTGTGGTTTCCAGTATTTTGGCAAATATTTACACGATTAGTATGATCTGGATTTATAATAGAATAATTACTCTACTAAGTTATGTATGATTGAGACTCTAGGCGAAGCCTATCGACATTTATAGAAGAGCTCAAGCAGACATGTTATTTATGACGATGTCCTTTTGCAAAGGCATCCTGATTTATGTAAACAACAAGCGATCTGGCCGCTGGTAGCCAGGATATTGGGTTGTGTAATTGAACTTTGCAATTTGTCCCTTGGACTCCTTCATTAAACAGTTTTTCATGATTTGTAGCTATTACTTACATCATGTATGTTGAGTATGTAAGCCCTAATAGGATACAACTGATCAATGACAACCTGCGGTGAGTAGAAAAGATCTGGCCTTGAGCAACCTTCATTTGAGTAATCACATCTCTGGCAGTTGCCAGTTAACACTCATAAGATATTTCTGTAAACCAGTAACCACTACGATCCCTTTGGGAAAATTTAATAACAATGAACTCAGATGAAATATTTGATACCTGTCACAGAAGGTTTTTCATGGTGTCAAGGTTTGGCTTATAAACTTAATAGATTGCTGTAACGGTCACCTACATCACATAGTGCCGTCACCAGCGGTAACATGTGGATTATAGTCATTGATCATGACTCGCATTCGTGATTCAAGATTGGAACATGGGTGAAACGGTATACAGCCATCTTCTTGCCAAGTTTTCTTTTAATGAGGAATCCTCGATGTATGGCCTGAAAAAGTCTCCCAGATGCTGCTCTTCGGGAAGCCAAATCTTCTTTGATGCCTCCCTTTCAGTCTATGACAGCTCCAAGGTATTTAATGTGGTCGACCTGCTCCATGTCCTGTTCTTCGAGCAAAATCTGATGCACTTTTTCTTCTCGTGATATCAGCATGGTTTTTTAATGGAGCTGGTGATGGCCATCCTTCTTTTCTCTAGGTCTTCCTTCCAGACTTCTAAGTTGGATTGAAGATGTGCCTATGATTTAACAATCAGGGCATCATCGTCGGCAAATGCTTGCTCTGAAGTACAGACATGTTGCATCTTCCAGTACCTCACTTAATACTGTCTTGTTCTCTCTTTACGTGCTTTGATGACATCGTTAATGATGAGTATGAAAAGATAAGGGGACAGAATAGCATCCTGTCTTACACCAGTGGTGGTCCTGAACTCTTCCGACTTATGGTTTGCGGTCCTCACATAATTTCTGCAAGTCTTTTAGAAGCTCTGTATAGCAAGGATCATATTGGAATGGTCTTCCTTGCCAAGCAGTCCCAAAGTTTGCTCCGGGGAACTTTATCAAACGTCTTCTCTAGATCCAAGAAACAAAGATGCATGGAAACAATACAGGGAAGATAAAAGTACACCAGGAAAAACAGAGACAAATACAGAATATGGGATACTCAGAGCAGTAGCAAAGAACAAATGCTTGTAAATATTTGAATAGTGGAATACTTTGGTGTTCATACGTTTTATATATTAGAAGCATAAAATATTATATTCCTCCAAAATGTCATACTCTACTTTGGAATATATATTGCAGTAATATTTGCACTAATTATAAACAACGCAAGTTACAGTTAGCCATTTGCTCCTTAGAGAGATGAATAAGGAGATACTTGATTTTTTTCTTTTTGGAGCTTTCAAAAGTTTATTTGGGTGCAGTCCTTTAAAAGTCTGATCCCAAGCTGCTGAACGTTGTACTGTTATTATTATTTTAATTAGTAGTCTTATCTATATTTTGCCCGGAGCTACATCTAATTAGTTTTTAGTGTATCTACCTTTCTGGGATTCTTTATTTGCCTTATCATTTCCTTCCAAGCCAACATGTAAAGCTGTGAACATATACTACTGGACAAAAGTTAAGGGCCGCCATTCAGTTTAGACAAGGTTTATATAATTGATTGGCAAACTGTAAAGACAAGTGAAAATGTCATTGAAACTGAGCGCAGAGAAATGTGTATACATTTCTGTGTGCACTAGGTTAATTTTTTTAAATGTCCAAAAACTGAGTCACTTTAACCCGCACGTGAAAATTGCCATTGTTGCTGCAAAAACTCGTGGTTTTTGCAACACGCCCCACTAGTTCAAAAGGTGAAAAAGTGAGTTGAATTTGAATGCACGTGGAAAATGATCATTGGTAAAGAGTGTTCACCGTTGGTATGCAATAAATCAGTATGACAAGTGGTCGAAATGATCACTGCATTAGCCATGCCACCAAGGAGAAGTCTCAGTACTGTAGACCGTGGTCGAGCCATGGCATGGATTCAGGATGGTCAATCTGTTCGTCATGTTGCAAGACGTTTAGCAGTGTCTAACTCTACCATTCAGAGACTTCTTGAGAGATTTCAAGCTACCGGACATTTGGAAAATCGACCCTGCTCAGGACGTCCTCGGTCTACTGGTCCAGATTGTCTTAATGTCTAGCATCAATTTGATCGTGTAATGTAATATCAGTTACTTTTAGCTCTTCTATGAATGACTGTTCTTGGTACTGCTAACCGTTGTTCATAATGCTCGGCGCTGTATCCTGTCTAATTTAATCTTGTTACTGCACGCTGCGGAGTTTACACTAGACTTTTACTCTAGTGAAAGATCCATAGAACATAAACATGGTCTTAGTACTTGCGCCTCATCCATATAATTGCAAATACCTTTGCATGTTATTTAATCCTCTGTATCTTTGTGCCACGATTCTATGTTTATATCTCAATTCAGTTGTTGGTCTTGTTCAGCGGAAGGCAACCCATAAGCTGTGATGATCTACTTTACAAAAACTGAGCTCTTTAAACACCTACCATGTCTTTATTCAGGTTTCAAAGATTTGGAATAAGTACAGCACATATGTAATTCCTTTCTCTGCCGGAAGATATGTTTCCTGCATTACAATCTTCAGAGCAGTGGAAATTTATAGTCAATGATATTTGACACACTGTTCATTTCACTTCAAAGAAAAAAAAATGGCTTTCCTACCTCCTGCAGTTATCGAATAAAGTGAATTTTAGTAACTAGCTTATAGATTTTCCATGGGGTCGCGGAAGATGTACCTTTAATCCTGGTTACGTCACAATTTTAACTGCCGACGGGAGAGGGCTACCTCTAAATTGTCCTAGTCTATTGTCACATAAAGGTCTACCAAATCATCCCCTGCTATCTACCAGAACATCAAGATAGACCAGTCGCTGATTGTTGGTCTAGTGTCATGCCCAGGTATCTGATTGAGGATACTGCGCCTATTGTTTGTACTTGCATGTTTATGTTAATTCCCTTTACTGTAGTTAGTTCACCACCCGACTTCGCTTACACAAGGTCACACCTTCATGACGTGAAGTGATCAGTAATCTGTCTATCTGTCTCGTCGTCCCTAACTCAGAGCAAAATCAGGTACCCTTTTTTAAGGTTGGGTAGACTTAAGCATTAACCGACTTTCGAGCCATATTCCTTTGTCCAACGAAGCAAGTGCGTTAGTCACTCTACCACTCGGCTTCTCAGTGCTGTTATAAACAGAGAATTGTCTTAGGTAATGTCTTATGATGGCATCTCGCAACACGTCAGTCTACTTCTACCTTCACGTGGTTCCAGAGATAGTACTTTCTGCTGGCACCACCAATAACTGGTAATAGAAATAGAAACAAAACGCTCTTCTGAGTATGGCGTTTTCCGACACAGTTATGTTTCCCCCCCCCCCCCCCTCTTCTATTCTACCATTGTTATGAGTAAAGTTCATAACATGTATGTCGATATCAATACAGTTCGACATGTAGTTGATTTATTTGTGAAACCGTTGCCCTGGTTTCAGGAAGTGACGTCATTACTTTTGGTGGCCTAAAGTTGCAGACGCCAGTTTTGCAGTCTGCTAACTAAAGCGACCCTTGTCTTGGGGGATTCGATGTGTGTCTATTCAAGGCGTTGGACGTATGTGTTTTATGCTCCTGAGTGTTTGAAGATTTACTGGTCATATTCCTTTGTATTCCATCACTGGATCCTCCATACACTTCCGTGTGAGGATGCTAGTATTTATGTAAGAGGAATGATGTGTGACCTGATGAACGTGAGTTGAATTATTATAATAAAAACTGTGTGGAAATGTCTTCGACATCTTTCCAGTACAAGACTGTACAGCGACACTAGAGACTGTCTAGTTGATGCCATACCTTTATGTGCATATTATAAAGATATATTTGGAGCTTCAAGATGTGTAATAAATCGTTATGTGAATCGTCCAACCTGGCCTTTGGAGTGTCATTCGTGTTTTGAAGTATACGGCTTTTTGGGCGGGGATTGAATGGACATATCTTATCTATGCTTGGTTTGGAATCTGTGTATATGATTCCTCGTGAATTAATCAAATATATATATCTGAAGGACGTCTACTTCAATATAAGAATATAAGCCCATAAACAGTACCCGTATCAATGGGGGCCAAAACCTAAGGATCTTTGATATCCAGCGATAAAGAAGAAATATTTCAAGTCGGCATTTTTTTAAGAAAATGCATATTTCCAAGATGGCAACCTGCATCGTCTGCCGATCGATATGAAGAATTGAGGAACGTTATTTCAAGAAGTATTGTTTACTACACTTCAAAGTTGAAGTTATCATTCAGAAAACGACATTCCTGTACTACATATGAGTTCCTGTATTACATTTGATGCCTGAAGATGGCGTATTTTATGAAGATGATGGACCAAAGCGATGTCCAGTTCAAGTCAGCTGTTCGTGACGTCTAGGCCTAACCTGGTCTATTTTGAAAGATTTTTATCGTTCCTTGCTGAGAGTCACGTGGAATCCAAGAGGAAATTTTTACTGGCATAACAGATGAGTATATTTACAGTTACATACAGCCTGTCTTGCGGATAAGACTGTTTGCCAGAGTTTTTTTGCCATGTTTGTATTTTCGTGTTTTAATGTGCTGTGCCTAGTGAGAGGCTGGTGGAACTTGTGAATTGTCTTCATACTAAGTCTATATGGTCGAGAAAGTTCATAAGCGTTCATTAGGGTTCGGTTTATGATCTTCTCAAATAGCGGGGCCGGCATTACAAAGCTGTGGGTTATCTGCTGCTATTGAGATCACCATTACCTATTTTTGTTAATTGTGCAGTATTGTTATTGGAATAGCTATTGATTGGGTTATGAGAAACTATACCCACAATGAACAATTGGGTATAAAATGGACAAATGGAAAATTACTGGGGGACCTGGATTTCGCAGATGATGTAGCATTCTTAAGTTCAACACCAAGACAATCCCAAGAAGCAATAAATAATTTGTGTCATCTCTCGGTTAAAATAGGTCTGCAAATAAATGCCTCTAAAACTAAAGCTATGAACTTTTCTAACGAGACCTTTGATATCATCTTGAACGGGGAAAAACTACAGAAAGTAAAATGACTCAGGATGGTGACACAACAAGAGAAATCCATACTAGAATTGCTTTGGCAGCTACCGCCTTCAATAGATTATCTAACAATTGGAAATTACGATCATTGAATATACATACCAAGCTTCGTCTGTTTAATTTAAATGTTATCTCACTGTTAACATATGGCTGTGAGAGTTGGAAAATAACAAAACCATTGGAGAACAAGCTGAATACATTCGAGAACAAATGTCTTAGAAAACTCATGAACATCAGTTGGAAAGAATTCAAGACTAATCGACAAATAAGAGAAGACTCTAGGCAGAAATATGTCTCCGACTATATAAGGAAAAGACGATGGTCATATATCGGTCATGTCCTACGAATGCAAAGCAACAGAATACCACTACAGGCGCTCACTTGGGTTCCTGAGGGTAAGAGGAAAAAAGGAAGACCAAAAGAAACACTCAGAAGAACAATAATAAGAGAAGGAAGAACGTTGGGCCTAAATAATGTGCAAGAGCTAAGAGGAGTGGCGTCACAACGAACAACCTGGAGAGCACTGGTTTCTGCCTTATGCGCCGTATTTGGTGCTTAAAGAATTTATTATTATTATTATTTATTGTTAATTGTAAAGTTTGTTTTTGTGGTTTAGTTAATTGTAATTATTTATTCAGTTTTCTTGGTTAAGGAGCTGTCATGCCCTTTTCAGGGCAGCTCGGCCACCTTTGGTCCAAACCTGGCATTCAGCTCTCACCTGTGGCTCCTCGTAGCTGTCAGCATGCGACAGCGGCCACCCCCCGGGAAACGGCTTTGACAGGCCGGCTAAACTAGGTGAGGGTAGCCGACTGGTTATAAACCTTCGGTGAGTTAGGGTCTGCCTACCCATGCATGCGAAGACTGGATTCGGTAGACTGCGCGGAAGAAACCACCTGTTGGTTCAACGGGCATGACGGCGATTACCAGCAACGCGCTGTGGAGCGTAAGGAGCATGGCGAGGCACGTAGAAAGCCATGGTCATCCACTGCACCTGAATTCATCTCCAGTCGTCTTGACTTGTCTTGCCACTGGATTAAGATGGACCCAGGCGAGAGAGTGAGGTCGACGAATTGCGCAACTCTTCCTCACTTTAAACCAAATCACTGCGCAAGTCACTCTTTCATCCACTCATCCATCCACTCACAACAAGTCCTGTGGCGATGGGCGAGCGGCGAAGCGGCAGGCGTGGGTGCGCTGGCAGTCGTAGTCGCAGACCTACACACAGGCGGCTCAGGCCATATGGTCGTCTTCCACTGATCGGAGCAGCAGTGGGATTCGGCAGCCCCCTGAGTGACTGAGCAGCCCTCTTTAGGAAAGCACTGCTCACCTCCATGGCATGAGGAAGGGGCTAAAAAAGGTGCCCTAAACATTGCCTGCTCCACCATTACCTAACCAGCTTACCGCGGTTGGTGGGTACCCTACTTCAGCGGGCGACACATAAGAAAAAGAAAGGACAGATTTTTCCCCCTCATTCTAGGCGCATGGAATGTGCGCACTCTACTCGACAAAGACTTTAACACAAACAGACCCGAGAGGTGAACTGCCCTGATTGGGAGAGAACTGGCCAGATACAACATTGACATAGCAGCACTGAGTGAAACTCGACTTGCAGGCGAGGGCCAACTTTGCGAAAAGGGTGCAGGTTATACATTCTATTGGAGCGGAAGAGGAACTGAAGAAAGACGAGAAGCAGGGGTTGGATTTGCAATCAAAACAGCAATTATTGGCAAGCTAGCAGAGCCCCCAAAGGGAATAAATGACCGACTCATGACGGTCAAGATCCCGCTGCTTTATGGAAGGAAACATGCCACCATCATTAGCGCGTATGCACCAACTATGACAAACCAGGATGACGTCAAGGATAAGTTTTACGAAGAACTACATGCAGTCATTGCATCAGTTCCCAAAGCAGATAAGCTTATTATTCTTGGTGACTTTAATGCAAGAGTAGGCTCAGATAACATCTCCTGGAATGGCACTATCGGAAAGTACGGCGTGGGTCGCTGTAACAGCAATGGACTTCTCCTCCAGACTTGCGCAGAACATAACCTCCTTGTCACCAACACCATTTTTCGACTTCCTATCCGCAACAGGACCTCCTGGATGCACCCTCGCTCGAAGCATTGGCACCTAATTGACTACGTAATTGTTAGGAAGAAGGACAGGCAAGATGTCCGGGTGACCAAGTCCATGTGTGGTGCCGAATGCTGGACTGATCATCGCCTCATTGTGTCTAAACTTAAAATTCGTATCCAACCTGCCAGGCGCCCTCAGGGAAAGAAAACTCAAAAAAGGCTGGATATTACCAAACTAAAGAAGACAAAAATTAAACAGTCATTCACTGACACCCTAGAAGACCGTCTCAAATCTATCTCGTTAGACGGCCAAAGTGCGGAAACAAATTGGACAGCCCTAAGCGAGCAGATCTACAACACTGCTACAGAGGTCCTGGGTCCCGCCATCAAGAAACAAAATGACTGGTTTGATGAGAACTCAGATGATATAAAGAAGATGTTGGCTGAGAAACACCATCTCCATAAAGCATATTTAAATGATCCAAAATCTACATCCAAGAAAGACGCTTTCAACAACATGCGTAGAATCGTCCAACATAAATTACGCCAGATGCGGGATTCATGGCTGAGTAATAAAGCAGATGAGCTCCAAGGCTTTGCTGACAGCCATGACTTGAAAAATTTTTACCATGCACTCAAAGCGGTCTATGGTCCAACATCATCAGGATCATTTCCCCTCCTTAATGCAGATGGAAAAACACTAATTACAGACAAGGAAAAAATTCTCCAACGCTGGGTCGAACACTTTAATAATATTCTGAACCAGCCATCATCTATTAACGATGAAGCCATCAACCGACTGCCCAAATTCCTATAAATGAAGCACTAGATGATATACCGACTTTGGAGGAGACTCAAAAAGCGATTCGTCAACTTTCTAGTGGAAAGGCCCCCGGTTCCGATTCAATTCCTGTTGAGGTCTATAAAGATGGCGGTACAGTTCTGATAGAGAAACTTCACATGATCTTCCAGCAAATGTGGCAGAGTGAAACCATCCCACACAATCTCAAGGATGCGTCAATTATACATCTTTATAAACGTAAAGGTAATCGCCAAGACTGTAACAATCATCGAGGCATCTCACTACTATCAATCGCTGGGAAGATATTTGCCAGAATCCTTCTTAATCGCCTTACGGCTCATCTTGACAAAGGTCTTCTACCTGAAAGTCAGTGTGGATTCCGGAAAGAACGTGGAACCACCGATATGGTGTTCGCTGCAAGACAGCTTCAAGAAAAATGCCAAGAACAGCACTGTGACCTGTACACAGCTTTCATCGACTTGACAAAGGCGTTCGACACGGTCAGTAGAGAGGGTCTATGGAAGATCATGGCAAAATACGGCTGCCCAAAGAAATTTATCTCAATAGTGCAGCAGCTGCATGATGGAATGCAGGCTAGAGTTCAGGAAAACGGTGAGCTATCGGAGCCTTTCCCAGTCTCAAATGGAGTTAAACAAGGGTGTGTACTTGCACCGACTCTTTTCAGTATCATGTTTTCTGCTATGCTGACTGATGTTTTCAGAGACGGGGACACAGGAATCGACATCAGGTATCGTATTGATGGAAAATTGTTTAACCTTAGGAGGCTTCAAGCAAAAACCAAGGTCAAATCACACACCATCAGGGATCTTCTGTTTGCTGACGATTGTGCCCTCAGTGCTGGCTCAGAGGCTGATCTGCAGCGTAGCGTTGATAGATTCTCCGAAGCCTGCTCCAACTTTGGGCTTACCATCAACACGGGGAAAACAGAAATCATGTACCAACCAGCTCCTGGCACAATTTATAATGAGCCAGTCATCAAGGTAAATGGTGAGAAACTGAATGTTGTGAACAGGTTCACATACCTTGGTAGTACACTATCCCAGAACATCGTCATTGATGATGAGGTGAACACCAGGATCTCCAAAGCCAGCAGCACATTTGACAGACTATACACCAACGTTTGGCATCGAAGCGGCATTAGTCTACAGACAAAGCTGAAGGTATACAGAGCTGCGATGCTTCTAGTGCTGCTTTATGCACGTGAAACATGGACTGTATACAGGCGCCACGTAAAAAAGCTCAACCACTTCCATACAGTCTGTCTCAGGAAGATAATGAACATCAAATGGCAAAACAAGATCCCGGATACCGCCGTTCTTGACAGAGCTGGTATCCCTAGCATCGATACTATTCTGATGCAGTCACAGATTCGCTGGGCAGGTCATGTAGTCCGCATGCCAGACCATCGACTGCCAAAGATACTCTTTTATGGTGAGATGCAGAAGGGTAGACGCTCCCATGGTGGCCAGAAAAAGCGCTTCAAAGACACGCTTAAGGCTTCATTAAAAACCTTTGACATAAACCCAGACACATGGGAAGCTGCTGCGCAAGACCAAACTGCCTGGCGCACATCTCTTCGTAAAGGTGCAGTGGCATGCGAATCTTCCAGAAGAGCAGCAGCGGAACAGCGAAGACAAGCTAGAAAAGATCGTGAAATAAAACCTTTACATGAAGCAAACATTCCCTGCCCACACTGTCCGAGATCCTTCCAGGCCCGCATCGGGCTCATCAGTCACCTTCGTACTCATAGACTATCCTAGCATCCTAAAAATTGGAGAACAGAGTGGTCTTCATCACCTGTGATGGACGAACAACATTCAGTTTTCTTCATTATTATTTGTAATATTGTTACTCTTACCTTGCCATCCCTAATTTATTAGATGTCATACATGTTGTAAACTCGTGATTGTCTTATCATATGTGTGGTAGAGCTGCATTTTATTCAATTGTTCTATAATTCAAATATCTCTGCCTTATTTCTGCCTTAGTATTTTCTTCATTTAGCTGTTGTCACTGTATTTAGTCAACTTGTTTGTATCTCTGTTCTTTAGTGCTCCATATTTAACATCTACTATAATATATATTATTGCATACAGTTGGGTGATTTTGAAGTGGTGAAATAAGTGTTTAATATATTGCTGACATATTCATTATATAATATTTACATTATTGTATAGCTATTGGAAAGCACAATAATTGTAAATCATGGCTACCTTAAAAGATTTGGTAAAGGTTGGAAAAGATTTTGGTTTGGAGGGTGAAGCCTTGAAAACCTATGTAGACAAGGAACTCAAGAGACAAGAAGAATTATCTGAAAAAAGAAGAGAACAAGAATTGGCTGAAAAAGCTGAAGAATTAGCTGAGAAAAGAAGACAAGAAGAAATACAATGCTGAAAAAAGAAGAGAAAAAGAATTAGCTAAGGAGAGAAGAGCGGAAGAAATGGCTCTTGAAAAAGAAAAATTGGCCTATGCTCAGGCTGAATTAAAAGCCCAACAAGCTCAGGCTGAGATAAGAGCTCAACAAGAACTGAGAATGGCAGAATTGGAAATTGAAATATTAAGACTACTGTTACGTGCAGTCTTTGATATCTTGCAATATTATACATAGGTAATTTTTTAGTGCTTAAGGGAAAGTCATTATTGAGTTACTTCCCTTGAAAGTTGTGCCGTCTTTTCGATCAAACTCCGCGGATAAATCCATTTTACTGCGATTTATTCGTTGTTTGGGTAATAATAGATTGTTCTTGCTTCAGAATATCTATGGCCTGAATTTATGTGTATTGTTTGTCTGAGTAGGACGAGTCTGTCTTATATCTGTATATCTTTACATATCTAAGTCGAACTATATGTTCTGTTGTCTCTAGAGAGGTCAAAGGCTATTCGGCGGATGTGTCGCTAGAGTGTGGTGTGATTTGGCTTCGTCCTGATAGGGACTGTGTTTCCTATGTCGGCCTGTCGCCGGGGAAAAAGTGATCTCAGTATTTGTGGGGAAAGTGATAGTCGTCTAGACCTATCGTGTATGCTTTACCCCAGTGTTTAGTCGTATTGCCAAGGAATGGCAGTTTCATATTTCTTATACCAAGGTAATCCAAGATACTTTTATGAACTCTCGTACGAAGCCACCATTTTCGATAAGAGAATATATTTGACTCGATGAAAACGACTTCGATTCCTAGCAGCACTATATCCTGTAGATTGCAGTCAATTGTTCATGATCAAATCTACAGAGCAATGAAATGTTTTATGAATGACTAACTTTAGGACAGATTCATTATCTGTATCCAAACGTGAGTGACAGCTCACGAGTGAAGCCATCTTGGAACCAAACATGTAGTGACTTTCAAGAAGAGAAAAGGGATGCCCGTATTATCGCTTGTTTAGTCCAGAGATCACTGCTACACATGAGAACCCTTTATTAGCGGTTCAATATTATTATATGAAAAAAATATGTGCTGAACATTATGTTGAAGAATCGTCGCTAGACGAGATTAGGTTTAGAAGCCATCTGAAATATTGTTTATAAGCTGACGTGCTCAGTCAGTGAAGTCAGATGATTTATATGTATGGGCGATACTGAGTGCTTGGCTACTGACAGTCCATTATACAATTATTCTACATGAGTGCCCATGTAACATTGCAAGACCATTTATCCACTGTACTATGATGTATTATGCCAACCTGTGATTTGTCACTATCTGTGCTGTCGAGTGTGTACGTCCAATTAAACTTTAGAAAAGGTACACAGTCGTTGGTGTCGATGACTTCCAGTCATACATGAGTGTGAGAAAAGAACATTTGTCAACAACACGAACCCTTATCATCATTCGCACATTATACACTCAATCCATGTCTACACACCACTGCGTAGGTCAAGTTGACATTCCATACACTACAGTGGAGCAAACAACACCATAGAGATCTTATCAACTGATGATGATGATGATGTCTGCTTCCATCCACTTATATCTATCTTTTGGTGGATATCATTAACGGGAATAAAAATCCAACATTATCAACTTTATCAACTGGTGGACCAGCTTTCTGGGTTTGACCTCGCAGAAGTTCAGAAGTCAACAGATTACCGATACCAGACCGTTTCCTGTGGCTGATACGACACACTTGCAGTATTGGTTTGCTCTTTGTCAACACTTCGTCACGTGACCTGTCAAGTGAATGCAGTATGTAGGTCAGCGTTGTTGACATTTTTTACATTAGACATTACAGAGTTTCACAGAACAGTTGGATCAATTCTTGTCAATGTTAACAGGAAGACAGTATTTGTGAACTAAGAAGTCCTATTTTCATCGATGGATCTTCTTGTTTTCCATATATGAACTTTAATATTTAAGGCCAGAATGTTTAATTGAATAAAGTGGCAGTTTGTTTATTTTCATAAAAATAACTTTGCCATTACTGTAAAACTGAGCCTATTTTGCAACACATACTATCATACACATAATTTATATATATTTATGTTTACATGTTATTTGTTTGTATAGTATGTTAGTTTCTATGTCAGCGGGTTGTGTTTAAGGTTGGGCGGCGTCCTCACAACAGAATATCCCACGTCATAGAGGGTCCGTTGTGGGCGTTTTCTATAGGTGCAATTTTCTTGATTGAAAATTTGCTGCGACAACTGTTGCTTTTGTGTTAGCTGTGAAGTCTGTAATTATTGTTATTTTTGTAATATTTCTTTGTTCTTTAGTTTTGTTTTGATTTGTTTGTAATTTGTTGGTCTAACCTTTTCTATCTTTCAGTTCTATTCACAATTTATATTCATATATTGTGACGTCATTTGTGTTGTTATTCTTTGCAGATTCAGTGATTATTTTCATTGATTTCCCTATTTGATTTATTTTGATTTCTGCAAACGTTCTTGTATTGTCAGTCCTATTTGTACTTTATGTATTCTGTTGGTTGACATATGTTTTATATAGGTATATTTCATAAGACACAATTGCCTGTGCACTGCACTTGGATTATGGTATAAACCAGTACCTGATTATTATTACTATTATACAAGACCTTATTAAAGGCTTGTGACCCACAGATATTGGGATAGTATACTGATTAATCAAGTCATTGAGAACTTGTGGTATTATTATTGATTCAGGTGATTAGTATTATTGTTAGACATCATGTCTACATTAGAATACTTCATTACACAAGGGAAAGCCCTTGATAAGACTGGTCAACAATTAGAACAATGGGCAGTTGCTCAATATGACAAAGCATTAGCTGCAGAAGAGAGAAGAGCTATGGCAGAAGAGAAAAGATTAGCTGCAGAAGAAAGAAAAGCTATGGCGGAAGAGAAAAGATTAGAAAGAGAAGCTGAGGCTGCTGCTGAACAAAAGAAATTGCAGATGCAGGTGGAGGAAAGGAGATTTGAAGCTGAACAAAAAAAATTAGAAAGAGAAGCTGCGGCTGAACAAAAAAGATTAGACAGTGAAGCTGAACAAAAAAGATTAGACAGGGAAGCTGAACAAAAAAGATTAGACAGTGAAGCTGAACAAAAAAGATTAGACAGGGAAGCTGAACAAAAAAGATTAGACAGGGAAGCTGAACAAAAAAGATTAGACAGGGAGGCTGAACAAAAAAGATTAGATGCTGAAGAGAAAAAAGCAATAAGAGAACATGAATTTGAGTTGGAGAAATTGAGATTGACAAGTATGAGTAATGTTAATCAGGCATCTAGTGGTAATGGTAAACCTTCTACTTACAAGGTTAAGGTTCCACCGTTCAATCAGTCCAGTGACGATATTACATTCTGGCTGGATAGATTTGAACGTTCTTGTCGTACACATAATGTGGATAAATCACAATACGCTAATCAATTATCAGAAAACTTGAAAGGTGAATCTTTGACTAGATTATGCCTTGTAGGAGAAGCAGATAAGGATAATTATGATGTCATTAGGGCGGCTTTGATAAAAAAATATCAGCTAAGTGAGGAAGGCTATCGCCTTTTATTTAAGACGATGGTACCTGAGACGGGTGTAGAATTCTCAGAATTCACTGCAAAGGCACGTCTCACAGTTGATCGTTGGATTGAGCTTTCCAAAACAGAAAAAACGTATGAAGGACTTATGGATTTGTTGCTCAGAGATAAGATTATGTCATGTGTGAACAAACCTTTCCTTGAATTTATACATGAGCGTAAACCCAAATCTCTAAAAGAAATGGAAGAATATTGTTCCCAATATGTCACTGCACACCCCGACGTGACTTTTGGCAACACTAAGATTAAGGAGAGTATGCCAGTTGCTTCAGCAACACCATACAATCCCAATTATTCACACAGATTTCAGGGACCTCAAAACAGATTTGATAAAAAAGGTAACCATAATAGTTATCAAAACCAAGGTAACCAATCATTTCAGGGTTCTTCTTCAAAGAACTGGAGACGACCTGATAGCTCTCGACACAGGGGTGGTCATAATTATAGGAATTTCCGTAGAGGAAGTAATTATAGAAACTATCAGGGTTATCCGTCTTGGAGTCAACAAGATCATAATTACAGAGATACTCATTATAATGAATATGATAATGGTAACCAAGGGAACTATGACTCAAACCCAAATAGGGGTTACAATAGAGGTAACAATAACTACAGAGGTGATAATAACCGAGGTAGATCTCAAAACAAAAGACATAAACCACATTTTCAGGCAAACTCTGCACAACAAGAGTCCCATGAAGCCTATAAACAGAGTAAAGATAATAATGATGCTAGTAATATGGCATGTGCCGCTTTTGATTTTGGGAGAGCATCTCAGTGCCCCCAATGCAAAACGTTATTTGAGCCAACCACAGTGTCTACTTTAAGCTGTGGCCATCCTCTTCCTGCTCTTCCGGCATCAGTCGCGCATGATGGAAGAGGTTCTCTTGTCTTACATAAGGGTTTAGTGAATAACAATCCAGTCTCTGTGCTATTTGATTCTGGATGCACCACAATTGGTGTTAGGCAGTCACTCGTAGATCCTTCCCGTGCCACTGGACAAGTAGTCAAATGTGTAACATTTGGCGGCACATTAGAGAAATACTCTACTGCTATCATTAGGATTGCTACTCCTTTCTTTACAGGAGATGTACACGCATGTCTTCTTCCGAATCCGATCGCTGACCTCATCATCGGTCGCATTCATGGAGTCAAGGAATGCACTCCGCAACAAATTTCCACGTGGGAAAGGCAAAACATGCAGATTGCTAACGCTGTAGTCACTAGAGCTCAGGCTCTTAATATGCCTCAAACTTCATCTACTGAAGATAATGAAGTGCATAACCAAGATAATCCCTTGGTAATTTCTCGTGACTCGTTTATAAAACAGCAAGAAGATGATCCCACTCTGAAGAAATTCTTCATTCTTGCAACTAAAGGTGATCCGAATAAAGACACAAGTCGTAAATCGTGGATTACAAAGAAGAATGGCGTACTTGTACGTATGGTTCAAGACTCCATTACGTCAAGTCATTCTCAAATCCTGGTTCCCAAGAATTTGAGAGTTAAAATTTTGCAGCACGCTCACGACTCTCAGTGTGCTGGACACATGGGTTTTTCCCGTACTAAGTCAAGAGTCCTTGCGGCTTTCTTTTGGCCATTGGTAAACAAGGACATACGGATTTATTGTCGATCTTGTAAAGTATGTCAGGAAGTTAAATCCAAAGGTCCACGGCATGCTGCACCCATTCAGGCGGCGGACATTCCTATTCGGCCGTTCCAAAAAATGGCCATAGACATTATTGGTCCATTTAAGATCAAGTCTGCCAGAGGACATCAGTTTATCTTGACGTGTGTTGATATGTGCACACGTTGGCCAGAGGCTATTCCTCTGAAGAGCATTACTACTGCTGATATTGCAGATGCTCTTTGGCTTATATTTTCTCGTCTGGGGTTCCCCGGAGAGATATTGTCAGACCATGGCACCCAACTAATATCAGATACCATGTCTCAAGTAATGTCTACTCTGCAGATAGATAGATCTTTAAGTAGTATCTACCATCCAATGTCTAATGGTATGGTCGAACGCCTTAATAGAACACTTAAAAACTTACTGGGGAAGATAACTGAGGATCATCCTCAAGACTGGGACAGAGTTTTACCTGCGGCCCTCTTCGCTTACAGAGAGGTACCCAATGAACATACGGGATTTTCTCCCTTTGAACTCGTCTTTGGCGCGCGTCCGCGTGGCCCTATGTCGTTGCTTCACGATCTCATAACATCTGACAATATTGACGATGACACAAAGTCATCCTACGAATATGTCATCGCGTTGAGACAAAAAATTATCGAAGCATGCAAATTAGCAACTTCTTCTGAATTTGCGAAACAGAAGGCAAGGCAATTTGCCAATAAGAAGAGATGCTTACGACAACTTTGTCCTGGTGACAAAGCATTTGTATTACTACCTTGTAGGGAAAACAGATTACTTATTTCTTGGAAAGGTCCGTACGATATAATATCGAAAATTTCCGATGTCGACTATATTGTCGATATTGATGGGAAGCATAAAACCTTCCACATCAATATGCTTACTGAATTCCATGAACGTCCGGATTATTTGCAACCCATTTTCCAAGCAACGGACAATTCTCCAGTACAACATGGTCATTACTCATCACTGTCCGTGATACAGGATGAGGAAACAAGTTTTTCAGATGTAAATCTTCCTCTTCCAATGATCCCACTTCATTCCAGTGAATCATGGAAGAACGTTACTGTCTCTCCTGATTTGTCTCTAGGAGAACAGCGACAAGTTTCAACTATGTTGCAAACATTTCAGGATGTACTCACTGACATCCCTGGACAAACGAATGTCATTCAACATGACATTGTTCTAACTGACCATACTCCTATTAGGGTTAGACCTTATCCTATACCTATACATTTTCAAGCACAGGTCGAGAAAGAGTTGGATGAGATGATAGATTTGAAAATAATCGAACCATCCACCTCTGCATATTCTTCGCCGATGGTTATTGTGCGTAAAAAAGACAATAACATACGTCTTTGCGTTGACTATCGAAAATTGAATCAAGTAACGAAGTTCGATGCCGAACCTATGCCTTTACTGGAAGAGCTACTTACTCGACTCTCCAAATCTCATTTTTTCACTAAACTTGATTTGTCTAAAGGATATTGGCAAGTTCCTTTATCTGAACGCGCCAAACCTCTCACGGCTTTTTCAACACCTAGAGGTTTGTTCCAATGGAATTTTATGCCTTTCGGTCTTATGAACGCACCAGCTACGTTCGTACGCATGATGCGCCGAATCCTATCTTATCGGTCAGATGTCATTGCATATCTAGACGACATCTGTCTTTTCAGCGATACTTGGGAAGATCACTATTCAGGGTTAGATGAATTGCTGTCTACTTTGCGTGAGCACAACCTGACAGCGAAACCCTCTAAAGCCTATATTGGTTTTAGCGAAATTTCTTTCCTAGGCCACCGAGTTGGTCATGGTTTCCTAAAGACAGAGGACCATAATACTAGTAAGATACTTAACATCTCAATCCCTAAGACTAAAAAACAGGTGAGAAGTCTGTTAGGTCTTATTCAATTTTATGGCAGATTCATTCAGAATCTATCCTCTATCATGGCACCTCTCTCAACACTTCTAAAGAAAGGTTCGCCTAATGTGGTCCACTGGTCTCAGGAATGCCAATGCTCTCTGGATAAGATTAAAACACTGTTTTCAACACCACCTATTTTAGTGCTACCCACTAAAGATAAGACATTCGTTCTTCGTAGTGACGCTTCATCCACTGGGATTGGAGCGGCACTAATGCAAGAGTACTCTGGAACTCTGCATCCTGTAATGTATATTTCCAGAAAACTTAATGCGGCAGAAAGGAATTATTCGGTTTTAGACCGTGAGCTATTAGCTATGGTTTGGTCGATCCTCAAACTACAGAGATTCCTTCTAGGCGCACATTTCATAGTAGAAACCGACCAAAAAGCTCTTACTGCTATACAGAGTAAGAATTTGAAGAGCTCGAGGTCTACTCGATATGCAATTGCTCTTCAACCTTTTCATTTCTCTGTGCGAGCTATTCGTGGATCAGATAATGTGATGGCAGACATTCTGTCAAGATGCCCACATGATTCCACATAACTATTAGGGCTTAGACTTCTTGATATGTCTAGTTCTATAGTAGTTCCTTTTCTATATCATGATAGATACACATTTGTAATTTAATAATATAATGATTGTATCACTACATAGCGGTTCATTGATGTTTATTCACCGCTGTGCTTTGATGATTTTTTCTTCATAAATCATAAATTTAAGATATCTAATACGAAATGATGATATGAATTTTTTAGGCATTGTGTAATTGCCAGAATTGTATTATACTTTGATGACACCTTCCTGGAAAAATATACTTGTAGAGAAATAATTTCTCTCAGTTTATGAGACACATTCTCACCAGTCGCTCCATAAGTCGACTTAGCCTCATATTAGGCGTTATAGGTATTCCTGATATTTTCATCTGCGCATTATTCATGCGTTGTGAGCCTATTGTACGTTGCTCCTAGATGTATTTCAAAAAAAAAAAAATGTTCCATTTTTTTTTTCCCGGGAGGTGTGGTAAGACTGTTACGTGCAGTCTTTGATATCTTACAATATTATACATAGGTAATTTTTTAGTGCTTAAGGGAAAGTCATTATTGAGTTACTTCCCTTGAAAGTTGTGCCGTCTTTTCGATCAAACTCCGCGGATAAATCCATTTTACTGCGATTTATTCGTTGTTTGGGTAATAATAGATTGTTCTTGCTTCAGAATATCTATGGCCTGAATTTATGTGTATTGTTTGTCTGAGTAGGACGAGTCTGTCTTATATCTGTATATCTTTACATATCTAAGTCGAACTATATGTTCTGTTGTCTCTAGAGAGGTCAAAGGCTATTCGGCGGATGTGTCGCTAGAGTGTGGTGTGATTTGGCTTCGTCCTGATAGGGACTGTGTTTTCCTATGTCGGCCTGTCGCCGGGGAAAAAGTGATCTCAGTATTTGTGGGGAAAGTGATAGTCGTCTAGACCTATCGTGTATGCTTTACCCCAGTGTTTATTCGTATTGCCAAGGAATGGCAGTTTCATATTTCTTATACCAAGGTAATCAAAGATACTCTTATGAACTCTCGATCGAAGCCACCATTTTCGATAAGAGAATATATTTGACTCGATGAAAACGACTTCGATTCCTAGCAGCACTATATTCTGTAGAATGCAGTCAATTGTTCATGATCAAATCTACAGAGCAATGAAATGTTTTATGAATGACTAACTTTAGGACAGATTCATTATCTGTATCCAAACGTGAGTGACAGCTCACGAGTGAAGCCATCTTGGAACCAAACATGTAGTGACTTTCAAGAAGAGAAAAGGGATGCCCGTATTATCGCTTGTTTAGTCCAGAGATCACTGCTACACATGAGAACCCTTTATCAGCGGTTCAATATTATTATATGAAAAAAATATGTGCTGAACATTATGTTGAAGAATCGTCGCTAGACGAGATTAGGTTTAGAAGCCATCTGAAATATTGTTTATAAGCTGACGTGCTCAGTCAGTGAAGTCAGATGATTTATATGTATGGGCGATACTGAGGGCTTGGCTACTGACAGTCCATTATACAATTATTCTACATGAGTGCCCATGTAACATTGCAAGACCATTTATCCACTGTACTATGATGTATTATGCCAACCTGTGATTTGTCACTATCTGTGCTGTCGAGTGTGTACGTCCAATTAAACTTTAGAAAAGGTACACAGTCGTTGGTGTCGATGACTTCCAGTCATACATGAGTGTGAGAAAAGAACATTTGTCAACAACACGAACCCTTATCATCATTCGCACATTGTACACTCAATCCATGTCTACACACCACTGCGTAGGTCAAGTTGACATTCCATACACTACCGTGGAGCAAACAACACCATAGAGATCTTATCAACTGATGATGATGATGATGTCTGCTTCCATCCACTTATATCTATCTTTTGGTGGATATCATTAACGGGAATAAAAATCCAACATTATCAACTTTATCAACTACAACAACCACAGGTTAATCCTATGAATAGTGAAGCTAGAAATAAAGATCATTCTGCTAATTTTAAGATCAATCTGCCAAAATTTGACTCAAATATCGACGATGTGTCATGCTTCCTCAATAGATACGAGACCTATTGTCAGGAGTTTAATATTGACAAAGCTACCTGGTCGAGTAGGCTCAGGAACTTATTAGTAGGTGATGCACTTACTGCAGTCTGTATTATGGATGATCGGACTGGAAAAGACTATGAAGCTGTAAAAATCTTGCTACTTAAGGAGTATCAATTGGATGAAAATGGCTACAGGTTGAAATTTAAATCATTATTACCTGATTCAGCAAAAGATTTTACTGAGTTTATTTCATCTGTTAAGCTGTACTTTTCGAGATGGGTTGACTTGTCCAAGATTGAAAAAACTTTTGAAGGACTATCTGATTTGATTCTAAGAGACAAGGTGTTGTCTTCTATTAGTGGATAATTTTTGTCATTCCTGCAGGAGAGGAAACCAGAGAATTTAGCTAACCTTGAAACTCTTGGTCGTCAATATCAAGTTGCTCATCCAGATAGAAATCTTAGTAAGAATAACATTAAGGATTCCCTGCCAGTGGCATTCGCTAGGATTGTAAATTGTAATGCACCTAGACAGAGATCTAACGGCATTGACAAAAACTATAGAGTTAATCAGAACCATAACTATGGCAATAACAGAGGCAGGTTTAATTTTAAAAATTCCAACAGCCTCAAAAAAATTATAACTCTTATGATGATGGATATTATAATCCACAGTCATCATTCAGATCTAATGATTTTCAAAATAGAGGAGGATATAATGCCAGATCAGGCAGAGGACAAAGGTCATTTCATAGAAATACTGACAACTCTTATAATAATAGAGGTTCTCAACAGAACAATAATTTCAGACAGTCAAGGAACCCTGAACGTTCAAATGCTGTCTTACATGTTGGTGACAATAATCCAGTTCAGAATAATAATGGTTTAGCTCATGCAAATTCATGTAGTGTTGATCTATCCAACAGTGCTAATTGTTCTGAATGTAACTCTTTGTTTCAGCCACAGGGAGTTCCAAGGCTTCTATGGGGAAATCCATTACCAGTCATGTCCTCATTTGATGGAACAGGTTCACTAGTGCTTAATAAAGGATTTCTAAACAACAAACTATTGTCACTTTTGAGGGACACAGGTTGTATCAAGATTGGAGTGCGTTGGTCGTTGGTGGATCAGTCAGATTATATAGGGAGAGAGGTGAAATGCATTACATTTGGAGTCACAGTGGAATATTATCCAACTGTGGAAGTATTTTTGGATACACCGTACTTTACTGGGAGAACTCTCGTGTGCCTGTTGAATAGTCCCATCGCAGGAATTACATTAGGAAATATTCCTGGCATTCGTGAATGTACAAAGGATGATATTGAAAAATTGGAACAACAGCATCTCATATGTGCAAATGCTGTTACAACCAGAGCTCAGGCTCGTGCTGAATTAGATAGTCACATCCAAAGTGATAATGTGGTAGATGAGGTGATGAATGATGAGAATGACATGAAGAGGTGGTGTTTGATGAAGAGCATAATAATGATAATGAGAATAATGATAATGAGGAAAATAATGAGGATGAGGTAAATATTGATGAAAATGAGGAAAGTGATGATAATTTCCAGGTGGAACTTATTGATAAGGAGTCTTTTATTCAAAGACAAAATGATGATGATTCCTTGAGGAAATTTTTTCAAGTTTCAAGATCAGATGATGTAATGTGTGATAATATTGCAATACACTGGTGAAATTGTCAGGATTCTACATCTGTAAAGAAACAGATTATGGTACCAGCTTGCTTTCGACCATTTGTTTTACGACATGCCCACGACATTAGCTGCGCGGGTCATTTAGGTATTGCAAGAACAAAGCAAAGGGTTTTGTCGCACTTCTTTTGGCCTTGTGTGACAAAAGATGTTAAAGCTTTTTGTCGCATATGCACAGTGTGCCAAGGTGTGGCAACAAAAAGGCTTAAACATGATGCGCCGATCCAAGCAGTTGATATTTCTTTGCGTCCATTAGCAAAGATAGCTATTGACCTTATTGGTCCGTTAAAGGTCTCATCAGCTAGAGGGCATAAATTTGTAATAACATGCATTGATATGTGTACACGCTGGCCAGAAGCGATACCTTTGAAAACTACAACAACTGTTGACATTGCGGATGCACTATTTTTGGTTTTCAGCAGATTGGGTTTTCCCGAAAAATACTATCTGACCGGGGATCCCAGTTCGTCTCTGACGCAATGAAACAAGTGATGAAAATGTTCGATATTGAACGATCTCTTAGTTCAATATATCACGCACAAGCAAATGGTAAAATTGAGAGACTAAATAGGAGTTTAAAGCAGATGTTGGATAAAGTTACCACTAAATATCCACAGGATTGGGACAGGGTCTTGCCCGCGATTTTATTCGCTTACAGAGAAATTCCCAACGAACACACCGGGTTCGCTCCATTTGAATTGGTTTTTGGTGCGAAACCTTGGGGACATATGTCCATTTTAAAACAATTGTTGGTTGGAGCTGACATGAATGAAGAGGTTCAAACCTTGTACCAATATGTTGTCATTTTGAGAAAAAAGATTATCGACGCATGCCAAATAGCAGTGCAGTCGTCAGAAAAGGCAAAATTAAAGGCTCGTTTGTTTGCTAATCAAAACAGGAAACTACGCCAATTATAGCTGAGTGATGAAGCCTATGTATTATTACCAAACAAAGACAACAAATTACTTGTGTCATGGAGAGGACCTTATGAGATTATTGATAAATTGTCAGATGTTGACTATATTTTATCTATTAATGGGAAGAAAATTTTTTTCATGTTAATATGTTACAGCAATTTCATACATGTCCTCCACATCTTAAACCAGCCTTTCAAGCTATTGCCGAATCTGTTGATCGTCGTTCTTCTTTAGTGGTTATACAAGAGAAAGGGTCTGACGTATGTGATGGTACTGAACCACTTTTATCATTACCAAGCGTACATCTTTTAGCTACTGAGAGTTGGAAAGATGTTTCTATTGCACCAACTCTTGCTTCTCACCAGAAGGAGCAAATTTCTCAGTTACTGCTATCTTTTTCTGATGTGCTCACGGATGTTCCTGGGCATACAGATATCATTCAGCATGATATCGTACTTACAGATTTTCGACCTATCAAATTGAAACCTTATCCTATACCTATTCACTTACAATCACAGGTTCAAGAGGAAATAAAAGATATGATCAAATTAAGTATCATTATCCCATCACATTCACCTTACAGTTTTCATATGGTATTGATTAGGAAAAAAGATAAATCTATTCGTATTTGCATAGATTTCAGGTGCTTAAATGCTGTCACGATTTCAGACGCGGAACCTTTACCATTGTTAGATTCTCTTCTGGACAAATTGGCTTCTGCTACTTTCTTTACGAAATTTGACTTGTCAAAAGGTTATTGGCAAGGGCCATTATCAGACAGAGCTAAGCCTTATACAGCTTTCGCTACACCTCTTGGGTTGTTTCAATTCAATTTTATGTCTTTCGGTCTTGTTAACGCTCCTGCTACCTTTGTTCGCATGATGCGAAAACTTTTTTCTGACAGTGAAGATTTAATCACATATATAGATGATATCTGTTTGTTTCATCGATCTTTGGATGAACATATTGTAGGAATTCAGTCTTTGTTGAATACTTTGCGTCTACATAATCTTACTGCTAGACCTTCTAAGACGAGAATAGGATTCACTGAAATTTCTTTTCTTGGTCATAAAGTAGGAGGTGGATTTCTTAAACCTGAGGACTCTACCATCTCGAAAATCTTAAATCTTGAAATTCCTCGAACTAAGAAACAAGTTCGCAGTCTGTTAGGCTTGGTGAATTTCTATAGAAAATTCTTACCTAATTTTTCAGATATTACTTCAGTTTTGTCCTCGTTGGTAAAAAAAACAAAACTCGCCAAACAAAGTCATCTGGACACATGTTTATGATATTGCCTTAAATATACTTAAATGTTCGTTTTCTAAAATGTCAATTTTGAGATTGCCTGACGCTCGTTTTCCATTTACCCTCAGAGTTGACGCCTCTAATACAGGAAACGGTGGCACGTTAATGCAAGAATTTGAAGGCTACATGCACCCAACGCTGTATGTTAGCAGAAAGTTGTCGCCCACAGAACAGCGTTATCCTATTGTGGAGAAGGAGTTGTTAGCAATTGTCTTCTGCTTCCCAAAATTGCAGCGGTATCTAATGGGAGCCCGATTCACTCAGGAGACAGACTAGAAAGCCTTAGCATATCTCAAAACAGCAAGGTTTAAGAATCAAAGAGCCGCTTGAGCCTCGCTTGCTCTTCAGCCCTATGATTATGACATCAAGGCAATCAAGGGCAGCCAAAATGTCATGGCTGACGTCTTGTCGAGATGCAATGCAACACCCTATGTCTCCTGTGAACTCTACGAATACAGATGATTTACAAGATCGCATCTAACCTACATACATACTTCATGATGACCTGATCAAGAAAATATTCCATGTATAACTACTTGTTCGTATAACACTATACATTAGCACAGCAATTATAACGATTTAAAAGATTCTCTGACATTGTGTACACTAACTATGCTGTGAACTAAGCTACATGGTTACATTGTCATATAAAGAAACATTGTTGATATGAGAAAGCGGTTCGCACAGCAACAAGATGATGATACATTTTTGAATACTCAAAATGGACTAATACCTCGTTGAACTCAGCGCTTTACTTATGATAGTGTGGTTGAATGACAGTATTATATGCCACTTACATACTTAAAAACATAACGCTGGTGAAATGTTACAAGTGGTGTCCTTTCAGGAGATTTTCGTACGGACATATTTTATTAGTCTGAAGTGAAATGACTAACGTTGCCAAATAAAGGGACGTAACGCTGAAATGACTGATGCGAAAATATCAAAGGGACACAACAAGAAAATTGCCTCTATGATTTTTCTCCGATTTAAATTCACAGTGATTATGGACAATTGGATTGATCACAACAGTATATCACATGGTGGACAATCATGGACGTTTTCAAGAATGTGCTTCTACATACGTCTGGGAACATTATATGAACATTTATTCATTCGAAAGGACTTTGGATCATGGACTTGAACATGGTTATATATTAATTAGTGATTAATGTGAATTAACTAGAAATTGCTGAGGTTTTGACACAATTTTGTCACACTCACACTGGACTTTACTACAGTTATTGGCTAATACGCCATACTATGAGTTATTATCACAACACATAAGCATAGTCGTCTCTATTTCTCACACTTATATGTTACATTCATGACATATAATTCTGAAGTACACATAATGTTATTCATTTGACAAAATGTCGCAGTCATACACATTATTGATTGTTTGTCTGCCTCATGTTATCTATTGTCTCTATTATTTAATTTTAATGCTTTGCATTTTGAGACTAAGTGACTAATGTTAAATGACAGAACAATTAGGTGTTTTGGACAGGGTGCGGTATGATAGTGCCTGGACTGATATAATCATTTTTTTACATGTTGACTGATATTGCTATGGTTACCTCACACTGGTGTCAAATGATTTTTATCCTTTGTAGTCTATGGTATTAGTAATTTTGTTACTAATTTCCACACCTTGAGTGTTTATTTGCCTACTGTGGAGCACAAACCTGGGTGCTATACTATGTCATACCAACAGTGAAATTTGGTGTTACCATCTTTTCACTCCGGTGATGTTTTGAACTCACACCACGTAAATAATGCAAACTTCGTTTCCATTATTTAACGGGGGGTGGGGGAGTAAATGTTATGAGTAAAGTTCATAACATGTATGTCGATATCAATACAGTTCAACATGTAGTTGATTTGTTTATGAAACCGTTGCCCTGGTTTCAGGAAGTGACGTCATTACTTTTGGTGGCCTAAAGTTGCAGACGCCAGTTTTGCAGTCTGCTAACTGAAGCGTCCCTTGGCTTGGGGGATTCGATGTGTGTCTATTCAAGGTGTTGGACGTATGTGTTTTATGCTCCTGAGTGTTTGAAGATTTACTGGTCATATTCCTTTGTATTCCATCACTGGATCCTCCATACACTTCCGTGTGAGGATGCTAGTATTTATGTAAGAGGAATGATGTGTGACCTGATGAACGTGAGTTGAATTATTATAATAAAAACTGTGTGGAAATGTCTTCGGCATCTTTCCAGTACAAGACTGTACAGCGACACTAGAGACTGTCTAGTTGATGCCATACCTTTATGTGCATATTATAAAGATATATTTGGAGCTTCAAGATGTGTAATAAATCGTTATGTGAATCGTCCAACCTGGCCTTTGGAGTGTCATTCATGTTTTGAAGTATACGGCTTTTTGGGCGGGGATTGAATGGACATACCCTATCTATGCTTGGTTTGGAATCTGTGTATGATTCCTCGTGAATTAATCATATATATAAATATATATATATATATATATATATATATATATATATATATATATATATATATATATATATATATAAATATATATATATATATATATATATATATATATATATATATCTGAAGGACGTCTACTTCAATATAAGAATATACGCCCATAAAAAGTACCCGTATCAACCATCCCATGTCAGAATTACCCTCGATGAGAATTAAATGTAATCCCTCGGGATAAATTTTCCTTTACATTTAAACTGAATTGCTCTAGCTTTACATTGCATTTAAATGAAAAGGTTAAACGTACAGATATTATATGTTTTACATTTACATCTCCACTGTTTGAAAAGTGTTAACAATATAAATTCATTTATGTTTCCTTTATATTTACACTTATGGAAACGTTTGAAACTTCTATTAATTAAAATGAATATTTTCACATAGACATTTACACTGGTTTAAAGCTTGAAAACTTACATTAATTTTGAAGTGATGATGTTTATAGGGACATTTACACTGCTTTGAAAATGTAAGTCTTATTCTTAGAATGTACATCATTTCTTTCATCTTTCCCTCCCTGCTCCATTGAGAACCTGGAACTACTTTATGCTTTAGTTCTCTTTACGAAACTATCAATAAAGCAATCACCAGTCCGTGCAGTGGTGGCTCATGAATCATCATTCTAGATACTGAGGTTGCCAGCCCCAAATGACTTTGACATCCAATAGCGAGTTTCACTCATTAAACATCACATGGTAATATATACATATATATGTTAGTTCACTTGTTAGTAATAACATAAGAAATGTAAATCACAACTTACACCAATCCTGGCTACAGACTTGTCGCACAGATGAATAATAGAGACGAATCTTTCTCTTACACGTGTCTGGGATTTCTTTTAATTTTACAATAGATTGCCTCTTCTGACTCCGTGTTTCTTCAGTTTCCTAGTCCCGGTGTTCCTTATTAAAATTTGAAAGATTTCCTGTGCTTTATAAGTCTTATCTTGTTCTCCAATAAAAGGTCCGGTTAACAAATAGGAATTATGAATCTAGTTCTTCACTCTGGCTAAGGTCTGATGTCTTGACGAGCGTGCAATCACAGAGAAAAAAAATTGCGAAAAAGTCAGCCTATATTCCCCTCCAATGATGTTATGAATCTAATCAGAAAGATCCAATCATTTCAAACAGGTCGGGTGTGACACTTTCCAAATATTTCCTACACTGAAAATTTTCCAAAAGGTCACGTCTCCCATATATGGTAATATGATGTCTTGCATACACTCTCACCAACACATTTGTAGACTCACATTGTCTAAAATGTAATAAGTCCATGATTACTGTTTACCAAGTGACCGGAAGCGATTATATCACTCTTGTCTGCCCACAGGTATCACACAGACGGTAATGTTGGTGTAGCAAGGATGACCCGGAACCGCTTATGTCATAAGTTCCGCTTCGTGCACGGGTTATCGTGTGTTTCGCCAGACAAACAAATCTGGTTCTATTCAACACTCGTTGTCGCTTGAAAAGATGGTCAGACCGATATTGTGATAAAATACTGTCGCCGACCGTCTAATAACCTGGCGTAACTTAACACGTCTTCGTGAATCGTGAATGCGACACAAAAAGATAAGAATTACTCCCGTAGCAAATACTGTCATAGAGGAGTGGCGTGTTAGAGACTTCACAATGCTATGTCCAGCATAGAGCAAAGTAGTGAAAATACAAATGAAAAGGCATGATTTATGCCAAATAAAAGCGATGAATGAGAAAACTGAAGAAAAAAAAAGAAAGGATACTGCCGGAGGGCTGAAGGTGTGAGAGATCACACAAAAGAGCATGTTCAGACGTTTTGTCACAATATAAATCCAGCAACCTGGGAGGACGAAGCTGCCGACTTCACCAAGCACAGGTGCCTTCCACTTCAAGTGTCATGCCTTGTGCTACAGGCGATTATGATTCTCCACAACCTCCTATCTCTAGTAATGTACATCATTTCTGTTGCTGACTTGTTTGCATGCATTGAGGTTAAATTGTACAGCGTCTTCCGTCTTTGTCCTCCTATATCTCTTTTTCTTTCATTGTTTCCTGTTGTCATGATAGATTCCAGCTTTCAACTTCTGCTAAAATGTTGAAGGGGTATGTATGTATAATTACAAGATTTATAAAAGGTTACATAAAAGAACTAATTCAAAGCTTTGGTTTCGGGAGCAGGGGTGAGGAGGAGGGTATAAAGACATTGAAATTAAAAGGAAAATTGAGAACTATTTTCTTTTGAGGAAGGAAAAAAAAAAATTTGAATGCGGAAAAGGAAGCGCCGGTGATTGAATGGCTGTCTGGGAGCTAGGAAATGAGAAGATTTTCTAAACATTCCGCAAATACATGTCTATTTACGCATGGTAAGCTCATTTGTTGACGCAAAAGAATGAAATCAGTGCAGTACGTTTATTTATAACTGAAAATGACATCTGCCTCTTCGTACATTTATGACGATCACATTATTGAATATACATGAAAAAGTTCATGGAAAAGAACTTGGGACAGTGTCAGTGAATCTAATAAAGAACTGATTTACTGTTTCTCTTGAAGTGCTATTATGTAGAATTTGAGCTAACACTGAAACAAATCACTGATAAAAATAGCAACGTTGTGCTGACTTGAGTTTACCCTTTTTGTTTGTGTCTACCACCTCGCTTACCAAATCCAGGAATGTCTCGTTTCTGAAAAGAAAGTTAATCTTGCCTCTCGTCGCTGCTTTCTTCGGATAGAAACGAATTTTGGAGGCAATTTGTAGCTTCGTGTCTGTAATTATGGACTGGAGATCCCACTTAAAGGGAATGGAGATTGACATTAGTACACAGCACGGGTAGTCCTCAGATGAGACCAGGACACTGGAGACGAAAAATATGTTTGAGCGTCAGGAAATTCTGAAAATCATATTGTCTTTTACTATTATTGTATTTCTCTCTGCAAACACATCGCTTTTAGTTGTAGATCTGAAGTACGCTTTCACATATCTGTATGGCAGCTTGTCTAGAAAGAGTTACAGGCAGATTATATGTGTAAATGATTGGGTGGATAGACAGACATATAAGATTACATTATATAGATAATAGCTTTAGAGGTGAAAACTAACGGTAGTTGGAAAATCCAAATTATGTATTTGTAGTGAGACTGATTTGTGTATGTCTGTTTGCGTGTCTCCATCTCTCTCAGCGTGTGTGTATCGTGATATGTATATGTTTTCTGTGGCATACAGTCTCCTCAGACGCTTCAGAAATGCTGAAAGTTGTACACGAATTTGAAACGCATTTAATTACAGCTGAAAACATGAATATAGTAAGTTACATTGATTATTCTACTTTTAAACGGTTTCTATTTCATTTTTTTTCAGACGGTCTAGTGGATCTTACAAAGCCAGCCACATGAAATTGCTCATATCGTCAAGTTTGAGAAATGGCATATATTGCGACAGTCACAACAAATAACAAACTATTAACAGACTAGAGCATAAATTGGATAACAAATAGTAGGCGTTTATTTCCTAAAATAGAATTAACATTATTACTGTAAATAATAAACTTGTTCTGGAATGAAGACAGACAGTGAATAGTTATACTAATCTATGCTACATGTCCAAAGAAAATCTTTGAAGGTGAAGGAGGGAAACGGACATTTGGAGGGAGCTAGTGGAGGTGGAGCCGACGAAGGAGGTCACAGTGCTGCAGGCAGAAGTGGGAGAAGGAGAGGCGATCGGGAGGAAAACGACTACGAAAGCGACGCAGAGGCAGAAGTTGGGCGTCAGCGATGTAGGCCTTGGGCTTGCACAATGGAAATGTTCTCCATGCTCAAGCACTCTATGGGCTCTGATGACGTGAATCCCATCACCAAGCACTACACAATCGGTAAACAGACAGGAAGTGCTGGTGTCGAAATGACATGGAAGATATACGAGGCTGTACGCATCGAGGATAAAAAGGTTTGTGCCTAATAAATTGATTGAAACAGTAGTGTGGTTGTGAAGCATGTTCCGAACAAATGATATGACACATTGCTGCATTAATTTCATTTGATAATGGCTCCAGTCCCAGACTATGCAATTACAGCCAGTGCATTTTGCTTATTTGCATCCTTTCAGTTTTCGTCCTCTTCAAAGACCAAGCCTGATGGCTTAGGCGATCATGTTTCTCCCTAACTTCATGTCTCCAGTACTGTGTCTTAATTCCACCGTTGAGTTCTTATCATGCCATGATGTAAAACGGTACAGTAGATTCTCTGTTTGTCGTCCTGTATTTCTTTTTCCTTCTATCTTTCCTGTTGTCTCGATATATTCCAGCTTCCTTCTTCCCAAAACATGCCCAGAGAAGGTGAATGACTTCCTTCTAATGCCAGTAATTTGCCTCCTTCGTGCACTGACTTCTTTCCGGACATCCTCATTAGTCTGTTTTAGCTGCCCATGGCATTGTTAACCTTCTTCTTACAACCACAACTCTGTGGCCTTCAGTGTTTGTTCCTGTTTGTTTACTAATTGTCCGCCACTCACTACTGTGTGTCGTGACTGGCTATCGTTAACACTGAAATCTCTTTCTTACAGAGGATGAACGAAGAATTGTTGCATAAAATGCTTTTCATTTTATAGAACATTGCTTGTACCTGGGCTCTTCTACTGTCTGAGATGCAACTTCTATCGATGTTATTGATGTACCTAATTATTCGAATACAGTGCATTTTTTTTTTTAATTCTCTTGTCTGGTAAATTCAGTTATTTGCGTGTACATAGATCATGTTTCTTTTCTTTTCTGCACTGCGAGCTCTCTGCATTTTTTGTTTAGTCAAGATTATTTTACTGTCTTATATTTGTTTATTTCATTTTTTGTTCGTCTTTCATATTCTATTAGCTTTATACCACTTTTTTTCCTTAAAAAAATACGTATTATCGAAAAGCATATTATGTTTATAGGATGTTATACTTCAACTTTCGAATATAAATGACTGAATTTTTACACATCGAATTCCCATGTAAGCTGATTGATCCCCTACACAATTTTGTATATGTTTTACAGACAGCACACAACATAAGATCTTATAAAACTTATTTACATGTGTTCCAATGTGTGTGCGTGTGTGTGTATGTATGACTTGTGTGTCTGAGTGTACGCGAACATTCTTGCGTGCACGCATGCATGAATGCATATATAATGACATTAATTGTGTTTGTGAGGCTAATAATAGCTTATGCTGGAAGCTGGAAACCCCGTCGTGTACAACAAATTGCTACATAAACCACTGTTGCTAGAACATTTAAATGTTTGGTACAGGCTCTTCCCGTGAAGGGGAGACCAGCTGTAGGAGAGGTGGTTCTATGTTCTATAAGTAGCGACAGGTAAATGATGATGATACGTTTGTATTTGTGCATGTCTTTATGTATTTATACATGTATGTATGTAAATATGAATGTACATATTTATGCATGCTCCTTAGTTGCACATGTGTTTCTGATCCCAAAATTAGAGAGTGATTCGATACCTTTAGAAGAAATGTATTTTTAGCAATAGAAAATGAGCAATATTGTTCTGCATGTTCTGTTCACAAATGCTCTCAGCAGTGCTTAAATTGGGCAGGAGCGAAATGGAACTCCATTCTATGGAATATTAGATCAGTTTTTGCAAATGCTGAGCAATCATTTATTTTGTCACGGAAAGAATAAAATCTGTTAGGTTTTGTAGGAATTTTAATGGATCTCTGATGTCATGCTGGAGGCCTTGTGTCATCGCTTCACTTCCTAGGCCACAGATTCCAAGATATGATCATCATTATATTTCAGTTGCCTAAGGAGCATCAACTCATGCCAAACTGTCATGTCCTGTGTCACCCTGTGACAGTACTTTCTCTGTCTTCTTGTTCTTTTTCATGTAAAGGAAGAAAAGATAAGCCAGAAACAGACTCCTCTCGGCATTATTCTGTAGGCTGGTGTCATGAGCTTCCGTAACAGAAGGACTTCTCTCATCATGGTTGACTCAGTTGAAGTATTTAAATTATTATATATAGGTTCGAGGTACTGTTCATGTCATTTGTCTTTTGGGTTCGTACATACACATTGCAACGTACACACACATATCGCTGTAGAGAAATTAGCAGCAAGGAATGGAGAGCAGCCTCAAAAACTTTAGAACAACTTTTCAAAGTACACATTAAAAAGTTGCTTTCTTCTACTTTCTATATCAATAATGAAATAGATCATAGATAAATGTGTCTCTATTATAATAAAGCTACCGTTCACCGCCACCCCTTCCCACCCCCGCCTTTTAAGTTCAAAATTAAACGTTGCTGACACTAAAAATAAATTTAGTGTCACTGAGCTAATATTGATATTCTACAGATTTAGTATTTGTTCCTCTCTAACCCTCTTCAGTTTGGCATCATCCAACATGCGAAATTTCAGTTTCTAAGCCAGAAATGTGACGACAATGTTTAATCGTGTTGTGTTTCTTAAACATTTGTAAATGTTGTTTGTTTATAGTGGTTTGTGTCCCGTTCCCATCTCATTGTAACATCACCGGCAATGAAGAGGCTGACAGATTGGCAAAGGAAGATGGAAATCTACCTCAGCCTATAATGCAAGCGTAACATTCGAGGAGGCACAGAGTTTTATCAGAACCAGTTACAGAAACAAATGGGATGGAGAGCATCCAGGTCACACACAAAATGATGCATACTACCAGCTCAACAGAAGAGAACAAGTGGTAATCTTCAGACTCCGCACTAGACACGACAGATTGAGATACCATCTATTAAATAAGCTAAAGATAGTAACTACTGACCAGAGTAACAATGGCACTGATTAAATGACTGCTGAAAATCTGCTTCAAAGTTGCCCATCATATTCGGAACAGAGAATGCGCTTATGGCCGACACCAGTGTGGTGGGTTTAGATGTTACAGATGTTAAATGTTAAGTGTCTACAGAGTGAGGTCAAGCTATGTAAGTCCCTGAGTCTAATAGTTAAAAATGTTGATGAGTTCTCAGGTACCTAACTGCTACCACCCTATGATCTCACCCTGTGTATATTTTTGGTTCTATTTTATTTTATTATAAGGCTAGGTGTCTAGGGTAATGCAAGTGTGATGTATGTAGATACTTTAAACAAACACAACTGTAACTCACTGTAATAACTCAAGTAAGACAGTGGTTAAAGTTTTAAAGTTAATGTACAATTTAATTTCCTGAACCTTGAATTCTTTTGGCACAGGAAGGTTCAACTCAAAAGAAATGTGGATATATATATATATATATATATATATATATATATATATATATATATATATATATATATATATATATATATATATATATATATATATATATATATATATATATATATAACTTTTAAAAACATATGAGGGACATCTTGTTCTTTAAATTATTAACTAAAATGTTCCTATACTGGTCTTCCCTGCTGACGAAATAGTGTCTTACACAATGTCACTAATGGGAGAGACGGGTCTTCTCATCATTTCTCACGGACAGTTAATTGTCCTAATGGTGGAGAATATATTTAATGAAATCCCAGGTGCCCGCAACTATAGGGCTTAACTTTGTTTCCAGTTGAAAGTAGTTGACTGGTGTAAAACTTCACACTCGTTCACAACAGGGTAGTCTGGAGGCAGCAACCACAGCTTTGGTTTTTTGAAATGTAAACACCAGGCAGGTTGCTGTGGTGAAGTGGGATGTTATAAATATTTATAGGGGACTTAGTGTACTGACTGAGATCAGCTGTGAAGGTATCTATATCTATTAAGAGTAGTGTATTATAGATAACCTTACTTGCTACCACATATCTATATATCTCAGTCAGAATTATTCTGGAATAGTGTGATGACTACGTTATGTGTCTAGGGTATGTGTATGATGAAGTGTAAGTCACAACAACAGACAGATAAACAATTTAATTTAATCCACTACTCTTGACAACACTGTGACACTCACATACATATAACACTCTATGAGAATATCTTAAGGAGTCACTGATAACTTTTCAAATAACAATATGTATTCATGGTTATCATAAAGGTATATGTGTCCTGATTCAAATACAAAGGAACCAGGAATCACAATCAATTTTAATTACAAGTATATGTACAGACTTTATCAATATGAATATTGTAGTGACATATATTATTAAAATATCCTATGTGTGTCAGTTGTGTAGTGGTAATATGAGGTAATACTGGTTTTGTTTTGTTCAAGCTCTGTTGGTATTTGTCATCATGACTTCAATAGTTTGTCTTTTGGGACTAGTATTGGAGATGTTCTCAGTTCCTGATATTAAGACAATTAAATTCCCCTCTGAATGTTATTTTTACAAAGTCATTTCAAGATGAGGGGACATAATGTTGAGCTCAGCTGGCCAAATCAGCTTATCTGGCGTGATGGCGGCAGGGAGGGACTCCTCTGCTCGAATTCTCCTCTGGGCTCTGGAGACACCTCACTGATAGCTAAATGGACCAAGGAGTATGCTGTCCGACTCTGGATTCAGCAAAGCTCTGACCAGGTGCTGCTCAATACCATCAAGACCACGGTCCCACAATTTCATGGAAATAAACACAGATACGTTGATTAGCAATGAATTCTGGCACAATTACTGGCACAAATTCCCATCTGCTTATGTTCCAGGCTTTTATTTAACACAAATATGAGCTGGCTTCAACGCACTGTTGCTTTATCAAGATTATTTGCACTAGTGGTCTCGAACTAACGCTCCTAAGTGAGTATATCAGCGAGTCTAGCCAATGAGGCCACGTTTCGACAAGTGTTTGAAAAAATGTTACCTTTTCACGTCTCCCCTAACAACGAAAGATAGTATTTATAGCCCGACCAATCGTGGTTAGTCTTTCATTTGTTGCGCTCCAATCAATTTGGAGTTTACATGGTAGGCTATTTCTGTAACGCAAGATTTTTTTCAAACACGTTATAAAAAAATTTTATGAGCAGAAATGATTTTATGCTGTCAGGCATCCCCACTATTTTATTTTGGTTATAACTTGTTAATTCCTAGACTATTTGCGTAACGTTTTACATATTCTTTGTCAGCAAGCCCTAAGGAACCCAAATATCCAAATTTAAAAGAGCTACGTGGCTGCGTTCAAAATATGTATTTTCTACCTCCTGTTTCGAAGATGTGCTGTCTGGGTACTGTTATGTTTTCAACCGTAAACCCATCTAATGTTATCTTTTCTAATAAGAGTTTTTTATGATTTATAAACCTAACTCTGGGATGGGTAATGTATTTTATCACTGTCCGTCTGAAAAAAGTTAGTGCATGTAGTCTTACACGCGTGATGGCAGCATTTGTGTATCGCGCGAAGCGTGTTTAGTGTTCGGCTTTCTGCCTCTCCCTTCTCGCTATCCTTTTGTCCATCTGTCTTTCGTTTTGGTAACATAGTGTAGAAAAAGACATGAATGGAATTTAAAATTTAGGTCAACTTGCATATTTCAAGGTTTTTCTTAGAAAGGCAGCACATTTTATTGTGTGTTTGGGAAACGCGTGTATGTTGCAGAAGGCCTTTAATATCAACGTGAAACGTTACAATTTGCAGACGAAGCAGAAAACAAGGGGATTTCGAGTACAGTCATTGTGACAGCACTGTTCTTTACCATTCTTCTTCCTTTATTTATTATATGTATTTATTAGGCTTTATATTTACTTGATAATTTATATATGTGGATTAGAATATTCCACGACACCTCCCCTCTTAAAACAGACATTATATGTCAGTCCTTTATTCTATATACACATAGAGAAATTTATTATTATTTCTGGGGTTTACGGTGATTCTCATCACACGGATGGCGGCTTAAAAAATCCGCTCCCAAATTGGTTTTTCCAGATATATACTCAATGCTAAAATTATATGGAGCCAAAAGTAAAGACCATCGGAGTAACCTAGAGTTCTCATGCCTAGCCTGTGCTAGAAACGATAAAGGTTTGTGGTCTGTTTGCAACTTAAATGCCTTCCCATATAGATAAATATTGAATTTCTTTATTGCCCATATTACTGCAAGACATTCTTTTTCGCTAGTTGAGTAGTTGATTTCAGCTTTATTCAACTTTCTGCTAGCATATGCCACTGGGCTTAATTCCCCATCCAATGCATCTGATTTCTGTAGTAGAGTTGCACCTAACCCAATATTACTTGCATCCGTCCTTACTATGAATTCTTGACTTAAGTCAGGTAATTTCAAAATGGGTTTACTTGTGAGCTTTTCCTTCAATTCTTGGTAAGTCATTTCACATTGTGGTGTCCATGTAATGCGATCTGGATGTCCTTTACGTGTCAATTCAGTTAACGGTGCACATATGGAATTAAAGTTTTTGATATACTTCTGGTAGAAACCACATAATGAGACAAAGGATCTCACGTCCTTCTTGGTTTGTGGTCTCGGGGCTTTCTGTAGTTTCTCTAAATTCTTTGGGTCAGGGGTCATGTTTCCCTGATAAACTGTGTGTCCCAAAAATTCCAATTCTTTACATCCAACGCAACATTTGGTTGGTCGGGCTGTTAAATTTGCCTCCCTAAGTCGATCAAACAGCATGTTCAGAGAGTCAATGTGTTCCTCAAATGTTTCTGTTGCTATAAGGATATCATCCATAAAATTTGTTATACAGGGATTATTCAGAGGATCCAATAATTTTCTCATCATTCTAGAGAAGACACTAGGCGCATTCTTCAATCCAAATGGCAATCTATTAAACTCATAGTGTCCTTCTGAGGTACTAAAAGCTAGGTATGGTCTAACCTCAGGCTTTACTGGAATCTGATAGTATCCTTTACTCAGATCCACTTTTGAGAAATATTTAGCTTTATTTAGTCTGGCAAACAGCTGATTTGTATCCGGCAATGGATCCACCTGTCCTTCTGTAATAGCATTCAGTCTCCTGTAATCTATACAGAGTCTATGTTCTCCAGAGGGCTTCCTTAAGAGTACAACACCGGAACTATACGAAGACTCACTGTGCGAAATAATTCCTTCCTTCAACAGATAGTCTATCTCTTCCTTCAAAGCTTTCTCCTTAGCAAACGGAATCGAATATGGTTTCATACAGACAGGTGTGGAGTCTATTAGTTTCATATCATATTCCAATAGGTTTGTATGCCCTGGTCGGTCTGTTAACACCTCTGCATGATTATTTAGAACCTGTTGCACTCTCTCTTTCTGAGTTTTCGTTAAATGTGTACTGATTTTCACCTGTGCTGCTGTCTCACAGGGGTGTAATGGATATTCAAATGATGAAAGTGGTTCCTTTTTCATCTCCATGGCGATGGACAAGGTCAACAAGTGTGTCTCTTCCTGATGTTCTCTTTCCAAATATTTCTTCAGGAGATTCACATGATAGATTTTTTCTTTCCCCTTCTTATCTATCTTATAATTTGTTCTAGACACCTTCTCTAAAACTGTATATGGACCCTGCCATCCAATTTGTAACTTATTCTGACTCCCAGGCAAAAGAAGCAGTACTTTCTCTCCCACAGCCAAATTTCTGTCTTTCGCCTTCCTGTTATAATAGGCAGCATGTTTCTTCCTGGCTTGTTTCAAATTTTCATTGGCAAGTTTCCAGCCAGTTTTTAACCGAGTGGTCAGCTCATTCACATATTGGTATGAAGATGTAATGTTTTCCTCTGCCTTTTCATCAGTCCACGTTCTTAACAAAGCTACATATGGACCTTTAATTGTGTGGACCTATTTGTCCATGCACCGGTATGGTCTCTTCCACTCGAAGCTTTATAGTGATGATTTTTCCTCCCAGAATTATCATTCACAAAACGACCGCTACCAATTTTTCTTTTGGGGCTTTCTCCCCACTTAAAATTCTTGATGAGAGATTTCCTCTCTACATCCTCTTCCTCCAGTTTGTTTAAGTCCGATTGAGGGATTTTCGGCTTATCCTGGGGTAAGACATCTTTTTGCACTCTCCGCATAGTGGCCATTGTAAAACAGTTAAGTGAAGCTTGTCCGTGAAAAGGGGCTTCCCATTCCATTTGGTCCACTTTATCAAATCTATTTTTCTTTTTATTATCAGGCCTAATTTTGCCCCGTGGCGTGTCCAGGTCCTGATCCATGTTCCCACTTGTGGGTGTTCCCTCATGTGCTATGCTACACCTTTCTACAAAATTCTCAATGTCCCATCTTGCTTTGGGCCAATAATAATTGTGAGCCACCTTTTGAATGATGGTACCTATCTTCTCATGGTCCCCATCTGGTTTCACATGTAGGCTCCTTATTAAGTCTGCCCTATATCTTTTTGGAAGAACCAGCTGTCCGTGACCTTTGGATCTAGCTCCAGTCTTCCTATACATCAACTTGTTTTTCATGTAAAAATCTCCCTTGCCTGGAGTTGTATGACAAGTTGACAATTTTCTGAAACAAGGCTTGAGTGTTTTATCCCCAGCCTGTGCCTTCCTCATCTCTTCTGGAGTGGTATCTAACATAATATCCTCCTCCTGTCTTGAGGTCGACCTGACCTGAAGGGTTGCCATATACACAGGTTTCCTTCTGCAACGGTCAGTGTCATGATTGTCCATCTGACAATTCTTACACCACCTTTTTCCTTGGTTGAAAGATTTTCTTTCATCATATTTCCTTTCATCGAATTGTGGGAATTTATTTTTATTTTCATACCGTGGCCTATCAAATTGGTGCTTACCTTTATTTTGATCCCTAGGATCAAATTTATTAAAGTTCTGTGGTGCCCTAAAGTTATCCACCTGTTTCTTTTTATTACCTGTTACCTCTGCTTGAGCTGCTTGATACCTTTCAGCAACATTTAGCAACTCACCCAGCCTCTCTGCACCTTGTTCCATGAGAAACTTCTCAGGTCTGGAGCCATGGACTCTCTTAATTGCTCTATAAGGACCATTTCCTTAAGATCTTGGGTTTTCCCCAGAGAAGTCCATTTCTCCAAGTATGTCTCTATTCGTGCAGAGAACTGGTGATAGGTTTCACCTGACAGTAGTTTAGCATTCCTAAATTTTTTCCTATAAAATTCTGCATTCTTTTCATACCTTAACAAAAGAGCCTGCTTTAGCATGTCATAATTTTCCTGATCACCTCTGCTCATTTTTGCAAAAACTTCATAAGCTGCCCCACGAAGTCCCTGAGATAACTTTAAGCTCCACCTTTCTCTCTCTAACCCATACGTGGTAGCTAATAGGTCATACCTATTTAGGTAGCTCTCTATATCATCGTCTTTCTCAACAAAATGATCTAAATGAAAATTCATAGCTGAGGTTGAGGCTCCTTGAGTAACCGTAGCATCAGAGGCAAAGGGACTGGCACCATTTTCAGGAGCATGGCCTTGAAACTCAAACTCCCTTAGTCGTAACTCATGTTCCCTTTGTAATCTTTTATCTTCTGCTTCCCTTTCTGCAGCTAATTTCCTCTCTTCCCTTTCTGCAGCTAATTTCTTCTCTTCTCTTTCTGCAGCTAATTTCTTCTCTTCTCTTTCTGCAGCTAATTTCTTCTCTTCTCTTTCTGCAGCTAATTTCTTCTCTTCTCTTTCTGCAGCCAATCTTTTGTCTTCTCTTTCTGCTTCCAATTTCTTAGCCTCAGCCTCAATCTGCAACCTCTTAGTCTCAGCCTCAGCCTCAAATTGTAACTTCTTAATTTCCCTTTCAGCCTCTAACTTTTTTTCGGCTTCAAACCTTCTTTCTTCGCGTTCAATAAATTTGTCACATTCCGTAGTGACATAGGCAACCATAACTTGCCCATCTAATCCTAACTCTTTTGCAGTCTGAACAGCAGCAGATCGAAACTTGGCCAGGTCCGCCATTGTCTATCAGGTAAATTTATACAATGTCTAACCAACAATTTAATCTCTAAATATATCTAATGGACAACACAGGCACCGTGAGCTCAACCTTATTTAATTCCACCCAAGGATACCTTTTAATTCTTATATTCCCTGAAGTGAATTACCCCCAATATTTATAATAGGGAAAGATTCAAAATCCCAAGAGCGAGACCCCAATATATGTGGTGAAGTGGGATGTTATAAATATTTATAGGGGACTTAGTGTACTGACTGAGATCAGCTGTGAAGGTATCTATATCTATTAAGAGTAGTGTATTATAGATAACCTTACTTGCTACCACATATCTATATATCTCAGTCAGAATTATTCTGGAATAGTGTGATGACTACGTTATGTGTCTAGGGTATGTGTATGATGAAGTGTAAGTCACAACAACAGACAGATAAACAATTTAATTTAATCCACTACTCTTGACAACACTGTGACACTCACATACATATAACACTCTATGAGAATATCTTAAGGAGTCACTGATAACTTTTCAAATAACAATATGTATTCATGGTTATCATAAATGTATATGTGTCCTGATTCAAATACAAAGGAACCAGGAATCACAATCAATTTTAATTACAAGTATATGTACAGACTTTATCAATATGAATATTGTAGTGACATATATTATTAAAATATCCTATGTGTGTCAGTTGTGTAGTGGTAATATGAGGTAATACTGGTTTTGTTTTGTTCAAGCTCTGTTGGTATTTGTCATCATGACTTCAATAGTTTGTCTTTTGGGACTAGTATTGGAGATGTTCTCAGTTCCTGATATTAAGACAATTAAATTCCCCTCTGAATGTTATTTTTACAAAGTCATTTCAAGATGAGGGGACATAATGTTGAGCTCAGCTGGCCAAATCAGCTTATCTGGCGTGATGGCGGCAGGAAAGGACTCCTCTGCTCGAATTCTCCTCTGGGCTCTGGAGACACCTCACTGATAGCTAAATGGACCAAGGAGTATGCTGTCCGACTCTGGATTCAGCAAAGCTCTGACCAGGTGCTGCTCAATACCATCAAGACCACGGTCCCACAATTTCATGGAAATAAACACAGATACGTTGATTAGCAATGAATTCTGGCACAATTACTGGCACAAATTCCCATCTGCTTATGTTCCAGGCTTTTATTTAACACAAATATGAGCTGGCTTCAACGCACTGTTGCTTTATCAAGATTATTTGCACTAGTGGTCTCGAACTAACGCTCCTAAGTGAGTATATCAGCGAGTCTAGCCAATGAGGCCACGTTTCGACAAGTGTTTGAAAAAATGTTACCTTTTCACGTCTCCCCTAACAACGAAAGATAGTATTTATAGCCCGACCAATCGTGGTTAGTCTTTCATTTGTTGCGCTCCAATCAATTTGGAGTTTACATGGTAGGCTAATTCTGTAACGTAAGATTTTTTTCAAACACGTTATAAAAAAATTTTATGAGCAGAAATGATTCCATGCTGTCAGGCATCCCCACTATTTTATTTTGGTTATAATTTATTAATTCCTGGACTATTTGCGTAACGTTTTACATATTCTTTGTCAGCAAGCCCTAAGGAACCCAAATATCCAAATTTAAAAGAGCTACGTGGCTGCGTTCAAAATATGTATTTTCTACCTCCTGTTTCGAAGATGTGCTGTCTGGGTACTGTTATGTTTTCAACCGTAAACCCATCTAATGTTATCTTTTCTAATAAGAGTTTTTCAGGATTTATAAACCTAACTCTGGGATGGGTAATGTATTTTATCACTGTCCGTCTGAAAAAAGTTAGTGCATGTAGTCTTACACGCGTGATGGCAGCATTTGTGTATCGCGCGAAGCGTGTTTAGTGTTCGGCTTTCTGCCTCTCCCTTCTCGCTATCCTTTTGTCCATCTGTCTTTTGATCTTGGTAACATAGTGTAGAAAAAGACATGAATGGAATTTAAAATTTAGGTCAACTTGCATATTTCAAGGTTTTTCTTAGAAAGGCAGCACATTTTATTGTGTGTTTGGGAAACGCGTGTATGTTGCAGAAGGCCTTTAATATCAACGTGAAACGTTACAATTTGCATACGCAGTAGAAAACAAGGGGATTTCGAGTACAGTCATTGTGACAGCACTGTTCTTTACCATTCTTCTTCCTTTATTTATTATATGTATTTATTAGGCTTTATATTTACTTGATAATTTATATATGTGGATTAGAATATTCCACGACAGTTGCCTCGTGTACTGCAGCTCCAGGTATTTGACTCAGTTTGAAATAGGTGATTCAACCGGCAATCAATGAAATATGTTACACAATACACAAGATGACTAGCAGAATAATGGCACAAGTTAAACTGCCGTTGTCCAGAAGGCAAAACATTCAGGCAAGCTCCCCTTCTGATCTCATCTTAGCACTGCGAATATAAATTTTCAAATGGCGTTCTAGCCTTGTATTCTTTTCCTATTATCAATCTTGCCAGCCAATGGAACAACGCGTCCAGAATTTGACTCTTTTTTTGAAAACCCCAAACATTTTGGGTGTTTATCAATGCGTTGGCCAGTTTGATTTTAATATTACTGTGTAAGGATATGTTTCGCGTTAGCGGGCAAATCTTCTGTGACATCTCCCCTTTCCTAACTAGCCTTACCCAATCAAATCAAGTCAAACGGATTTGACTTTTTGGGCGGATATTTTCAAAACTGAGCAAGGTTATCAGTGGTCTGTCGGTCTGTCTCAATTTTTATTTCTACCATATCTCTGTTATTACTTGGGCGATTTTAAATATTTAAAGTGATTATTGATCAGACTACTGTCGTCTATCCCTCTAGTTAGGTGTTACTTTCTTCTTTATCTTCGTTTTCATCTTTGTACTTTTCCTTTTTATTATGGGACTCTTTTCACTAAGATACCATATTAAGGAAATACTTGCGCTAAATCCAGATAAGTTACTATATGATGTTATTTTAAACAATATTGCTCTACTGTCAAAGCATCTCTTTTATTTACTCTTTCGTTTTATGAAGAAATAAATATTCTAAGTTTTCCTTTCCTACCCCTTTCTCTCCCTGCACAAATTCGGTCTTTTAGTTTCAGTATCGCTAGGCTAGATTTTTTTTTTCTTTCAAATCCCCCCCCCCCTGTCCCGTTCTCAAGGCGAGGTAAAATTTTTGGGTTCCTCGCCAACTGTCTAACGTTAGTTTTAAATATTAGGAGGGGTAACAAAAAGCGTGTGGTTTTTAGGGGTGGGTATCATTCGCATGGCGTCAATACTTTTAAATCTAGCGCGAATCGCTGGAGATAAGTGATGGCTTTGGCAAATTTCAAAAAGTGTGCCCAATTCTTTGCTGCAGTTTGCCCCTGTTCTGGAAAATGTTCAAGTAGTGGGGGCTTTAGGGTGAAAATTTTATGTTTAATTCTTAGCTGCAGTTTGCCCCTGTTCTGGAAAATGTCCAAGTATAATAGTAGAAGTATTTATAGGCGGTTATTAGATTCAGGATTTGAGCGGGGGGTTCAAACTGAGTGATTTATCACATTTCTCCCCTGTTAAAAGCCTGCATTCCAATGCAGCTTTAAAATCTGTTTGAACAATCCCGATCAAATTAACTCAACTAGGCTTTATGAGTGTCCTAGGTTTCTGCAGATGGATGCCTACTCAAGAAATCTGCCCCAACATTCTGTGATCCAGGAATGTACTCAATGGTAAATGAGTAAGGTTGAATGAGCAAAGACCACCTAAACAAACGGGCATTACCATGTTTTGCCTGAGCAAGAAAAACCAATGGCTGATGATCTGATTGCACCACAAAATGCCTACCATACAGATAGATCTGGAATCTCTTGATCGCCCAGACTAAAGCCAAACATTCTTTTTCAATCGTTGAGTAGTTTTGTTCCGCTCTGTTTAATATGCAGCTGGCATAAGCAACTGGGTTTAATTCCCCATCTGGTGAAGAGGACCTCTGTAACAAAGTGGCCCCCAAGCCCACATTACTAGCGTCCGTTCTTACCACAAATTCCTGACTCAAATCAGGTAATTTCAAAATAGACTTACTGGTGAGTTTTTGCTTTAACTCATTATATGCCAACTCGCATTCTGCCGACCATTCTATCTTATCTGGTTGCCCTTTTCGAGTTAAATCCGTCAGAGGAGCACACACAGAGTTAAAATTTTTAATGTACTTTTGGTAAAACCCACAAAGTGAAACAAAGGATCTCACGTCCTTCTTAGTCTGTGGTCTGGGTGCTCTCTGCAATTTTTCTAGATTCTTAGCGTCAGGGGTCATGCTACCCTGATTTACAGTATGTCCCAAGAATTCTAATTCTTTACATCCAATACAACATTTTGTTGCTCTAGCAGTCAAGTTTGCCTCTCCGAGTCTATCAAATAGCATATTCAAAGAGTTAACATGTTCTTCAAATGTTTCCGTAGCGATGAGGATATCATCCATGATAATTTGTAATGCATAGGTTTTTCAGGGGATCCAATAGTTTCCGCATCATTCTGGAAAACATGCTCGGAGCATTCTTCAATCAAAAAGGCAACATATTGAACTCATAGTGCCCTTCCGAGGTGCTGAAAGCCAGATGAGGTCGAGTCTCAGGCTTCACTGGGATCTGGTAATATCCCTTGCTGAGATCTACTTTGGAAAAATACTTTGCCTTATTCAGTCTGGCAAACAGTTTGTTAGTATCAGGTAATGGATCCACCTGACTCTCTGTGACAGCATTTAGTTTCCTGTAATATATACACAGTCTATGTTCCCCAGAGGGTTTTATCAACAACACCACACTGGAGCTATACGGAGATTCACTGTGAGAAATAATCCCTTCTTGTAACAGATAATCTATCTCCTCTTTCAAAGCTTTCTCTTTGGCGAATGGGATAGTATAGGCTTTCATACAGATGGGTGTTGGGTCTAGTAGTTTCATGTCATATTCCAACAAGTTTGTGTGCCCAGTTTGTCCGTTAACACGTCTGTATGATTGTCCAGAATCTTTTGAATCTTCTCCCTCTGCCCTTTTGTCAAATGTTTACTGATCTTTACCTGTGCAGGAGTTTCACAGGATTTCAGTGGGTATTCATAAGAGGTGAGAGAATCATTCTTCATCTCAGTTGCTATGGCCAAGGTCATTAAGTGTGTTCCTTCCATATTGTTTCTGTCAATATACTTCTTTAGAAGGTTCACGAGATAGACTTTTTCCTTCCCTTTCTTGTCTATCTTGTAGTTAGTTCTAGATACCTTTTCTAGAACAGTGTATGGACCTTGCATCCAATTTGAAGTTTGTTGCTGCTGCCGGGTAGTTGAAGAAGCACCTTCTCTCCCACAGCAAGCTCCGTTTCCTTCGCTTTCTTATTGTAATATGCAGCATGTTTCTTCCTGGCTTGCCTTAGGTTATCATTTGCAAGTTTCCAGCCAGTTTTTAAACGAGTGGTCAGTTCGTTCACACACTGATATGATGAGGTTACAGTCTCTTCTGCCTTCTCATCGGTCCATGTCCTCAATCAGGCTTCCAATGGACCTTTAATTGGTCTGCCAAATAGCAGTGCTGCCGGTGCCATTCCGGTTGAGTTATGTGGGACTTCCCGATAAGCAAACAGAGCCGCGGGCAAGTATTGATCCCATGTATCAGGTTTCTCGTGAACCAGCTTTCGCAGGATGGAAATGAGTGTCCCGTTAAATCTTTCCACCTGCCCGTTCCCTTTGGGGTGGTACGGATTACAATGAAAGTACCTGGCCTGAAAAATTCTGAAAACTTCCTCAGTTAGCCTCCCCTTGAACTGAGATCCATTGTCAGTCAAGATTTGGTGGGGAAAGCCTAACCTTGTGAATATCGTAAGTAATGCCTCTGCCACATGTTTCGAGTCGATTGATGACAGGGCTACCGCCTCTCCCCACATAGAACAAGTGTCCACCAGAGTAAGGATGTAACTGTTCCTCCTCTTGGTACGTGTGAGATGTCCACAATATCCACTGCAACTCTTTCAAAAGGGGATCATATGATTGGCATCTTCCCTAACGTTGTTGGGGCAGTCCTATGCCTTGGAGCCACCCTTTGGCATTCTGGGCAGGATTTGACATTTCTTTTTATATCTTCCATTATCCCTGGCCAGAAGTAATGACAAGCTATACGCTGTCCTGTGGCGCTGATCCCCATATGACCACTAAAGGGAATCGCATGTCCTAACTCCATCACCTTTTCCCTATATGAAGTGGGAAGTACCAGCTGTCCATGACCATTTGAATCAGTTCCAGCCTTCCTATACATTAGTTTATTCTTCATATAAAAGTCTCCTTTGTTTGGAGGGGTATGGCATTTTGGGAGTTTCTTGAAACACGACTTTAGTGACCTATCCTCAGCCTGTGCCTTCCTCATCTCCTCTGGATGAGTATTTATTGGGTTATCTGCCTTCTTCTTTGACTGTGACCTGGTCTGTACTGCTGCCAGGATCACTGGTCTTTTGGGTTTTTCGAAGAACACATATTTACACCCCAATATCAGAGGGTAGATTGGTTCGTTTATCACTGCTGCTCTAATCACTTCTTCCACATAGCGAGTTTTTACACTTATTCTAGCAATGGGAAGTGTCATGGTTGCTACTTCCTTAGTCGCCCCTTGCATCTCCACTGTTTCTGTGGTATATTGATCCGGGTGCACCAGGTGAGAACTTACGACTGAGTCAAAATCCAATCCAGTATCATAAAGGCACCTTATGGTGGCCCCATTACATATTACGTCTTCACATACAGGGGGATGATAAGGTTCCTGCAGGCCAGTAAGTTGTTCCTTTCTCCCTTGCTTTTCTGTTTTCATGCATGCATCGTAATGAGGAGGTTTCTTCTTACAGTCTCTTTTGTTTTGATTGTCCCTCTTACACATTTTACACCATCTCCTTTCTGGGTTGAAAGGTTTCCTTTAATTGAATTGCGGGTTTCTATCTCTAAGGTTAAATCGTGGTCTATCATAGTTTAGTTTACCTCTGTTGCCTTGGTCTCTACTATCAAATTTGTTCTGGTTTTGAGGGGTTTTATTATTTTCAAACTGTTTCCTTTTTACTCCAGCTATCTCAGACTGGGCTGCCTGATACCTTTCAGCCACATTAAGAATCTCTTCCAGCCTCTCCGCACCTTGTTCCGTGAGAAATGAAATTTTCTCAGGTCTGGAGCCATGGACTCTCTTAACTGCTCCATCATAATCATTTCCTTTAAATCTTGGGTTTTCCCCAGAGCAGTCCATTTCTCCAGGTACGTCTCTAAGCGTGCAGAGAACTGGTGGTAGGTCTCCCCGGAAAGTAGTTTAGCATTTCTAAATTTTTTCCGGTAAAATTCACTATTCTTCTCATATCTAACTAGGAGAGCCTGTTTTAAGATTTCATAGTCTTCCTGTTCGTCTCTACGTAATTTTGAAAACACCTCATAAGATGTTCCCCTAAGTCCCTGGGATACTTTCAAACTCCATTTTTCCCTCTCTAAACCATAATTTGTAGCTAGTCTTTCAAATCTAGAGAGGAAAAACTCAATGTCATCCTCTTTTTCTACAAAGGGGTCTAAATGGAAGTTCATGGCTACACTTGAGGCCCCCTTACTGGCAGTAGCATCAGAGGTAGATGGGCTGTTACCATTTTCTGGAGCATGGCCTTGAATTTCCAATTCTTTCAACCTTAGCTCATGTTCTCTCTGTAATCTCCTCTCCTCCTTTTCAGCCTACAATCTCTTTTCTTCTTTTGCAGCCTCAGCCTCCAATCTCTTTTCTTCTAGCTGTAGTCTCTTGATTTCAGCCTCCCTATCAGCTTCTAACTTCTTAGCCTCCCTAGAATCTTCTAATTGTAACTGTAATTTCCTCTCTTCAGCTAACCTCCTATCTTCCCTCTCAATGAATTTATCCCATTCTGATGTAACATACTGCACCAGAACTTGCCCATCCATTCCCATCTCTTTTGCCGTCTGGACAGCAGCCGATCTGAACTTTGCCAAGTCTGCCATAATTTTCTTGAACAAAATTCTAATAATCTAACTGTATCCGCTAACAAATATTTCTAATTAATTAAATATCTATGGGCACTGACACTTCATTAAATTCTCCACACTGATAAAGGTTACAATTTTATTACAATGGGGATGCCCTGGATCTTTGATATTAACTTTAAATTTAAATACCGGACAGGACCCCAATATATGTGGTGGGTTTAGATGTTACAGATGTTAAATGTTAAGTGTCTACAGAGTGAGGTCAAGCTATGTAAGTCCATGAGTCTAATAGTTGAAAATGTTGACGAGTTCTCAGGGTACCTAACTGCTACCCCCCTATGATCTCACCCTGTGTATATTTTTGGTTCTATTTTATTTTATTATAAGGCTAGGTGTCTAGGGTAATGCGAGTGTGATGTATGATGATACTTTAAACAAACACAACTGTAACTCACTGTAATAACTCAAGTAAGACAGTGGTTAAAGTTTTAAAGTTAATGTACAATTTAATTTCCTGAACCTTGAATTCTTTTGGCACAGGAAGGTTCAACTCAAAAGAAATGTGGATATATATATATATATATATATATATATATATATATATATATATATATATATATATATATATAACTTTTAAAAACATATGAGGGACATCTTGTTCTTTAAATTATTAACTAAAATGTTCCTATACTGGTCTTCCCTGCTGACGAAATAGTGTCTTACACAATGTCACTAATGGGAGAGACGGGTCTTCTCATCATTTCACACGAACAGTTAATTGTCCTAATAGTAGAGAATATATTTTATGAAATCCCAGGTGCCCTCAACTATAGGGCTTAACTTTGTTTCCAGTTGAAAGTAGTTGTCTGGTGTAAATTTTCACACTCGTTCACAACAGGGTAGTCTGGAGGCAGCAACCACAGCTTTGGTTTTTTGAAATGTAAACATCAGGCAGGTTGCCTCGTGTACTGCAGCTCCAGGTATTTGACTCAGTTTGAAATAGGTGATTCAACCCGCAATCAATGAAATATGTTACACAATACACAAGATGACTAGCAGAATAATGGCACAAGTTAAACTGCCGTTGTACAGAAGTCAAAACATTCAGGCAAGCTCCCCTTCTGATCTCATCTTAGCACTGCAAATATAAATTTTCAAATGGCGTTCTAGCCTTGTATTCTTTTCCTATTATCAATCTTGCCAGCCAATGGAACAACGCGTCCAAAATTTGACTCTTTTTTGAAAACCCCAAACATTTTGGGTGTTTATCAATGCGTTGGCCAGTTTGATTTTAATATTACTGTGAAAGGATATGTTTCGCGTTAGCGGGCAAATCTTCTGTGACATCTCCCCTTTCCTAACTTGCCTTACCCAATCAAATCAAGTCAAACGGATTTGAATTTTTGGGCGAGGTTTTTCAAAACTGAGCAAGGTTATCAGTGGTCTGTCGGTCTGTCTCAATTTTTATTTCTACCATATCTCTGTTACTACTTGTGCGATTTTAAATTTTTAAAGTGATTATTGATCAGACTACTGTCATCTATCCCTCTAGTTAGGTGTTACTTTCTTCTTTATCTTCGTTTTCATCTTTGGACTTTTCCTTTTAATTATGAGACTCTTTTCACTAAGATACCATATTAAGGAAATACTTGCGCTAAATCCAGATAAGTTACTATATGATGTTATTTTAAACAATATTGCTGTACTGTCAAAGCTTCTCTTTTATTTACTCTCTTTCGTTTTATGAAGAAATAAATATTCTAAGTTTTCCTTTCCTACCCCTTTCTCTCCCTGCACAAATTTGGTCTTTTAGTTTCAGTAACGCTAGGCTATATTTTTTTTCTTTCAAATCCCCCCCCCTGTCCCGTTCTCAAGGCGAGGTAAAATTTTTGGGTTCATCGCCAACTGTCTAACGTTAGTTTTAAATATTAGGACCGGTAACAAAGAGCGTGTGGTTTTTAGGGTTGGGTATCATTCGCATGGCGTCAATACTTTCAAATCTAGCGCGAATCGCTGGAGATAAGTGATGGCTTTGGCAAATTTCAAAAATTGTGCCCAATTCTTTGCTGCAGTTTGCCCCTGTTCTGGAAAATGTTCAAGTAGTGGAGGCTTTAGGGTGAAACTTTTATGTTTAATTCTTAGCTGCAGTTTGCCCCTGTTCTGGAAAATGTCCAAGTATAATAGTAGAAGTATTTATAGGCGGTTATTAGATTCAGGATTTGAGCGGGGGGTTGAAACTGAGTGACTTTATCACAACCAGTAGCATTCGTGGAAAAGCTCTACGGAGATTCAAATAGCCCCAAACTGACTACTGTTTTCTTTGACAACATTAAAATAGACATCTGAGAGTGTACGAAGAAGAAGAAAGACGTTTCACGTTCGAGCGAAGTGAAGCGGCCTGCTAAAAGCATTGTACAGTCGAACTGTAACGTGGTACTGCCCCAAATACTTGTGAAAAGAATGACCTTAATGGAACATGTCTTAAGACACGACTTACCTCTAAATTTTAGTAGCTTTCATATCTGCTGGTTTTTAAAATTGTTAAATGCCTCTTTATTTGTATACTGTTCAAAAAAAGAAACGCAACATTATTGCAGTGGTAATGGACACAAAATTTCAAACTTGTACCAAAATTTTATTTTACGGAATTAATGTTTCAATCTTGGCATGAAGAAACTTTCAGACCTTAACAATGAAATGATGTTCATTAAATTTGGTTTGGACTTGTATTCTTTGCTACTGAGGCCTCAGTTTCAGTAAGGTGTATGGCCTGCTCTGGCCTCTATCAGAGAACGACATCTCCTTCACATGGATCCGATTAGCCGTTGGATCTGTTGTTGTGGGATGGCTGCCCACTCTTCCCGCAGTGCAAGAGACAACTGTCGGAGATTGGCTGGAGCCACGTCTCGCTGGCGGAGTCGTCTGTCGAGTTCATCCCATAAGTGTTCTATGGGGTTCATGTTTGATGACATGGCTGGCCACGGAATGGTCTGGACGTTGTTGTCAGCGAGGAACTGGGTGGTGAGTTGTGCCACATGAGGTCGAGCGTTATCCTGCTGAAAAATCGACCCTCGTGCAGCCAGAAGTGGAAGGACGTGAGGACGAAGAATTTCAGCGACGTATCGTTGGGCATTCAGGCGTCCTTCAATTTGCACCAGGTCACTTCTTCCCATGAAGTTGATCGCCTCCCACATCAGTACACCTCCACCCCCATGTGGAGGAGCCTCATCAACGCTGTTCTTAGAGTAGCGCTCATGGACTCTGCGGTAAACTCTTCTCCGTCTATCGTGTCGCTGGAGCACAAAAAATGATTCATCACTAAACCAAACCCGTCTCCAGTCATTCCCAACGGTCCATTGACGATGCTGGTTAGCCCACTGCAGTCGGTTCTGGCGATACCGGTCCGTAAGAACAGGGCCTCTGTAGGGTCTTCTAGCCCAAAGACCAGAGTCGTGCAGCCGGTTCCTGACCGTTTGATCTGAAATTCGACGAGCTGCTGACATTGACTGGACTGTGGAGGACGCAGATGCAAGTCGATTCCGGATGTGACGCAGCCGTATGAAGTGGTCTTTGGCAGTTGTGACTCTGGGTCTTCCACTGCGTGGCCGGTCTGCCACTGAGCCAGTTTCTTGAAATCGCCTCCAAAGGCGACTATTGGTGCTTCTAACCACATTAAATTGTCTGGCCACTACACTTTGTGACTGTCCAGTCTGTAAACGTCCTTCTTCTTCTTCGTTCACCCTCAGATGTCAACTTGAATAACTTCAAAGAAAGCAGTGGTCAGCCTGAGGCTGTTGATATGTAAACGTCCATTTTTTTTTTAAAAACCTTTATTAGGTCATGATTTCAACATCAGTATTATTTACAAAATTTAAAATCTTTACATGACATAAAGGATAACAAATAAGCCCCCCCCCCCCCCCCCATCCCCTCCCTCCCCCTCCCGAAATAGCATTACAACAAATCAAAGTATGCAATAATATTAATCAACATATCAAATCATATCAAAATTTCTAAAATTTCTAACAATATCATAGAGTCAAAGCAAAGATATTACCCATTCATAATGTTACAACAATATTACCCATCAAATCCATCTCAAAACTTGCCAAATATTCCAACAATATCAAAACAACAACAATATTTATATAAGATAATAATAGTTTACCATAAAGACACGGATGATGAACAAGGGATAAGAAGATGGGAGTATAAATGATTTATGGTACTGTGGTGGATTTGGTGTTATTGTTGTTATGTGTTATTATTGTCAACAGAGTGAGGTCGAGCTATGTAAATCCCTGAGTCTAATTGTTGAATTTAGGATGACTTCTCAGGGTATCTATCTGCTACCACCAGGGGATCTCACTCTGTGATTATTTTATTAAAATATATTTTAGATGACTGGATGTCTATGGTAATGCAGGTGTATGCTGTGTTGTTCACATAAACATACATATAAATTAATACTATCAAATAGACACGACTGGGTGACTACAACCACGAACAAACTACAAATCTATGATATAACTTATAGAATTCTGTGGTTGAATATTAGGTAATACAGTATATTACAATTTTATTTGTCCTGATCAGAATTTTCTGAGTCAGGACCAACAACAAAATGAAATTGATTGTTTTATTTACAAAAGTCAAATGTCACAATGGATCTTCTGTCCATCTAAATGAATATTAAAATCTAAGTATATTTAGGTATCCCTATAGAATAAGGTTAACACTGGTAATTAATGGTGGGTTGGGGGTTTTTCATCATCCCCTCTCTTTTCTTTTCTTTTTCCCTTGTGGAATGTTTTATTTCAAAGGTCAAATAGTTTATTTATTATTTAATAATATAAGTGGATGAATGTCTTAGTGCCAACACGCTGGCACTTATCTTTCAGTTTTTTCTTTTTTGTTTTTTTTTTGTAGTATTCTGAAGATTCTGCCAATCTCTCCCACTTTCTGTGTTGATGGTGGTAGAGAGCGTGTACCAGCAAAATTTCAAACGTACGGCCAATCTCTTAATTTTTCTGGGGTAGTTGTGGTAGAGAGCTTGTACCAATAGACATCGTCTTCTCTCACAAAGATCAGTCCACCAGAAGTCTGGCACTATGTTTAGTACCAGAACAAAAACCCACAATTCAATGAAAATATCACAAGCACACGTTGACTGGCATTAGCATTAGAATATATATAAGTTCAGCTTTGCCCCTGTCCAGACTGCCAAGTTTTATTTCACACTTAACACTGCTGTTCTCAACACAGCTTGCCTACTAAAATTATTGTATCAAATGGCCACAAGCCTTGGAAGCTTTTTGCCAATATCACAGCGAGGGTCTATCAATTCAATTCAAATTTGAAAAAAAAAAAAAACCCCAAACAGTCTGTGTTTTTCTTAGTCTGTTGGTCAGTCTGCCCATGCTATTACACTGCAAAATATGTGTCGTTTTTCAGCTAACAATTACTGCCTCTCCCTTCCTCCTAGACGTAACCAATCAAATTAGATACACTCCAATGCCTCTTTTCAAAATTGCGTCCCAAAAACGTTACCAATAAATGAACAAGGACGATCGTCTGTCCGTCAAACTGTTCGAAACTATATAGTATTTTTACAATATCATGGTTAGTACTCGTGCTATTATTGATATTGAAACATATTATTGACCAGAAGACTAAGCTCTATCTGTCCATATAAGTTTTATGTCAGTCTTTAGTGTCGTTAACATTTTTGTCTTTTGGGGTTTTCTTTTGCTAAACCACAAATTTTACCAAAATATATTTTTCTAAGATTGCTCTAAGTATTTTTAATAAACATGGAAGATTTTATAAGAATTATTATCAACGTTATCCTTGTAACCATTCTTTTTAGTTTATTTTGAAAGTCACAATAAGTTTCACTTTCCATGTCGGTTTTCTCCTTCTCTTCTCCTTTCCACACTGTATATTTGAATCGTAATCTAAACGAGGTGGCGGGGTAACGTAAGGGGGAGGATTTTCCCACGCAACAGCGCACAAATTTCAAACCTCGGTGGCTAAGCGACGGAGTACCCTACCTTACTGTAGTAACCTTGAGCTTCCTAGAATGCAGTAGTTATTTTCCTCTCTCACTCCTTTAGAAGAAACCAGTATTTGCTGTCCACAAACTGTCTCATGTTTAGTCCCTACTGCGCAAATGGAGCGTCAGTTTTATAGGCTATCTTTTCCTTCCTATTAATACTTTTCAATTCCAGGCGTGGTTGACAATGATGCACAACAAACACGGGCGGAAAACTGGTTTCCACTACATTTCAAATCTTTTGTTAAATATTACTGTAAGGGTGATCAAATATATCACTGATATCACTACAGGTACAACGAAAAATGTTAAAAGAGTATTTACATTGTATAGTGTGGACACAACAAAGTATTTACAATCAAAGCTACTTTGCTTTGTATAACGACCAAAAGGTCAAAAGTATAATTTTTGTGAGCGTTAAATACAAGAAGAAAGTTTTTAAAATCTGTTCTGCTATGTTTTGTGTTATATGTTCGTATATTTGTGCAAATATGTTGTGGTCATAGTATGTGCCGTCATGTACAGCCTTATTCCTACACGTCCATACTAGATGTCTAAATTTAGTTAAAAGGGTCAACAGTTTGAGTTCTGTCTGTTTCGGTATCGTAGGTAAAGTATTTAGCATAACAGCTCTGTACATGTTGAGTGTCTGTTGTGTCTTGGAGGCTATTAGGCCTCTTAGTTTGTTTAAAGTAGGGACCACTGTCTTACATGTGTAAAATAAGTGGTCCTCTGTTTCTATTGTGTTGTTACTGCACAGTTTACATTTTGGTGGCCTTTTGCCTGCTTTTATTGCTGATTGTTTCTCACAATAGGTGTTAAACTGTACAGTAATCTGTATGTAACTTCTTTGGCTTGTGGCTTAACGTCTATTGCGTGGATGTTTGTGAAGCTTTGTGTGTGGTCTGTTATGAAAAGGTTGTACCCTCGTTTTATCCGTGTACCTAAATAAGGTTCCTGTGCCCCTACTAAAAGTTTGTATATGAGTTTGGTGTCTTGTTTTATTAAATGTTCATTCCCTTTCAAATTTTGAAGACATATTCTGTAGAAGGGTGGTGGGGTACCAAAGAAATGTGGTTTATTGATATCTGGTTTATATATCTTAATTAATCTAAGTCCGATGTAATAATGTGCTAGAGGGTACAAACTTGGATTCTTAATAACCTCCCCTATATACTTGATCCTTAGAGCTTTAATCTTAGTGTTAATGTCTTGTAAGGCTATCCCCCCTCCCCATTGTTTTTAGGTTGTATTAGAGTTGCATGTTTTATACTTGTCCAAGTGTTCATAAAAATGAAACTCCTAATCAGCTTATTTATTTTAACTACAATCGATTTTGGCATGATTTGAATATTTGCTGTGTATATTATTTTGGCATAATGAAACAGTTCACTATGATGCTTCTTCCGAAAATGGTGGCTGTTTTATATTATATTTTACTAACATGTTTTGAATTTTCTCTAATAATTTTGCCCATGTTTCCGTGTTGGGGTCTTGCGGATTACAGGAATAATTTATTCCATAAATTTTAATTCTGTTAACTTGCGTTAACTGAAAGGGGAAATCTGTTTTATGTAAACGTCCAATAATGATGAGTCGTTATTCTGTAGTGAGATGAGCCATACTTGTGCATTGAATTTTCAACTGAATTTATTCGAGGAGCGTCAATCTTTTATAGGCATTCAATAATATGGTCAGAGAGTTGTGTGTTCAGTAAGTTTCACGGGATTCTCATGAACCTGTCACGAGTTATTGTCAAAAATGTTGTTTTGACCTTGACCTCTTTCATGACCTCACGAATCATGAGGTGAGTACAATTCAGGTAACCATGAGAAGTTAATGACCAGATGGACACAGTCGATAGGTTGAGTGATGTCCAATCAGCTAATATCTTTTATAAAAGTAACACCAAAAAAAGTTGCGTTTCTTTTTTTGAACAGTATAGATGAATACTCTGAGAAAACTGCTTAAACTGTTTCCTGATCAAACTCAGATTGCTGGTCCGAATAGTAATATCAATATTCCATACAAACAACAAATGGTTAGCTGTAGAAGATTAACAATCTTGGTGCAGCATTTTCCGTGCTGACACAGTCTGAAACAAGGAAAGGAGAAGGCATTACATTTTAGAAAGAGTAAGTGAACTGTAATGCTGACTATTGAGATGACACCACAGCTAAAGAGCAAGACAGCCCCCAAAAATATGTACATAATCTATGTCTCACCGAAACTCTTGATTCATCAGGGGTATCCACATATGACGTCACGCAGTAAGGGTGAAAAAAAAGGTGATAAACACTTGTTCACTTCTGCTGAGCTCGTAATATGCTCGTTCTTCTGGTGGCCTGGATGCCCTGATTTCCACTTCTTTCTGTACCTGCTTCTGATAAAACTCTTAACCTCTTCCTTGTATCAGTCTGAGGTAGTTTTCTACTTTCCTGTCAGCCTCGTCAATGCCATGGATGTTGCAGTGTGACGGGATCCACTGCATCACAACTCTATTGAATCGCTAATTTAGTATGTAGAGAATTACTCTTAGGTCACTTAGGTCTGCAATGCTTTAACTCCTCAGCGCTGTATCAACTGATAGCGCATCCGTGAAGAAAGCAATTTGTCTCTCAGTGCTTTTCTCTGCCATTAGAACTTCTGCTGCAGTTATCAGGGCTTCTGCTTCTGCTCTGAAGTTACTTGAGAATTTTCTGGTTGCCACTGACAACTTTTGTTGTGTACCGTTGCTTAAAGTCAGAAAAGTGTTTCCGTATCCATTCTCTGTTAGTTTTCACCATTCTGGTTGTCCAGGATATGGCAGTCCGAGCAATCGTGCACATACTGTCGAATATCCCGTTGCATGTTTGGCCAGAAGTATTTGAGGGAAGCATGTCTTAATAAAGTACGTGTACCTCGATGAGGTTTTAAATGGGGTGTATGCAATTGCTGCATCAGATGAGTTCTATATAGGAGTGGGACAACCAACTGTCTCTTCTTCCCGACCCTCATGTAAACTAAACCTTTCTCCCTATAATATGGGAGTAGTTTCCATACAACCTAGCAAAACAAGACTTTAGGGTTTTATCATCTCTTTGTGCCTTTTTCAGCTCCGATATGTTCGGGCAGGTTAGAGATGAGATCTCAGGGGCCACCAGGGCGTGTCTTGGGTTCTCTCTCTCTCTCTCTCTTGTGTCGACCTGGGTTTCTGTGAATGATCCCCAAGGAATACATATTTTCTCCCTAACATGAGAGGATAGACTAAATCGTCTAAGACTGCGGCGTTGATTTTTCCCCACACATATCGGGTTGAAACATCAAATTCATCATAGGCTCTATGCTCTTCCGGGGCCCCTGTATTTCTACAGTTTCAGCAGTGTACTGATGGGTCTTCACCAAAGGTAGAGAAAGTATTGCTGAGTACTTTAACCCTGAATCATATAAACAAAGTACAGTTTGAGTACCAACAGTTACTTGTTCACTAATGTGGGGATGACTGGGGTTGTGTTTGTATGCCTGAAGGTCATGGTTCCCTGTCGACCTCGTGAGCAGGCATGCAACATTTTAAGGACCTGTTTTCGTCCTCTTACAGCCCGACGTGAAATGTGAGTCATTTTTGCACGATCTGCACCATCGTTTTCCAGTTCCCTGGGCTGAATTGCTCTGTTTCTGCCTATGGCTTTCCTGTGGTTGTTGAACCGTTTTGTATGTTGTGTGGTTCTCTATACTCTTATAGTCAGTGTCAGCGTGATCTTTTTCGTTAGGGTGACTCTCGTGGATGCGCCTCATTGCTGGGGTCACTACCAACTGGGCGCTCTGATATCTATCAGAAAATAACACCACCTGATCGAGTGTTTTGGCCCGGTGCTCCGCCACAAAGCGTCTCAAGTCAGGGGTGAGCGAGTCCTTGAACAGCTACACGATTATCATCTCCTGCAGCCCTTCGTACGATTCGTCGAAGATGCTGAGGGATCCCTACTTCTCCACGTACGTAGTCAGGCGTGTAGCAAACTGCCAAAAAGACTCTTCCTTCTGACTCTTATCTTCACGGAACTTGCTACGAAAAGTCTCTGCGTTCAGCTGAAAGGCTAAAGCGAAGCTTCTTCAACATTTCGTAGTTGTTTTGCTCTTCATGTGGCATTTTGAGGAACACATCATAAGCTGATCCCCTCGGACTCTGAGATAGCTTCATTTTGTATCCCTATCTAAGCCATATGTAGCAGCTAAAGATTCGAATCTAGACAAATAGATGTCTATTTCCTCTTAAGCCTAAGAGTAGACAACTAACCTAAAAGAGGCCGCAGTAGGCATCACCACATGATAACTATTCTCCCCACTACTACCTTGGGAACTGCCCGACCCACTAACACTGGAATTAGATTCGACTCTCCGGCCTTCAATTTCTAGTTCCTTCAGTCTGATAGCGTGAGCTCTGTCGGCCTGTTCCTTTGCGAATGCCTCTCTTTTTCTCGTTCCTCAGCTTCATGTTTCATTTGTGCTTCTGTTTCGTCTCTTTCTTTTGCCTTCTCTTCTCTGTCTAGCCTTCTTTCCTCACGGAGAGCTGCTTTCTATTTCCCTGCCCTGTCCTTGTTCTCTCTCACAGAAGTGGTCACAAAATCGGCCCTATAAGCCCATCTCTTTAGCAACATTTAAGTAGAAAGTGTGGAGATTTTGCGAGTCGGCCAATCTGAGCAGGAAGTCTGTTTACAGGCTACACACAAATGCAATATAAAATTAGTATCTTTCAATTACAAGTAACTAGCTGAATAAAATTATAAGTTAACCACAACAAAAAACAGGCCTCAACACGGAACTATATTTTCTACTTTTACAAATTACTTTAGAGAAAATGTACTTTTTAGCACTTATTAAGTTATTCCCTTTATTTATTTCACCTTATTATTTATTTATTTATGTACGGCAACACATATGATCAGATCTATCTATCATCTAACTGACAACATGCTTCCAGTAAATCTAAAATTTATGTCAGTCTTCTAGGGGAATTAACCTTCAGGTTCTATAATCCGGGACTGCACCCCAAGTTGTCACGGGCCTCCCCTTGCTCTGCAGTAGTGGTCCAACCCTGGCCAAAACCTAGTATTTCATGTGGGTCTTCAAAGTTGTCTACCTTCTCACAGGATTACTCTTGGCAGGGGATAATGATTCTTCTACCTCGAGGGAGTTTTCACAAGATATTTCAGAAGTCAAGAACAATGCTGAATGAGTCTGAGCATGTTAACCTTTTATCTGACCTGCCGCCTTTTGTGAAGATGTATATTGTATGATTTAGCTCGTTCAAGCCCCCAGTGGATTTAATTCAGCGAAATTCATCTTATTAGCTCTATATATATATATATATATATATATATATATATATATATATATATATATATATATATATATATATATATATATATATATATATATATATATATATATATATATATATATATATATATATATATATATATATATATATATATATATATATATATATATATACATATATATATATATATATATATATATATATACATATATATATACATATATATATATATATATATATATATATATATATATATATATATATATATATTATATATATATAATATATATATATATATATATATATATATATATATATATATATATATATACTTGAGGTTCCGAGTCATACGTGTGCCTTTCGCTCTGTAATTAATTAAATTATGAATTTGTCAAAATCATCATATACAAATTTAATGATCAATTACTTTATCATTTGTAAATAAATGTTTGTTGGCGATTTTTAAAAATAGGTTTCTTCACATAAACTATTTAGGCTTGATGAATATAGAAAAATACAGTTCGATCGTGTTTGGCCTGTTAAAATTGGGACTTGCCAAAATGCTGAAGTGCCGATGCTGCTTTTCTGTAGATTCGTCTCTGTGGTGAGGGCACGTTTCCAGATCAGTTCAGGAAGTAACCTCTCCTGGTCAAAGCAACAATTTTCACCACAAGTGGAATGCAGGTTTACAAATGTCGATCCAGCTCTTGAACATAAAATGGTAGCACAGCAAATGGTCTCTCCGGGTCGTACCACAAATAGTCGGGTCACCTCGTACTGGTATCATAATCGTTAGAGGGAATAAAAGAACAAATTCAGCTATTTATTCTTTGTTTTCCTGATATTAATCAGACGCCTTTCCCGCTGTCAGTCAGCCGTTTGTTTTCTCAGATTATTTACTCTCCCTGGGCGTATATCGTATCACTGAGGGCATGTGATGAAAAATCACCAGTTTGTCAGTTAATTTAATGAAACATTTGTGAATGAACAGCGGCAGTGGCTTGTGAGGTTGATGTGATCTCTGGTGGATCTGATGTTAATAGATGTTATTATTTTGTATTTCTAGTGTACTGAATGAGGTCAGCTGTGAAGGTCCCTGATTATAACAAATTTTGGGTTGAGTTATCAGACGCCTTTCCCGCTGTCAGTCAGCCGTTTGTTTTCTCAGATTATTTACTCTCCCTGGGCGTATATCGTATCACTGAGGGCATGTGATGAAAAATCACCAGTTTGTCAGTTAATTTAATGAAACATTTGTGAATGAACAGCGGCAGTGGCTTGTGAGGTTGATGTGATCTCTGGTGGATCTGATGTTAATAGATGTTATTATTTTGTATTTCTAGTGTACTGAATGAGGTCAGCTGTGAAGGTCCCTGATTATAACAAATTTTGGGTTGAGTTATCAGGGTACCTTTCTGCTACCACCTTATGACCTCAATCAGACTTATTCTGGACTAGTATGTATGATAGCTACGTATAATGTCTAGGGTTATGAAAGAGTGTAATGTAGTTTAAGTAAAATTACTACAAATACATTTAAATTCTATCACATATAGATATAAGACAGGGTCAATACCACAACCACAAACAAACTAACACTCTATTAGAAAACTTATGGAAGTCTGTGGCTGAATTTTATGTAATATACTAGATTACAATTTATTTGCCCTGATTCAGAATTTTCTGAGTCAGGACCAACAACAAAATGAAATTTATGGTTTTATTTACATAAATATTTATAACACAATGGATCTTATGTCCATACAAAGGACTATTATAATCAAATTATATTTAGGTATTTCTCTAAACTGGGAGACACTGGTAACTAATGGTGGGGTGGGGTGTTGACATCATTCCCCTTCTTTATTTTAGTATCTTGTGGAAAAAGATATTAAATAATCAAAGATTCTATGTCTCTGTTAATAAAGTCAGTGGATGACCGTTGAAGTGCCGACACATAGGCACTTAACTGTAGGTGGATAGTAGATATGATGCTGACAATTTCCTTTCGTTCACTTGAATGACCAGACTGACATAGTCCCTGGTGTAGAATAGTATAGTAGTCCGCTTGGTCCAGAAAAGTTTCACTTCTCTCTCTCTCTCTCTCTCTCTCTCTCTCTCTCTCACTAGTAAAATCACCAGGGTCCTGGTACTACAGTAGCACCAGAACAAAAAACCCTGAAACAAGGTTTTGATTCTGTACAACATGTCTATACTAACATTCCACAATTAATACATGGCATAATTCAATAAAAGAAAAGGGTCAGATCCATCTGACCACCCCATGTCAACCATTTTCTTCTGAGATAACAACTCATACCAGTGCTCCTGTTCTTTTCCCTAATTGCTACAACGCCTCTGACACTGAAACAATGATTCTCTCCTATAGAACATTGTGGGTTAGCCTTCCCACTGGTGACTGTGGAAATCATTTTAAGTTATACAACTCATGTCAATTTTTACTGCTTGTGTGCAACACCATTGGCCCTGCATACGTCTGCTGTGGACCTCTGTACTTAGTCGTAACGCCTTCCCAATCAAGCAGTATCTCATACACCAAATTTTGTTGTAATAATAAGGTTAATAAAGTCATTCTTACCACAATTCAAAGAAATATCACAAACATACGTTGACTGGCATTAGCATTAAGGTAAGTTTAGCTTTGCCCCAGTCCAGACTGCCAAGAATTATTATTTCACTCTAGGCACTGCTGTTCTCAACGCAGCTTGCTTTCAAAAACTTCTGTATCAACTGGCGACACGCCTTTGCTTGCTTTTGCCAATATTATCAGACCGGCCCAATCAGTGAGGGTCTAGCTTTTTCAATTCAATATTACAAAAAACAAAAGCCAAACTCCAAACTTCTAGGAGTGAGTCTTCAAATATATTTAGCTTTTTTGCCTAACCAATACCCTCCTTCCTATACTCTTCTACCAACCAATCGGATTTGAATCAATCTAATGCCTCTTTTTTAAATTAACGTCCCCACTAACGTAATGGATAAATGAGCAAGAACAACAGTCCGTCCGTCTTAGCGTTCGTAGACATATAGTATTATTTCAATATCTTGGCTAATAATTAGACTACCATATATATTTAAATATATTATTGCTTAGGGGATCCTAAGCTATCTTTATATATGATTTTAATGGCCCTAATGTTTGTCGTTTAGATTTTTAGTTTTGTCACTGTTAATCGTCAATTTCAACTTTTCCAAAAGTCGGCCATCTTTTCCCCTCCCTCTCTCATTTTTTTTCCATTCAAATAACTAACTTGTCTGGATTACGTCAGAAATACACTACTCGGCGAGAATTGAAAACTGTCTGTGTGTTTATATATTCTGATTTGTCCAACAGAGAGGTTATAGTATTAGTCCCGCGTGCAGAGCGAAGAGGGGTTTTTGCCAAGCGTTGGTAGTATTGGCGTTAATTATTACAGTTGTTTCGTTCTTACTACTGGAAAATGTCCGAGTTACTACTAATTTGAGCGTTAAAGTTAAAATATTACGTTAATTCAGACGGTAGGTTGGTGTCACAGTTCTGGCAGATCGTTAATTGTAAGAATCAAAACCGAAACTAAGAAAGCGTGTTAGATTTTACAGCGGGATCGTTTTTATAAGCATTTCCTCTGCACAAATGCAGCGCTATACTGGCGTACAGACGATTTTAAGCAGACACTTACGGTCGGGTTTATTTATTATCATAGGACCAAAATCTTACTGAATTTAGCGACTATCTCACAGAATTCGCTACACACCTCCCTTCCTAAAACATGCATTCACTGCAGGTTCTAATCTGTGAGATAACTTAACGCAAATGAAGTCCTATATGTTTTTCTGATTTTCATCACAAGGATGTCTACTCAAAAAATCGGCACCCACGTTCTGAGAGCCGGGAATATATTCAATCATAAATGAATAGGGCTGTAATAGTAATGACCATCTTAATAATCTGGCATTTTCATGCTTTGCCTGTGATAAGAATACGAGAGGCTGATGATCTGTTTGGATCACAAATGTCCTACCATACAGATAGATCTGGAATTTTTTTACAGCCCATATTAACGCTAAACATTCCTTTTCACTTGTTGAATAATTTTTTCCGCTTTGTTCAACTTGCGGCTTGCATAAGCGACTGGGTACAATTCCCCGTCTTGTGAGGAGGACCTTTGCAACAATGTTGCACCTAGGCCCACATTGCTTGGATCACTTCTCACGACAAATTCTTGATTCAAGTTAGGCAATTTCAATACAGGCCTGCTTGTGAGTTTTTCTTTTAACTCTTGGTATGCTAATTCACACTGGGCTGACCAATTAATTGTATCAGGTTGTCCTTTACGCGTTAAATCCGTCAGAGGAGCACATATAGAGTTAAAGTGTTTAATGTACTTTTGGTAGAAACCACACAACGACAAAAAAGATCGCACATCTTTTTTTTGTTTGTGGCCTCGGTGCTCTTTTCAATTTCTCCAGATTCTTGGGGTCAGGGGTCATGCTACCCTGATGTACGGTATGTCCCTAGAATTCCAACTCTTTACATCGAATACAACATTTTGTTGGTCTAGCAGTCAAGTTAGCCTCTCTGAGTCTATCAAACAGCATATTCAAAGAGGTAACGTGTTCCTCAAATGTTTCAGTAGCGATAAGAATATCATCCATGAAATTCGAGATGCATGGATTTTTCAGGGGATCCAACAATTTTCGCATCATCCTCGAAAACACACTCGGGGCATTTTTCATCCCAAACGGCAACATGTTGAACTCATAATGGCCTTCCGAGGTGCTAAAGGCTAAGTAAGGTCGAACCTCAGGCTTTACTGGAATCTGATAATAGCCTTTGCTAAGATCTACCTTAGAAAAATATTTTGCCTTGTTAAGCCTGGCAAATAGTTGATTTGTATCAGGTAATGGATCCACCTGACCTTCTTTGACAGCATTCAGTTTCCTGTAATCTATGCACAGTCTATGTTACCCAGATGTTTTTCGCAACCAAACCACACTAGATCTGTAAGGAGATTCACTGTGAGAAATAATCCTTTCTTGTAACAAATAATCTATCTCCTCTTTCAAAGCTTTTTCTTTAGCGAAAGGAATAGAATAGGGCCTCATACAGATGGGTGTTGGGTCTAATAGTTTCATATCATATTCCAACAAATTTGTGTGCCCCGGCTTATCCGTTAACACGTCTGTATGTTTCTCTAGGACCTTTTGAACCTGCTCCCTCTGTCCTGTTGTCAGGTGAGTACTGATCTTCACCTGTGCAAACGTTTCACTGGGCTTCAGTGGATACTCAAATGAGGTGAGCGGGTCATTTTTCATTTCGGTTGCGATAAACAAGGCCATTAAGTGTGTTTCTTCCTGGATTTGCCTGTCCAGATATTTCTTCAGAAGGTTCACATGATAGACTTTTTCCTTTCCCTTCTTGTCTATCTTGTAATTTGTTCTGGATACCTTTTCCAAAACTGTATACGGACCTTGCCATCCGATCTGAAGTTTATTGCTGCTGCCGGGCAATAGAAGAAGCACCTTCTCCCCTACAGCAAGCTCCTATCCTTCGCTTTTTTATTATAATAAGCAGCATGCTTTTTCCTGGCTTGTCTCAAATTATCATTTGCCAGTTTCAACTAGTTTTTAAACGAGTGGTCAGTTCGTTCACATATTGATATGATGAGGTAACAGTCTCTTCTGCCTTCTCATCGGTCCATGTCCTCAACAAGGCTTCCAATGGACCTTTTATTGGCCTCCCAAATAACAGGGTTGCGGGTGCCATCCCGGTTGAATTATGTGGAACTTCCCGATACGCAAACAACGCAGCGGGCAAATATTGATCCCACGTATCAGGTTTTTCATGGGCCAGCTTTCTCAGGATAGAAATGAGAGTCCCATTGAACCTCTCTACCTGGCCTTTCCCCTGGGGGTGATACGGACTACAATGAAAGTGCTTGGCTTGAAATAACCTAAAAACTTCTTCCGTTAGTCCCCCCTTGAACTGTGAGCCGTTATCAGTCAAGATTTGATGCGGGAATCCTAACCTAGTGAATATTGTAAGTAATGCCTCTGCGGCATGCTTCGAATCGATTGACGACAGGGCTGCCGCCTCTCCCCACATAGAACAAGTGTCCACCAGAGTAAGGATGTAACTGTTCCTCCTCTTGGTCCGAGTGAGAGGTCCCACAATATCCACGGCAACTCTCTCAAAAGGTGTTCCCACTATGGGCATTTCCCCTAGAGTTGCTGGAGCAGTCCAATGCTTTGGAGCTACTCTCTGGCATTCTGGACAGGATTTTACATATCTCTTTATATCTTCCGTTATCCCTGGCCAGAAATAATGACAAGCTATACGCTGTCCTGTTGCGCTGATCCCCATATGACCACTAAAGGGAATTGCATGTCCTAATTCCAACACTCTCTCCCGATATGAAGTTGGAAGTACCAGTTGTGCATGGCCAGTTGTTCCAGTCCCAGTCTTCCTATACAACAATTTGTTATAATAGTACCTTTTGCTTGGAGGTGTGTGGCATTTAGGTAATTTCTTATAGCAAGGCTTGAGTGTCCTGTCTTCAGCCTGTGCCTTCCTCATCTCTTCTGGATGAGTATTTATAGGTTCATCTTCTTCCTGTCTGGATTGTGAACGGGTCTGGACTGCTGCCAAGACCACAGATATCTTGGGATCCCCCAAGTAGACATAACGGCACCCCAATATCAGAGGGTAGATGGGTGCGTCTAACACTGCTGCTCTGATTACTCTTTCCACATAGCGAGTTTTCACCGTTATCCTGGCAATGGGAAGTGTCATAAGTGGTATGTCCTTGGTCGCCCCTTGTATCTCCACTGTTTCTGTGGTATACTGATTCAGGTTCACCAAGTGCGCACTCACCACAGAATCAAAATCCAAACCGGTATCGTAAAGGCCCCTAATGGTGACTCCATTACATACCACATCCTCACACACTGGGGGGGGGGGAGTGATAAGGTTCCTGCTGTTCAGTAGGTTTTACCTTTACCTCCTTTTTCCCCAACTTCATAGCAGCTAATCCAGCAGGTTTCCTGTTACATACTTTGGTGTCATGTCCTTCCCTCTTACACCATCTACAATATAATCTACCTTGATGAAAAGGTTTTCTGTCCTCATATTTCCTGTCAGCGAATTGTGGGTTTTTATTTTTATAATCATTGCGTGGCCTATCAAAATTTTGCTTACCCTTATTACCTTGATCTTTGTTGTCAACTCTATTAAAGTTTTGTGGAGCCTTATAATTGTCTACATGTTTCTTTTTGGCGCCAGCTACCTCTGCCTGGGCTGCCTGATACCTCTCAGCGACATTAAGTAACTCACCCAGCCTCTCTGCACCCTGTTCCATGAGAAACTTTCTCAAGTCTAGAGCCATGGACTCTCTCAATTGCTCAATAAGGATCATTTCTTTAAGATCTTGGGTTTTCCCCAGAGCAGTCCATTTCTCCAAGTAAGTCTCTAAATGGGCAGAGAACTGGTGATAGGTCTCACCCGACAGTAGCTTGGCATTTCTAAACTTTTTCCTGTAAAATTCTCCATTCTTTTCATATCTTAACAAAAGAGCCTGCTTTAACATGTCATAATTGTCTTGGTCATCCCTGCTCATTTTTGAGAAAACTTCATAAGCTGTTCCCCTAAGACCTTGGGATAACTTCAGGCTCCATCTTTCCTTTTCTAGCCCATAAGTTGTAGCTAATACCTCATATCTACTTAAATATGATTCAATATCATCATCTCTTTCAACAAAATAATCTAAGTGGAACCCCATAGCTGAGTTAGAGGCCCCCTGACTAGCAGTAGCATCAGAGGTAGAAAGGCTGTGACCATTATCAGGAGCATGGCCTTGCAACTCCAACTCCCTTAGTCGCAACTCATGCTCCCTTTGTAATCTTTTATCTTCTGCTTCCCTCTCGGCAGCCAATCTCTTTTCTTCTGCTTCCCTTTGCAGTCGTTTTTCTTCTGCTTCTAATTTTCTCTCCTCAAACTGGAGCCTCTTGATCTCAGCCTCTCTATCCAACTCTAATTTCTTAATCTCCCTAGCATCTTCTAACTGCATTCTCCTCTCTTCAGCTAACCTATGTTCTTCCCTAGCAATGAACTTATCACATTCTGAGGTGACATAGTCAATCAAGACTTGACCCTCCATGTTCATGTCTCTGGCAGTCTGCACAGCAGCAGATCTGAACTTTGCCAAATCAGCCATATTGTATCAAGCAACGTTAGCAATATACTAAGGTAACTTATTTACTCTAATTAAACAACAACAACAAGCACCAACAGATCATCCACTATTTAAATTCCACAAAAGAATACTTTTAATTTTATTATATGGGATTCCTATACATGAAAGAGAGGAAGTTTAACTAATGAAAAGTTCAAATCTCGGACAAGCCTACCAATATATGTGGTGGATTTGATGTTAATAGATGTTATTATTTTGTATTTCTAGTGTACTGAATGAGGTCAGCTGTAAAGGTCCCTGAATATAACAATTTTGGGTTGAGTTATCAGGGTACCTTTCTGCTACCACCTTATAACCTCAATCAGACTTATTCTGGACTAGTATGTATGATAGCTACCTATAATGTCTAGGGTTATGAAAGAGTGTAATGTAGTGTAAGTAAAATTACTACAAATACATTTAAATTCTATCACATATAGATATAAGACAGGGTCAATACCACAACCACAAACAAACTAACACTCTATTAGAAAACTTATGGAAGTCTGTGGCTGAATTTTATGTAATATACTAGATTACAATTTATTTGCCCTGATTCAGAATTTTCTGTGTCAGGACCAACAACAAAATGAAATTTATGGTTTTATTTACATAAATGTTTATAACACAATGGATCTTCTGTCCATACAAAGGACTATTATAATCAAATTATATTTAGGTATTTCTCTAAACTGGGTGACACTGGTAACTAATGGTGGGGTGGGGTGTTCACATCATTCCCCTTCTTTATTTTAGTATCTTGTGGAAAAAGATATTAAATAATCAAAGATTCTATGTCTCTGTTAATAAAGTCAGTGGATGACCGTTGAAGTGCCGACACATAGGAACTTAACTGTAGGTGGATAGTAGATATGATGCTGACAATTTCCTTTCGTTCACTTGAATAACCAGACTGACACAGTCCCTGGTGTAGAATAGTATAGTAGACCGCTTGGTCCAGAAAAGTTTCACTTCTCTCTCTCTCTCTATAGTAAAATCACCAGGGTCCTGGTACTACAGTAGCACCAGAACAAAAACCCTGAAACAAGGTTATGATTCTGTACAACATGTCTATAATAACATTCCACAATTAATACATGGCATAATTCAATAAAAGAAAAGGGTCAGATCCCTCTCACCACCCCATGTCAACCATTTTCTTCTGAGATAACAACTCATACCAGTGCTCCTGTTATTTTCCTTAATGGCTACAACGCCTCTGACACTGCAACAATGATTCTCTCCTATGGAATATTGTGGATTAGCCTTCCCACTGGTAACTGTGGAAATCATTTTAAGTTATACAGCTCATGTCATTTTTACTGCTTGTGTGCAACACCACAGGCCCTGCATAAGTCTGCTGGGGACCTCTGTACTTAGTCGTAACGCCTTCCCAATCAAGCAGTATCTCATACACCAAATTTTGTTGTAATAATAAGGTTAATAAAGTCATTCTTACCACAATTCAAAGAAATATTACAAACATACGTTGACTGGCACTAGCATTAAGGTAAGTTTAGCTTTGCCCCAGTCCAGACTGCGAAGAATTATTATTTTACTCTAGGCACTGCTGTTCTCAACGCAGCTTGCTTTCAAAAACTTCTGTATCAACTGGCGACAAGCCTTTGCTTGCTTTTGCCAATATTATCAGATCGGCCCAATCAGCGAGGGTCTAGTTTTTTCAATTCAAAATTAAAAAAAAACAAAAACCAAACTCCAAACTTCTAGGAGTGAGTCTTCAAATATATTTAGCTTTTTTGCCTAACCAATACCCTCCTTCCTATACTCTTCTACCAACCAATCGGATTTGATTCAATCTAATGCATCCTTTTAAATTAACGTCCCCACTAACGTAATGGATAAATGAGCAAAAACAACAGTCCGTCCGTCTTAGCGTTCGTAGACATATAGTATTGTTTCAATATCTTGGCTAATAATTAGACTACCATATATATTTAAATATAGTATTGTTTAGGGGATCCTAAGCTATCTTTATATATGATTTTAATGGCCCTAATGTTTGTCGTTTAGATTTTCAGTTTTGTCACTGTTAATCGTCAATTTCAACTTTTCCAAAAGTCGGCCATCTTTTCCCCTCCCTCTCTCATTTTTTTTCCATTCAAATAACTAACTTGTCTGGATTACGTCAGAAATACACTACTCGGCGAGAATTGAAAACTGTCTGTGTGTTTATATATTCTGATTTGTCCAACAGAGAGGTTATAGTATTAGTCCCGCGTGCAGAGCGAAGAGGGGTTTTTGCCAAGCGTTGGTAGTATTGGCGTTAATTATTACAGTTGTTTCGTTCTTACTACTGGAAAATGTCCGAGTTACTACTAATTTGAGCGTTAAAGTTAAAATATTACGTTAATTCAGACGGTAGGTTGGTGTCACAGTTCTGGCAGATCGTTAATTGTAAGAATCAAAACCGAAACTAAGAAAGCGTGTTAGATTTTACAGCGGGATCGTTTTTAAAAGCATTTCCTCTGCACAAAAGGCAGCGCTATACTGGCGTAGAGACGATTTTAAGCAGACACTTACGGTCGGGTTTATTTATTATCATAGGACCAAAATCTTACTGAATTTAGCGATTATCTCACATAATTCGTTACATGATCATTACTCACTTCCTTCTCCATTCAGAGTCTGGGGTTACCTCTGCTTTTGGTTCTTCTGTGAGAACTTGTGTGAAGCAATCACCAGCGCTTGTTGTGGTGGTTCATGAATGTATCATTTTCACATGCTGAGGTTGCCAGCCTAGTATGAATCTTTAACACCACTAGCAAGTATAAACATGTCAAATTCAAAACATAAAAAATATGTTATAACTCACCTCAATAAATGGGAAATATTAGACTTCTTGCTCAGGTAAATAGTCTTGGCAACGTGATATAGATGCCTAGAACACACGTCGGGGTATTTAGTTCTATTAACAATCTCTCTGCGACTGTGTGAGTAAGTGCTGTATAAGTCCAGTTTATGTATGAATAACTTAGGGTTTCCTTGCTGTAGTGTTCAGAAGTGTTCCTCTAAGTCCGGTACTATATAAACTCAGAATCTTAACTTCTATTCTCTCCTGGCTTTAGTCTTAGCTGTCTACGTGACGATTCGGGACATGCAGTGCCGTATGTCTAAAATGTTCTACATTATTTTTCAGACTTCACCCACGCACTCTTGTTGTTGACTACTTGGCAACTCACAATCAGGGCGATTGTACATGACATCTCGAAATGCTAAACCAATAGCATTCAAAGTACATGTTATGTTAGAGTAGTGCTTATGGAATTTATTGCATGACTCATACGTTTGAGAATTTAAACAGTCACTTTCCATATATGGAAATGTGATTTCCGTAAAGATTGTCAAAATTGTACTTATGTCACACTTCCCGCTCACTCTTCAAAATGTCTTCCAAGATTGCGTTTATCTATAATCACCTATCCCAAGTAATTCGGAAGTCTGATTACTTAGTTTATCAGACTCTATCGATCTTGTGTGTCACATGACTTGTCGCAACCCGACTGCCTCTCTAGACAAATCGTGGTTTATACAATTAAAAACCTATTGCAAGTCCATTCTACTGTCGGATCGGAAGTGATTACGCAATCTTGAACAAACACTTTATACTCGCATTTACATGGAGTCAATTTGGTATTATCACGTTTAGTAATTCAATTAATCTCTCAGGGATGGGCGATTGTCTGGCCCTATCATGCATCGAAGCATGAAACGTGACCAATGATAGTAGGAAAAAAGGGTAACAATTATGAGTAGAGGATAGGCACGAAATTATGTTCATTAAATATGCCGAAATAATAGATAATAAAGACGATGAGAGAAAATTACGAAAAAGCAAACGATCCGTAATGTCGCATACATTTACACTCTTTCGATATCCTAACACAATTTCATCTGCATTGAGAGTCTGAGATTTCATGCTCATGAGCATCGGGAAAATTCAGAATAAAATGAGATGATAGAGGAAAGCGGAGGTCACTTGATCCATACGTCAGGACACAAAAGACTTAATATATTCTCTCAATTCTTAGTACTAATTACTAGTAAGCAGCTCTGGACACCACCAATAAGAAACGGATCTAGAGAACAATTAAAGCGGCAACATTTGTGATATTTACGCATGCAACGAACGTGATCCTAATTTGACTCCTCACTTGAAGAGGAACAGTCAAGACTTCACCAAGAACCATCATTAACTACACCAGACTTCAGCAACAAATCATTGTCGTCACCTGCAATGCTAAGTTAAATTCAGTGATATAGAGACTGGACTAAAAATGTATTCACCAAAATTTCATAGTATCCGATGAATGAAAAAAGAACATTTTTTTTTCTAAACGAAGATAACAATATATCTAACAGTATTTTTTTTCTTTCTAAAGTTACCCATTTCCAAAATTTACATTGTTTGCACTAAATTTCGTTAATAAATATACCTGTTTATGTAGGTAAATATTAATCCTTAGTTGGACTTAATAACTTGGTTGATTGAAAGTTGATGTTTGTACCCGAATGGCTCATTTATTTTAAAATAATTACCTTGTATATACAGAACCAACAAATTATTACTTTGCAGAATTACTTTCAGCTGGGAGCTCAATAAATAAGAGTCTATTGTCACAATCGTGACAAAGAAAATACCTATCTCACAGAAGTGGACGAGGGATATAATGTTTGCAACTGTCACGGATTGCCTCCCCTGCTTTGCAGTAGTGGTCCAACAGTGACCAAAACTCAAGAGTATCTAATGTTGGCTTTCAAGGTATCTACCTGCGCACAAGATTACTCTTGGCAGAGACGTAGATAGAAGATTAATGACACTTCTACCTTAAGGGAGCTTTCACAAGATATTTCCAGACGTCACGAACAATGTTGCATTGGCCTGAACAATTGTTAACGCATTATATCTGGTCCGTCGCCTTTTCTGAAGGATTTCAGCAATGGTTTTTAGCCCGTTCAATCTCCCTCCCCCCCCCCCCCCCCCCCCCCCCCCCCCCCATTGGTGTAGTCAAACGAAATTCCTCGTGTAAGTAATAGCTCTGTTTAGAGGTAAATATATGTCTAGGTATATATATATATATATATATATATATATATATATATATATATATATATATATATATATATATATATATATATATATATATATATATATATATATATAAAATATTCTGGCTTTCAGACATTTAAAAAACTGAAGCGACTATGATTGTCTAGTTTTAAAACAACATGTAACAATTTTAATAATGAATTAGTCTTTAATAGTTAAAATAAATATGGAAAGATTGGTGAAATTTAGATAAAAGTTTTCTTCACGGAGATGTAGGGGAGGATTTATCAAAAGTTCGTTGCTTTCGCCTATTTTACAAGAAACTTAACTCTAGCTGAGTCCTGCAGCTGTGGTTCATCAATTATGTTATAACGGAAGCCTTCTCCACACTCTCTTTCACTGTAGGCGGTTAGGGTGGATGCTTTTCTCTCCCACTTGCGGCGTTAGTGCCACAAATCGTCTGATGGTTTGTAACCATGAACTTTAGAAAAATAGAAAAACAAATGCCTTCTGCTAAGTGCATTTGTTTTGAGCACTCTAACAGGCTCACGTTCCCGTTGTGCGCCCGCCAATGTTAAACTCTCAGAAGAATTTAATTCTCGAGCACGCACAACGTAACTCCGAGAAGATTGTTAAAATTCACCACTATTACTCTAAGGATTAACGAGTAAAATGTGTCTGGACAGTGAGAATATGATTTGTGCCTGAACTAACATTAACGAGTTACATACATCTCAAAAATGATATGCTACACTTGAGGCACACATGATGTAATCATCACTCATTACTGCTCCAGTCGGAGTCCTAGGGTTACCTCTGCTGTCGGGTTTCCGTACGACTAGTCAGAAACAATCATCAGCTCTTGCAGTAGTGGTTCATGCATATACTGTTTTCATATGTTGAGGTTGCCAGCCTCCCATATAACAACTTAGCAAGACACCTGCAAAATTTACATTAGTAAATAACTGTTTACACTTACCCCAAAATTTTGGGAATACACAATCTCCTTGCACAGATTTAAACTCGACACAGCTCTGTATTACATGCTTCGAAATCACTTTGATCTGGGAAATTACAGTTAATTCCTCTGATGGCGGGTGTTCTGCAAAATCATTGGCCTGGAAAAACTTTTGTTTAATTCCCATATGACTTGGTCTGGGAAATTACAGTTAATTCCACTGACGGCGTGAGTTCTGCGAAATCACTGGCCTGGGAAAACTTTTGTTTAATTCCTCTATGTTGTGTGATCAAATTCCTAGGTTCCAGTCTTGGTAATTGAAGTCCTGGTCCTTTTAAGTTTACAGTCTTGTATTAAAAATGCGGGTTTACTTGTAAAGGCTAAAGTTGCCCAATCTGTCACTTATAGTTGTGGAATTTCTAAGTCCAATGTCTCCTTTTTCTTTCTGGCTTTTATGAGTCGCTAGTCTGACGTTTGCGCTGCAGTGTGTGAACTGACTTTGATTTCACTACATTATATCTCACAATCCTCAGTTCAAATTCCAGCTGTGTTTCCGCCTAAATTTCCAGTGAGATACATTGTATATTCCGGCCTCTCAAATCAACCAATCCAATCGAATCTAGTTCAGCACTACGTGGATAGGGATGTTTCAAATTCAAAACTTCCCTCACATGTTTCAAAATATTAAATTTAATATCCACGCGTGACCTCTTCATATCGTTGTGTCAGAGTTCCGCCGGCAACTTGTGCTATCTTTACAAACAAATTTCGTGCACTGATACTGCCCCGATGCTATTGTTTGCAAATCTTGAGTATCCAGACAGACTTATCTGTAATCTCGATACAGAACGTACATCAGAAGCGATTACCTTATTATCTCCCGTCTTGTGCAAACATAGGGATAGTCGCTTGCCAGCTGGAGTCGAGTGACGGACCGTCACGTTCAAAGGGATCAATAAAGATGACCGTCTCTATCAAATGTGGCCAGATGAATGAAGCGAAAACTTTCAGTCGCTGATCGGTCAAATTACATGGCGTTATTACATTTCTGTCTGGGATCGGCTCAAAGCAAACATGTGAAAATTCAAGATAGTCCCGTGGCCGATACTTCCGTAGGGGTGTGGAGTGTTAGAGACTTCACCATACTAGATTTAGCAAAGAGAGTAAATAATGGAGCATAAAATATGCCACATAATAATGACAGGGGAGAGAAAAATAAGAAAATATCACTCGCACGGGAATGTAATGCAATCCTGCCGGAGTGGACTTGAGATCGCACAACCGGATCGTCACAGCAACAAACCTAGTAAACGCACTTGACAGCCTAAAACTACATGTGAGACTCCCTAAAATAGGAGCACAACCCTGCAAAGAATAATCTTGAGCGAAGGTTGCTGGATTTGAAAAACTCATCCTTTTACTAAAATTGTCGGTCCATTCGTGGACCATTTCGGCAAATCAAGGAAAACAACCCGCAACACCACCCAAGATCTCTTCCTTTCTTGTCTACCATGTCACCTGCGATAGCGACAATCCTGAGGGAGAAGCAGACCTACTCTTAATGTGTATCTTCATAATTCTGTGATCTACACGTGGCATAAAAAGACATAATAGTCTGGAAAAAACAGTGATGGAAGGCATGGTCCCTGGAAAAAGGGGAAGGGGTCGACCTAGACGACGGTGGACCCAGGACATCACAGAGAGTCTGAACTTGTCTTTGGCTGATGCAGGTCGACTTGCCCAGAATCGTGATGCGTTCAGAGCAGCTGTAATGGAGACAACGTTCTGGAAAGAATATGTCACATGATGATGATGACACGTGGCATATTCTATATGCTCTTCGTAACACCCTTACAGTGGTGTCTAAATATTGTGCACTCATCAAAAGTCTAGGGTAGTTTCTACAATTTTAAATTTGCTTCAGTACTCATGGATTAAACGTTTCTGCAAGAAATAGAATTTATGACGTAAGTCGTGTTAGAAGAAGCTGTTCTATCAGCGTCATTCTTGTATCAAACACTGTGGACTGTACCAAGTTGGGATTTGTCTGTACATTGGTTCCATTTCGTTCTAAGCTAGTCAGTATTTTGTTTAATCTTTTATCAAGCTTATGTTGAAAGCATAAAATATTAACATTAGACTTATCAGAAAATCAAAATTGTGTTTCACTTTAATGGAAAGCTAAACTAACCTCTTTAAACAAACACCATGTCGAGCGAAATCAATGCAGTCTCCGAGTGTGGGTAAATCAGTGATGCCAAGTAGGGTTGGAATGTGTGAGGGGAAAACAATTAGAAGTCGCTAAATCTGGGAGATTTCAATTATGGTTTAATGATACAAAAAACTATATTTGGGTTTAGATTTTTCTTTTTAATGAGAAGGGAAAAATGTAAATGTTAACATTAACAGAGTGCCAGACAAAATTGTTGTTTTCAATATTAAGACATCATAGTAATTAACCAACTTAATCTTGTGGAACAAACAATAACATTTTTCAATTACTAGCTGAAGTTGGTCATCAATTTGCCCGCCGTTCTTTCATCCATCCTGTAACTCCTTCCACTATAATAAATGTAGAGCGCTGTGCCAGTCTTAGGATGCTAACCTCGATAATCTAGTTTTTGTCAGTTACAAGAGTGCTAAGTGACTTGAAATGCATCGCGATCAAATAAACTGGAACTAAAGTACAACGTTTTTCTGTATTTAAAACCAGTTTTTAAGCACATATGAACAGGACTTATATAGTTGAGCAGTTCCTTTATTTATCATGAAATATGCGGAAAAAAAGACAAACACAATAACAACAACAACAACAACAAAAACCTCCCCCCCCCCCCCCCACCCCCCCCCCCCCCCCCCCCCCCCCCCCCAACTGACCAAGCCTCAATGTCAGTAAATGCAGCTATCCCTTTAGCTTTCTAAGTAATGACATTAATATGCTCTCCTATTTCTGCCACATAGACATCTTAAAAAGCTTCTCCTTTTTCAAGTGTTTTGTAAATGTTTTCTTATGATTCACCTTCTTGGCATGCTCCGTTTTCTTGAATTTCACTGATTTTTGGTCCATGAACAGTAAGCACATAGTGTTTGTCTTTTGTGTATGGACTACCCGGTTCAACCTGATGTGGGTTATAATTAGGGTATATACTGTTCTTTATTCTATATAACATATTCCTGTAGTGGATTTGATGGTATTGTATGATGGTGATATTGCTACGTGTGATGCATGAGGTCAGCTGTGAAGGCTCCTGAGATAAAAATGTAACTGTGAATTGTCAGAAGGCCCTTCTTGCTACCACTACGTCCTCACACCTATCTTTTTTTACTAATAAATGTGGCTACGTTAAATGTCTAGGGTAATGATATGTAATGTGTGGTGGTAGTTTACATACACACACACAGATATTTACTAAGTCTAATAATATTAATAAATGTTATAATACACTGAACTAACTCAAGTGTGTAAAAATTGGATAGTAATTTTCTTACATTTATTTGTTCTGAACCAAGGTTTTATTTTGGCCAGAACATATGAAAGGTTTAGCAATTATTAAAGAAATGCATGAATATTACATAATAAATGCAAGGTGTGTACATATATGTTACTAGATTAGTTAATATTATTACTGTTTATAGTGTAATCTATTTTGGGAGAACACTTTAATGGATGTGCTGTTGGGGTGGCCTCATCACTCCCTGTCTATGGTGACTACACATTGTCCATTTATTTGATGGAAATTTTATGGGTGTGTTAGCAAATAAGTTGAGTTGGTGAATTCTCAGCAGACCAGGCGCTCACGTAGCTTGAAGGTGTAGCTCTGGTGCTGAGATCTGGTGGCCCCACCTCTCCGTGCTTGGGGGCAATATCAGAAGTCTGGTGGCCCCACCTCTCCGTGCTTGGGGGCAATATCGGAAGGTTGGTGGCCCCACCTCTCCGTGCTTGGGGGCTATAATAGGCTGCTCTGACAAAATGTCACTGCACGGGTCCACTCTGGTAAAATTCAACAACTCATTTGACACCAAAGTGGTGCCAACTGAAACTCACAGCTCAGAATTATGAATATAGTACACAGTTAAATAAATGCTAGCAAAACTCAGCTGAGCTGCTGGCCTTATGATGGCGTCCCTCTAAATATTTCAATAGCTTCTGGGAATTACACCACTTGATAATTCACTGTGTCTACTAGGACAACTTATAATGACTGGCCCAAAATGCGCGTCTGAGCGCCGATAATATATTCATCTATGGCCAATCACTGCCTTTTCTTTTTTCAAATTCAAATATCCTACCACTAAGTCATTTCAGTCATACCTCAGTCAAGTATGCCTTATTGTCTGTTGGTCCGTCCGTCTCTACTTGCGTTTCACAAAAAAACACACTTGTTTTTTTTAACCAACCCTGCCTTCCCCTACACAATTTTGCCTTTTAAAGTTATTTTTAGCCACAATTCACCATCCCACCCCGTCTCTTCATTCCAACTAGATTTTAGCACTTGCATCTTCAAAGCCACAATTTTTTGAAAATTAGTGACATGTTTTATCTCAATGCAGACGTTCGCTGATATGAACAACACAGTCTTTTGTCAATATCTTTCTTATTATCTGTCCGTCTGTATAAATGAAAGCATATTATTTCACTGCTCAAGATGGGCCATCCGGCCAGCTAGGTTTTATATTCCTAACATTATTATTAAGAAAAGTTACTTTTCAAATATTTTCTAGAATATTCTGGAATGCGTTGATCACTGCATTCAAATAAACGGGCTAAGATATCGCAAAAGCGTCCAAGAAATGACTGTGGCGTATAATATCCAAGGTCCCTTTTGTCGATTTCTTTACTTTATGTCAACTTGGGGAACGTGACTTTTTCCTCCTTTCCCCACCAATTTGCGTCCTTTTAGCCTCGCTAGTTTCAAGCACGCGTTCAGTCAGATTTTTTCCTTTTGATCTCCGTTCTCATCCCGTTCCGTTTTGCCTTCAAGTCTAACAATTTAATTTCCATGGCGGGTGATGACCCGCGGCGTGGGCGATCATGTATTCTAGCAGCTTACGCATTAGTTTTTATCCCTACGTTGTATCATTGGAGATATTTTAACGTTGTATCACGGTTAATTTTGTGACACATCTCCCCACTTGAAAACATGCCTACGGCAAGTTCTAAAACCAGTGATACACATAGATAAAATCTCTCCTTACGCCTGCCATTACTCTAATTTTGATCACAGGGGTGCCGACTGAGGAAATCTGCACCGACATTCAATTTGCCTGGGATATATTGGATACTAAACTGATAAGGTTGAAGCAATAAAGACCACCTCAGCAATCTTGCGTTTTCATGCTTAGCCTGAGATAAGAATACGAGAGGCTGATGGTCCGTCTCGACCACAAAAGTCCTACCATACAGATAGATTTGAAACTTCTTTATGGCCCAGATTAACGCTAAACATTCTTTTTCGCTTGTGGAGTATCCTTGTTCCGCCTTATTCAATTTGCGGCTTGCATAAGCGACTGGTTTCAGTTCCCCATCAGGTGAAGATGATCTTTGCAACAAAGCCGCTCCGAGTCCTACATTACTTGCATCGGTTCTTAAGACAAAGTCCTGTGTCAAATCAGGTAGTTTGAGAATAGGCTTGCTAGTGAGTTTTTCCTTTAAGTCTTGGAACGCTAATTCACTTTGCGCAGTCCAATTAATTTTATCTGGAAGTCCCTTGCGAGTCAGATCAGTCAGAGGAGCACAAATAGAGTTAAAATCTTTGATATATTTTTGATAAAATCCGCATAACGACACGAATGATCGCACGTCCTTTTTTGTTTGTGGTCTAGGTGCTCTCTGCAGTTTTTCCAAGTTCTTGGGATCAGGGGTCATGCTACCCTGATATACAGTGTGTCCCAAGAATTCCAACTCTTTGCATCCAATGCAACATTTTGTTGGCCTAGCAGTTAAGTTCGCCTCCCTAAGCCTATTAAATAACATTTCTAGAGCTTCAATGTGTTCTTCAAATGTCTCTGTGGCGACGAGAATATCATCCATGAAATTCGTGATACATGGGTTATTCAGGGGATCCAACAATTTGCGCATCATCCTTGAAAATACACTCGGAGCATTTTTCAGTCCGAATGGTAGCATGTTGAATTCATAATGTCCATCCGAAGTGCTAAAAGCCAAATAAGGTCTCACTTCAGGCTTCACTGGGATCTGGTAATAGCCTTTACTAAGATCCACCTTTGAAAAGTATTTTGCCTTGTTCAGTCTGGCTAATAACTGTTTTGTGTCTGGTAATGGATCCACTTGTCCTTCTGTGACAGCATTCAGTTTCCTGTAATCTATGCACAGTCTGTGTTCCCCAGACGGTTTTCTCAACAAAACGACACTAGAGCTAAAAGATGATTCACTGTGTGAAATAATCCCCTCCTTCAACAAATAATCTATTTCTTCCTTCAATGCCTTCTCCTTCGCGAACGGAATAGAATAGGCTCTCATACAGATTGGGTTTGAGTCTACCAGTTTCATGTCATACTGTAGCAAATTTGTATGGCCTGGTTTATCTGTTAATACATCTGTATGTTCCTCCAGAACCTGTTGAACTCTCTCCCTCTGGTTTTTAGTCAGGTGCTTACTGACTTTTACCTGTGCTGCTGTTTCACAAGGATGTAATGGGTATTCATGTGAGGTGAGTGGTTCCTTTTGCATTTGAGTTGCGATAGCTAAGGTCAGTAAGGGGGTGCTTTCCTGGAGTGGTCTGTCCAGATACTTCTTTAACAGGTTTACATGATAAACTTTCTCCTTCCCCTTTTTGTCAATTTTATAGTTTGTTCTAGACACCTTCTCTAGAACCGTATATGGACCTTGCCATCCAATTTGTAATTTATTCTGGCTACCGGGTAGTAGAAGCAGCACCTTCTCTCCCACTGCCAGTTCTCTGTCCTTTGCCTTCCTATTAAAATATGCTGCATGTTTCTTCCTGGCTTGTTTCAAATTATCATTTGCCAGTTTCCATCCAGCTTTCAAACGAGTGGTCAGTTCGTTCACGTATTGATAAGATGAGGTAACAGTCTCTTCCGCCTTCTCATCTGTCCAGGTCCTTAATAGGGCTTCTAATGGACCTTTTATTGGCCTCCCAAATAGCAGAGTTGCGGGAGCCATCCCGGTTGAACTATGTGGTACCTCCCGGTACGCAAACAATGCGGCGGGCAGGAATTGATCCCACAGATCCGGTTTTTTGTGTGCCAGCTTTCTCAGGATAGAAATGAGAGTCCCGTTGAACCTCTCTACCTGGCCGTTCCCTTGTGGATGGTACGGACTACAATGAAAGTGTCTGGCTTGAAATAGCTTAAAAACTTCTTCCGTTAGTTTCCCCTTGAACTGAGAACCATTATCCGTCAAGATTTGATGCGGGAATCCTAATCGGGTAAATATTGTAAGTAGTGCCTCTGCTACATGTTTTGAATCAATTGATGGCAGGGCTACCGCCTCTCCCCACATAGAACAAGTGTCCACCAGAGTAAGGATGTAACTGTTCCTCCTCTTGGTCCGAGTGAGAGGTCCTACAATATCCACTGCAACCCTCTCAAAAGGTGTTCCCACTATGGGCATTTCCCCTAGAGTTGCAGGAGCAGTCCAGTGCTTTGGAGCTACCCTTTGACATTCTGGGCAGGATTTGACATATCTTTTTATATCCTCCGTTATCCCTGGCCAGAAGTAATGACAAGCTATACGCTGTCCTGTGGCGCTGATCCCCATGTGACCACTGAAGGGAATCGCATGCCCGAGTTCCATCACTTTATCCCTATATGAAGTGGGAAGAACCAGCTGGTTGTGACCATTTGTTCCAGTTCCGGCCTTCCTGTATAAGAGTTTGTTCTTCATAAAATATTCCCCCTTGCTCGGAGGTGTGTGGCATTTGGGCAATTTTTTAAAACATGGCTTGAGTGTCCTATCCTCAGCCTGCGCCTTCCTCATCTCCTCTGGATGAGCATTTATAGGTTCACCTTCTTCCTCCTTCTTCTGTGACCTGGTCTGCACTGTCGCCATGATCACAGGTCTCTCGGGATTCCCCAAGAAGACGTATCTACACCCCAATATCAGAGGGTAGATTGGTTCATCTATCACTGCTGCTCTGATTTCTCCTTCCACATAGCGAGTTTTCACCGTTATCCTTGCGATGGGAAGTGTCATGAGTGGTATGTCCTTAGTTGCCCCTTGTATTTCCACTGTTTCTGTGGTATACTGACTTGGGTCCACTAGGCTAGACTTCACAACTGAATCATAATCCAAACCTGTATCATAAAGGCACCTTATGGTGACCCCATTACAAATAACATCCTCACAAACTGGGGGGTGATAAGGTTCCTGCTGTCCCTTAGGATTAACCTTTAATCTTTGCGTCCCCGACTTCATTGCAGCAATGTTTGAAGGTTTCCTTCTACAAAATTCGGTGTTATGGTTATCTTTCTTGCACCATTTACACCATCTTTTTCCTTGGTTAAACGGTTTTCTTTCATTGGATTTTTGGTCATTGAACTGTGAGTTTCTGTCTCGGTAGTCATTTCTTGGCCGTTCAAAGTTTGTCCTACCTTTATTTCCCTGCTCTCTATTATCAAATTTATTAAATTGCTGTGGAGCTTTAAAATTGTCTATGTGCTTCTTTTTAGCACCACTTACCTCTGCCTGGGCTGCCTGATACCTTTCAGCGACATTTAAAACCTCCCCCAACTTCTCTGCACCTTGTTCCATGAGAAATTTTCTCATGTCTGGAGCCATGGACTCTCTCAATTGCTCAATCATGATCATTTCTTTAAGATCTTGGGTCTTCCCCAGAGCAGTCCATTTCTCCAAATAGGTTTCTAGTCTGGCAGAGAATTGGTGGTATGTCTCCCCAGACAACAGTTTGGCATTTCTAAATTTCCTACGATAAAATTCCCCATTTTTTTCGTACCTCAATAACAAAGCCTGCTTTAACATGTCATAATTTTCCTGGTCTTCTCTGTTCATTTTTGCGAAGACTTCGTAAGAAGTACCTCTCAGTCCCTGTGATAGCTTTAAACTCCACCTCTCTCTCTCTAACCCATATGTAGTAGCTAATAACTCAAAACGTCCTAGGTACCCCTCTATGTCATCGTCTTTTTCAACAAAATGGTCTAAATGAAACCCCATAGCTGATGTTGAGGCTCCCAGACTGGGCGTAGCATCTGAGGCAAAAGGGCTGGCACCATTTTCAGGAGCCTGGCCTTGTAGCTCCAGCTCCCTTAGTCGTAATTCGTGCTCCCTCTGCAACCTTCTATCTTCTGCCTCCCTTTCGGCCTTTTTATCTTCTGCCTCCCTTTCGGCCTTTTTATCTTCTGCCTCCCTTTCGGCCTTTTTATCTTCTGCCTCCCTTTGCTGTCGTTTGTCTTCTGCCTCAATCTGCAGCCTCTTAATTTCTCTATCAGCCTCAATTTGTAACCTCTTCTCTTCAGCTACCTTTCTATCTTCCCTTTCAATATATTTATCACATTCAGCCGTTACATATTGAATTAAAATCTGACCCTCCATTCCCGTCTCCTTTGCCGTCAGCACAGCAGCTGATCTGTATTTTGCCAGCTCCGCCATACTTTTTAAACAAATCTAGCAATGTGCAAAATAAAATTTCCAACCACTAAAGTACTTCTAATTACTCTAGTCTAAAATAATTCTAATTAATTAATTAACTACCACTGGCTGTGAAGATTCACCAACTTTTATTTTCAGGGACACTTTTAATTTTAAGGGACACTTAATTTTTATAATGTGTTCCCCTAATCTAATTCTCCCCCCAGGAGATCCTAATATACTTAATGGGCTAATTATCCCGGGACAAAGAGACCCCAATATATGTAGTGGATTTGATGGTATTGTATGATGGTGATATTGCTACGTGTGATGCATGAGGTCAGCTGTGAAGGCTCCTGAGATAAAAATGTAACTGTGAATTGTCAGAAGGCCCTTCTTGCTACCACTACGACCTCACACCTATCTTTTTTTACTAATAAATGTGGCTACGTTAAATGTCTAGGGTAATGATATGTAATGTGTGGTGGTAGTTTACATACACACACACAGATATTTACTAAGTCTAATAATATTAATAAATGTTATAATACACTGAACTAACTCAAGTGTGTAAAAATTGGATAGTAATTTTCTTACATTTATTTGTTCTGAACCAAGGTTTTATTTTGGCCAGAACATATGAAAGGTTTAGCAATTATTAAAGAAATGCATGAATATTACATAATAAATGCAAGGTGTGTACATATATGTTACTAGATTAGTTAATATTATTACTGTTTATAGTGTAATCTATTTTGGGAGAACACTTTAATGGATGTGCTGTTGGGGTGGCCTCATCACTCCCTGTCTATGGTGACTACACATTGTCCATTTATTTGATGGAAATTTTATGGGTGTGTTAGCAAATAAGTTGAGTTGGTGAATTCTCAGCAGACCAGGCGCTCACGTAGCTTGAAGGTGTAGCTCTGGTGCTGAGATCTGGTGGCCCCACCTCTCCGTGCTTGGGGGCAATATCAGAAGTCTGGTGGCCCCACCTCTCCGTGCTTGGGGGCAATATCAGAAGGTTGGTGGCCCCACCTCTCCGTGCTTGGGGGCTATAATAGGCTGCTCTGACAAAATGTCACTGCACGGGTCCACTCTGGTAAAATTCAACAACTCATTTGACACCACAGTGGTGCCAACTGAAACTCACAGCTCAGAATTATGAATATAGTACACAGTTAAATAAATGCTAGCAAAACTCAGCTGAGCTGCTGGCCTTATGATGGCGTCCATCTAAATATTTCAATAGCTTCTGGGAATTACACCACTTGATAATTCACTGTGTCTACTAGGACAACTTATAATGACTGGCCCAAAATGCGCGTCTGAGCGCCGATAATATATTCATCTATGGCCAATCACTGCCTTTTCTTTTTTCAAATTCAAATATCCTACCACTAAGTCATTTCAGTCATACCTCAGTCAAGTATGCCTTATTGTCTGTTGGTCCGTCCGTCTCTACTTGCGTTTCACAAAAAAAACACACTTGTTTTTTTTGAACCAACCCTGCCTTCCCCTACACAATTTTGCCTTTTAAAGTTATTTTTAGCCACAATTCACCATCCCACCCCGTCTCTTCATTCCAACTAGATTTTAGCACTTGCGTCTTCAAAGCCACAATTTTTTTTTAAATTAGTGACATGTTTTATCTCAATGCAGACGTTCGCTGATATGAACAACACAGTCTTTTGTCAATATCTTTCTTATTATCTGTCCGTCTGTATAAATGAAAGCATATTATTTCACTGCTCAAGATGGGCCATCCGGCCAGCTAGGTTTTATATTCCTAACATTATTATTAAGAAAAGTTACTTTTCAAATATTTTCTAGAATATTCTGGAATGCGTTGATCACTGCATTCAAATAAACGGGCTAAGATATCGCAAAAGCGTCCAAGAAATGACTGTGCCGTATAATATCCAAGGTCCCTTTTGTCGATTTCTGTACTTTATGTCAACTTGGGGAACGTGACTTTTTCCTCCTTTCCCCACCAATTTGCGTCCTTTTAGCCTCGCTAGTTTCAAGCACGCGGTCAGTCAGTTTTTTCCTTTTGATCTCCGTTCTCATCCCGTTCCGTTTTGCCGTCAAGTCTAACAATTTAATTTCCATGGCGGGTGATGACCCGCGGCGTGGGCGATCATGTATTCTAGCAGCTTACGCATTAGTTTTTATCCCTACGTTGTATCATTGGAGATATTTTAACGTTGTATCACGGTTAATTTTGTGACAATTCCCATAGGATATTTTTTCTGTGTTGGTTTTTTCAGCCAAAAATTTCTTTTCCGTCTGCTGTGACATTGCTGCCTGTAGTGTTAATGGTGTATCCCCTTTCGTGTTCCTAGGCTAATCTCTCTATACCAGCCTTTCTGATCTTCTTTATCCTGGAGGAACCCTTGAAATAAGTTTCTGGTCACAGGGAACCCTTGCATAAAAATGTTTTATCTACAGCACATTATACCTTGGTGTGATCAGTAAGTTGTAAATATAATAATCCAATACAAGTTTTATTTTTAACAACTGTATCCAAGTCGCATAGTCGTCTTTGTCACGGGTTGCCTCCCCTGTTCTCTGCAGTAGTGGTCCAACAGTGGCCAAAACTTAGAGTATATACTATGGGCCTTCAAAGGTGTCTACGTTCGCACAAGATTACTCTTGGCAGAGATGTAGATAGAAGGATAATGATGCTTCTACCTCGAAGGAGTATTCACAAGATATTTCAGATGGCAAGAACAATGCTGCATAGGGCAGAGCAATTGTTAACTTTAATATCTGACCCGCCACTTTTGTGAGGTCGGGTATGCAATTTAATTTTAGCTCGTTCAAGCTCCCACTCGGAATTACTTAGAGGAATTATTCTTATTATTTAGTACCTCGGGTTGAGAGTAATTAAAAAATTGACTGAGACATACAGATACAACACATTTAAAATGATTAAATCCAACTTTAAATTTGGATAGATATAAGTAACAAATTTGATAATCAATTAGGTTTTAACAGGTATTACAAATTTAATAATTCTTTAACAAAAATTTGTCATCATCATTTGATTTTAATGGGGATTAATATAAGGGGAAGTTTCACTTGGCAGCTTTTATTTGAAGTACACCTAGCTGCTGGGGTTTCTGCTTGTAAAATTTCTTTTCTTCTTTCCACTCTGTAAAGTGTCAGTCGGTGTGCTCTGTAAGGAAGAGTGGTGTGTTGTTGAGATCAGGCATGCTCCAGTCTACCGAGCTGTAAATGGGTAACTCACCCTAGTCCTGAGTTAGGGAAGGCAAAGGCTCCAGGGGAAGCAGGCCCTAAACTTGGTCACTTCAACCGACGCAGGATGGTGTATGTATGAAGTAGAAGTGTAGAGTGTGATTACCGCGAATGGTGTACTGTTCGTGTGCTGACCAATATAACCACTCATACACTTGTGTCTACAAGGCACCAATGCAGACTGCTGGAATCTTTGTTTACTCAATTTATTCAGACGTACACACTGGGACATACGAGTACATCATGGTATGTTGACATATCAATTTGTAGGTATACATAGCAGATCTGAAGTCATGACACATTCAGAAATAATGGGCAGTACAGCAAAAGTTCAATGTCATGATACATTATGGCCGCATCCCCCTATCTGACTAAACGCGTCAGTGAAGGCAGATCGATAAATAACTAAAGTTACTTGACGTCCATAGTTTGTAGTATATATTATGAAACCACGAAAGGGGGGTTTCTAGCAAGATTGAGATCTCCCTGTCACTGTCCGATAATAGGATAAATAATCTGTTCTCTTGGCAGTGATCAAAACATATGATGACCGAAATCTAACATGGCTGCCTCCCTGAGTTGTCGTTCACTCATTCATAGGAAGGAGAATATAAGCCAGAGTTAATTTATAATGGGTATATAAATGATTTCATAAATGTTTCCATACAGCTCTACGGTGATCAGGTTAATTCACGTAGCCATAACCGCTGTAGGAAAGTCTGTCATCTTCGTCGATACAAAACACGACCCTAGCGATACGAAGCACAATGTTCCATCTAGGTCGAATCGACATGAGATCATCAAAATAGGGTCTGGCAATACATGGAGTCCGAATTATACATTGTACCGTACCTTAGGAGAGTCTCTAACATAAACTATAGTAGAGATACCATCTCCTTTAGAAGAAAACCACTTCATGAATCATATTTCCTTAAGAATCTACCAGCCCTTTGAAAAGTGCGTACCCGCCATTATCACGGTACATCGGAACTCATCACGACTTGTCAAGACAACTCATACTTCCGCTAGACCGGAATAACAAGAATCTAGTCCCTCCTACCCATCCAAAATATACAATATAGGACTGATTCTACTTGTACTAATAATATGTAATACATATGAATTCAGGCCATAAACACAATAAGCAAATTAATATATTTTCTGGCCCTAAAAAATAAGTACAAACGTAAGCGCAATATCCTTGCGCCGGATCAATATCCAGAACGATTACTCCTATAATCAAAAGTGTGAATCAAACATGGATTCTCTCGCTTTTACCATAGACAGCATTTTCATACACAAATGAATGAATGTCTATATTTTTCCCATATTAAATAGCCATATCGATTTTTGTAATATGTGCGTCAAAATATGCACGCAACAGATTACCACACCCCTCGGGGAAAAAAAAATGGTACTTTTTTTTGAAATACATCTAGGAGCAACATACAATAGGCTCACAACGCACCAATACAATGCGCAGATGATAAGCATAAGTTTTATGACCTTAGAGAAAGTACTTCTCTAAGTATAAATATTTCCAGAGAGGTGTCACCAACGCATACTACAATATTAGCAATGACACAATTTCCACATTAGTTTATACATAAATTTCATCTAAGATATCTTAACATCATGATCATCAAAGACGAAAAACATTGAAAGATCAGCGGTGAATAAATATCAATGAACCGCTAAGTAGTGTTACAATCAATATATGATATATTACATATGTGTACACATTTCAACATAGAAACAACTGTATCAAAGTTGTATAACAGTTATGAATCATGTGGGCATCTAGACAAAATATCTGCCATCACATTTTCTGACCCACGGATAGCTCGCACCGAAAAATGAAATGGCTGTAGAGCAATCGCGTATCGCGTTGATCTCGCGCTCTTCAGATTTTTACTCTGAATAGCCGTAAGAGCTTTCTGGTCAGTTTCCACAATGAAATGCGCGCCCAGAAGAAATCTTTGCAGTTTAAGGATTGACCAAACCATAGCCAATAATTCACGGTCTAGGACCGAGTAATTCTTCTCTGCGGCATTTAATTTCCGAGAAATATACATCACAGGATGCAGAGTTCCAGAGTACTCTTGCATTAGTGCAGCTCCAATCCCGGTGGATGAAGCGTCACTACGAAGAATAAATGTCTTATCCTTAGAAGGCAATACTAGGATAGGTGAAGTAGAAAACATAGTTTTAACCTTATCCAAAGAGGATTGACATTCTTGAGTCCAATGGACTACATTAGGAGACCCTTTCTTTAGCAAGGAAGAAAGAGGTGACATAATGGAGGACAGATTCGGGATGAATCGTCCATAAAATTGTATTAGACCTAAGAGACTTCGTACTTGCTTTTTAGTCTTAGGAATAGAAATGTTAAGTATCTTACTTGTATTATGGTCTTCTGTTTTTAGGAACCCATGACCAACACGGTGTCCTAAGAAAGATATTTCGCTAAAACCAATACATGCTTTCGATGGTTTCGCTGTCAGGTTATGCTCGCGTAAGATAGACAATAGTTCATTTATACCATTATAGTGATCGTTCCAAGTATCACTGAAAAGACAGATGTCATCAAGATACGCAATGACATCTGAGCGATGAGATAGGATTCGACGCATCATGCGTACAAATGTTGCAGGGGCGTTCATAAGACCGAAAGGCATGAAATTCCATTGGAATAGACCCCTAGGCGTCGAAAAAGCAGTAAACGGTTTGGCGTGTTCGGATAGTGGAACTTGCCAATATCCCTTAGACAAATCGAGTTTAGTAAAGAAGTGAGAATTCGATAGTCTCGTAAGTAGCTCTTCTAGTAAAGGCATAGGTTCAGCATCGAATTTAGTCACTTGATTCAATTTGCGATAATCCACGCAAAGACGTATGTTATTGTCTTTTTTCCGTACTATAACCATCGGCGAAGAATATGCTGATGTGGATGGTTCAATAATTTTTAACTCTATCATCTCATCTAACTCTTTCTCTACCTGTGCTTGAAAATGTATCGGGATAGGATACGGTCTGACTCTTATAGGACTATGGTCAGTAAGAATAATGTCATGTTGAATGACATCAGTTTGACCAGGAATGTCAGTAAGGACATCCTGAAATTGTTCTAACATAGTAGAAACTTGTTTCTGCTCTCCTGGAGATAATTCTGGAGAAATTGCAACATCTTTCCATGATTCATTAGAGTGAAGAGGAATCATTGGAAAAGGTAAATTTACATCCGAGAAACTCGTTTCCTCATCCTGTATTACTGACAGAGATGAGTACTGTCCATGTTGGACTGGAAAATCGTCCGTTGCCTGGAAAACAGGTTGTAAATAATCAGGACGTTCATGGAATTCCGTGAGCATGTTGATGTGGAAGGTTTTACGCTTCCCGTCAATATCGACGATATAGTCAACATCGGAAACTTTTGATATTATATCGTACGGACCTTTCCAAGAAATGAGAAGTCTATTTTCCCTACAAGGTAGCAAGACAAATGCTTTGTCACCTGGACAAAGTTGTCGCAAACATCTCTTTTTATTGGCAAATTCCCTTGCCTTCTGTTTCGCAAATTCAGAAGAAGCAGTTGCCAATTTGCATGCTTCAATAATCTTGTGTCTAAGTGCGATGACATATTCATAAGAGGATTTTGTGTCATCGACAATATTATCAGCAGTTATAAGATCATGAAGTAAGGACATAGGACCTCGCGGTTTCGCGCCAAAGACAAGTTCAAAGGGAGAAAATCCTGTATGTTCGTTGGCGACCTCTCTATATGCAAAGAGAGCCGCGGGTAAAACCCTATCCCAATCCTGAGGATGATCTTCTGTTATCTTACCTAGTAGGTTTTTCAGAGTTCTATTCAAACGTTCCACCATCCCATTGGACATAGGATGATAAATACTACTCAGCGATCTCTCTATCTTCAGAGTCGACATTACTTGAGACATGGTATCCGATATGAGTTGGGTACCATGGTCGGATAATATTTCTGCTGGAAACCCCAGACGAGAAAATATTAACCAAAGAGCATCTGCGACATCAGCAGTAGTTATGCTCTTTAGAGGAACAGCCTCCGGCCAACGTGTGCACATATCAACACACGTCAAAATAAATTGGTGTCCTCTAGCAGACTTTATCTTAAATGGACCAATGATGTCTATCGCCATTTTTTGAAATGGCCGAATGGGAATGTCTGCAGCCTGAATAGGTGCATCATGGCGTGGACCTCTGGATTTAATCTCTTGACATACTTTACAAGATCGACAATAGATTCGTATGTCCTTATTCACAGCAGGCCAAAAGAAAGATTGAAGAACTCTAGCTTTAGTACGGGAAAAACCCATATGTCCAGCACACTGCGAATCATGAGCGTGCTGTAAGATTTTAACTCTCATATTTTTAGGCACAAGGATTTGAGAATGAATGGACTTAGCGGAGTCTTGTACCATACGTACAAGTACGCCATTCTTCATCGTAATCCAAGATTTACGATTTGTATCCTTATTCGGATCACCTTTTGTTGCCAGAGTAAAGAATTTCTTTAGAGTAGGATCATCTTCCTGCTGTTTGATAAAGGAATCGTGGGAAATCTCCAAGGGATCATCTTGGATCTGCGCATCATTATCTTCAGAATGTGAAGATTGTGGCATATTAAGAGCTTGAGCCCTAGTGATTACTGCATTAGCAGATTGCATATTAACATTTTCCCAATTAGAAATTTGCTGTGGAGTGCATTCTTTCACTCCATGAATGCGACCGATGATAAGATCAGCGATCGGATTCGGCAAGAGACATGCTTGCACCTCTCCTGTAAAGAAAGGCGTAGCAATATTGATAATGGCAGTGGAGTACTTCTCCAATGTGCCACCAAATGTTACACATTTGACTATATTGCCTGTAGCTCGAGAAGGATTTACGAGTGATTGCCTCACTCCAATGGTAGTGCACCCCGAATCGAAAAGAATTGATACCGGAGTACCATCTATTAGGCCCCTATTAAAGACAAGAGCACCCCTTCCATTATGCGCAATTGACGCATGGAGAGCGGGAAGCGGGTGACCGCAGCTTAAAGTAGACACTGTGGTTGGATCGAATAATGTTTTGCATTGCGAACACTCAGATGCTCTAGCAAAATCGAAAGCGGAATTTGCTACACTGTTGGAGTCTTTTTTATCATTATTCTGATTATCGGTGTCGTGGAACTCCTGTTGTGCAGAGTTAGCCTGGTAATAAGATTTACCATGTCTTTTGTGTTGTGATCTACCTCGGTTATAATTGTCTCTATAATTATTATTGCCTCTGTTATAACCCCTATTTGGGTTTGAATCATAATATTCATGATCATAATCATCATGCTCATTATATTGAGTATCCCTGTAATATTGTTTCTTTTGTCTCCATGAAGCACTTGGGTAGTTCCTATAGCTACTCCCTTTCCGAGAATTTCTAACATTATGGGTACCCCTCGCGTGTCGAGGACTATCAGCCCGATTCCAGTTCTTCGAAGAAGAACCTGATTTGAGTGGTTATCTTGGTTTTGATACTTATTCCAATTAACCTTTTTATCAAATTTATTTTTAGCTCCTTGGAATTTGTGTGAGTAATTCTGATTATATTCTGTTGCCGAAGCAACTGGCATACTCTCTTTAATGTTAGAGTTACTAAGAATCATGTCAGGGTGTGCCGTGGCATACTGGTCACAATATTCTTCCATTTGCTTTATTGTACCAGGTTTACGCTCATGTAAGAACTCTAGGAATGATTTATTTACAGAAGACATGACCTTGTCTCTTAGCAATAAATCCGTAAGACCATCAAATGTTTTCTCTGTTTTGGATAATTCAATCCATCGTGAAAGTGTAATTCGTGCTTTTGAGATGAAATCTGAGAATTCTACACCTACCTCAGGTCTCATTGTTTTAAACAAAAGACGGTAACCTTCCTCAGACAGCTGATATCTCTTTATCAAAGCTGCCCTAACAGCATCATAATTATCTTTGTCGGCCTCTTCAACAAAATATAACTTACTCAGAGACTCCCCTTTTAGATTTTCAGACAACTGATTCACATACTGTGATTTGTCAACATTATGAGATCGACAAGCCCGTTCAAATCTAGAAAGCCAAAATGTTATGTCATCACTGGTAGGGTTAAACGCTGGTACCTTGACCTTGTACACAAAGGGTTTACCATTACCACCAGATGCCTGATTAACATTACTCATACATGTCAATTTTAATTTCTCTAATTCAAACTCATGTTCTCTTATTGCTTTTCTCTCTTCAGCTTCTCTATCTAATCTTTTCTGTTCTGCAGCAGCAGCAGCTTCTAATTTTTTCTGTTCTGCAGCAGCAGCAACTTCTAATTTTTTCTGTTCTGCAGCAACTTCTAATTTTTTCTGTTCTGCATCAGCTTCTAATTTCTTCTGTTCTGCCTCAAATCTCCTTTCCTCCACTTGCATCTGCAATTTCTTAAGTTCAGCAGCAGTATCAGCTTCTTTTTCTAATCTTTTTTCTTCAGCTAGAGCTTTCCTTTCTTCTGCAGCAGCTTTTTTTTCTTCTATTTGAAGTTTTCTCTCCTCAGCCGCAGCTTTTTTTTCCTCAGCAGCAGCTTTTCTTTCTTCAACAGCAGCAGCAGTTTTTTTCTCTTCTGCAGCTAATGCTTTGTCATATTGAGCAACAGCCCATTGTTCTAAGTCTTTTCCAGTCTTATCAAGAGATTTTCCTTGTGCAATGAAATAATCTAATGTAGACATATTGTCTTCTTAAATCAGAAACCTGAAAAAGTAAATAAATTACCCTATTTCACTTTAATGGGAGACAAGTCTATACCATAGACTTAGTCTTAGTCCAAACTTGTATGGTTTATAATAACCAATGATAACTTGAGTACCTGTGGACAACAATAACTGTATCTCAAATACTGTGGGGACAAGCCTTACAAAGGTCTTGTATACCTCAATGTAATCAAAGATCACTTGAGTACCTGTGGAAAAAATATTTCCCTTTACCAATCACTTTGGGAGACAAGCCTTACAAAGGTCTTGTACATTTTGTTTTATAACAATAACAATCATAAAGTACTGATCTGTACTATACTATCAGTGTATACCACTATACGTCATATGTCAACTAAAGACATTACAAAGGACAAACAAGAAAAGACAATATGAACACATTTGCAGAGATCAAATTAAATTAAATAGGAGAAATGAAAAAAATGATCACAGAAACCGTGATGATAACTGCCATAATATAACAAGACAAATAACGCCACAGTGTATAAACATAAGGGTGTAAAAAACTGAAATGAAAGGAAAGATGAGACCTACAATTATACAAACAAATCAAACAAAACTAAGGAACACAAAATTATTAACAAAAACAACGAAGAAAAGAACACCTCATCACAACTAACAGAAATAGCAGCAAATTGTTGCTAACAAATTTCCAATTAAGAAAATGTGTACCTATAGAATACTAGTACCAGACCAATGTCACTCGGCATACCTTGTACTAGTCACACAGAACATAAACTAATTTAATACATAACAAATAACATGTAAGCATAAATAGCATATAGCATACAATATAATTTATGTCATGAATGGAATGTGTTGCAGGTATAGTGTTGTAAAGCAGGCACAGTTTATTTTAATACTAATAACTTGCCACTTTATTCAGTAATAGATTTAATTTTAAACTATTACACTGTCAATTTTTCTCTGTTGAGCATATGAAGATCCAACGATGAACTATGCACTTTATGTTCAACAACACTGTGATTCTTCTGTACGTTGAGAAATGTCAACAATACTGCTCCAGATATTTTCTACACTTGATACCACTGTCCTGTGTAATACTGTCTGTACAGCGAAAAACTGTCAACAAGCGCTGACCTAGATACAGCATCCTATCGGTAATACAGGTCAAGCTGACATCGACTGTATAGCTGTCCTACTGGTGTTGATGTGTTCAAACAAATGTTCTTTCAGCTGTAAACTGTGATTCTCAACACAAAACTGCGTAAGCTGGACCCAGGAATCTGGCTCGCCACTGTAAAGTTTCTTTTCTTCTTTCCACTCTGTAAAGTGTCAGTCTGTATGCTCTGTAAGGAAGAGTGGTGTGTTGTTGAGATCAGGCATGCTCCAGTCTACCCAGCTGTAAATGGGTAACTCACCCTAGTCCTGAGTTAGGGAAGGCAAAGGCTCCAGGGGAAGCAGGCCCTAAACTTGGTCACTTCAACCGACGCAGGATGGTGTATGTATGAAGTAGAAGTGTAGAGTGTGATTACCGCGAATGGTGTACTGTTCGTGTGCTGACCAATATAACCACTCATACACTTGTGTCTACAAGGCACCAATGCAGACTGCTGGAATCTTTGTTTACTCAATTTATTCAGACGTACACACTGGGACATACGAGTACATCATGGTATGTTGACATATCAATTTGTAGGTATACATAGCAGATCTGAAGTCATGACACATTCAGAAATAATGGGCAGTACATCAAAAGTTCAATGTCATGATACATTATGGCCGCATCCCCCTATCTGACTAAACGCGTCAGTGAAGGCAGATCGTAAAATAACTAAAGTTACTTGACGTCCATAGTTTGTAGTATATATTATGAAACCACGAAAGGGGGGTTTCTAGCAAGATTGAGATCTCCCTGTCACTGTCCGATAATAGGATAAATAATCTGTTCTCTTGGCAGTGATCAAAACATATGATGACCGAAATCTAACATGGCTGCCTCCCTGAGTTGTCGTTCACTCATTCATAGGAAGGAGAATATAAGCCAGAGTTAATTTATAATGGGTATATAAATGATTTCATAAATGTTTCCATACAGCTCTACGGTGATCAGGTTAATTCACGTAGCCATAACCGCTGCAGGAAAGTCTGTCATCTTCGTCGATACAAAACACGACCCTAGCGATACGAAGCACAATGTTCCATCTAGGTCGAATCGACATGAGATCATCAAAATAGGGTCTGGCAATACATGGAGTCCGAATTATACATTGTACCGTACCTTAGGAGAGTCTCTAACATAAACTATAGTAGAGATACCATCTCCTTTAGAAGAAAACCACTTCATGAATCATATTTCCTTAAGAATCTACCAGCCCTTTGAAAAGTGCGTACCCGCCATTATCACGGTACATCGGAACTCATCACGACTTGTCAAGACAACTCATACTTCCGCTAGACCGGAATAACAAGAATCTAGTCCCTCCTACCCATCCAAAATATACAATATAGGACTGATTCTACTTGTACTAATAATATGTAATACATATGAATTCAGGCCATAAACACAATAAGCAAATTAATATATTTTCTGGCCCTAAAAAATAAGTACAAACGTAAGCGCAATATCCTTGCGCCGGATCAATATCCAGAACGATTACTCCTATAATCAAAAGTGTGAATCAAACATGGATTCTCTCGCTTTTACCATAGACAGCATTTTCATACACAAATGAATGAATGTCTATATTTTTCCCATATTAAATAGCCATATCGATTTTTGTAATATGTGCGTCAAAATATGCACGCAACACTGCTCCTGCTGGTTTTTGGTTCTTCGCAGATAGAGGACTGGATCACTCACGTCCCTGGTCAGGGTTGTAGGGCGCAACATGTTCACAGAAGCTTCAGGGAGTGTCTACGAAGTTGGTACCGCGTCTCTAAAACCCGTCTGATGATGGTGCCTAGCGTCGACTTCAGGCCACTTACAAGGTATACCCTCACTTGTTCCAGAGATAACACCCTCAACTGGTACCACCAACTAGTATGGCAAAAGAAGAGAAACAAATACCCTCCTGAGTATTGAGTTTCCCGACACATACTTACGTGTCCCCATCTTCCTATTCCACCATCCCATCTACCTTCATAACTTTTACCATCTGTGAAAATTAATCTTAATCCCAGTCGGCGAAAACGTATCTTTACATTTAAAATGAATAGTTTTATATTTAACTTTAGTTGAAAATGTTAACAATATAGTTTGAATACGCTTACATTTACATCGGTTGAAAAGTTTGTAAACTTCCACTACAGTTAGAGTGAATATGTTTTGCATTTACACTGGTTGAAAAGGTTCTAACTTTCATTATATTTAGATTGAATATGTTTTACATTCACACTGGTTGAAAAGGTTAATAATATGAGTATAACAATTATGTACATCATTTCTTTCATCATTCTCTTCCTGCTCCATATGGAACATGAGACTACCTCTGCTTTTTGTTTTTTATAAGAAACTCGCAATAAAGAAGTCACCAGCCCTGGCAGTGGTGGTTCATGAAATCATCATTCTATATGCTGAGATTGCCAGCCTCAAATGACTTGGACATCCATTAGCAATTTTCACATATTAATATTCACATGTCAATATATACGTATTAGCTCACATGTTAATAATGAATAACATATAGAATTCAAAATGTACAACCTACGCCAATCTTTAGACGCACAGCCTGCTGGCTCAGAGAAATAAAGGCACTTGTAGAAGCCTCTTACACTTGGTCTGGGGTGTTGTTACTTTAGCAATAAGTTCCCACTTTGACTTGTGTTTAATCATTAATATGCTGCAGCTGCCTTTATAATGTCCTTGAATTTAAGCCAGAGGGTTTCCTGGTTATAAGGCTGTTCTTCTGTGTTTCTCCCTGCTGTAGAAATAAGCCCCTGATATATGGTGTTAACTTCTGGCTCTCTCAGCGCGTTGGTATTAATGCTCATTTCTCTTGTTCGTTTACTTAGCTTCTTGCTTTTTAGGCCGAGCAACTCTTTCAGTTGTTCTTTCAATTGTTAAGAGGTACTGATCACTTCCAATATCTGGCCTTCTCCAGACTCTAGCATCCTGGACATACTTGAATGAGTTCTTCCAAACTATGGCACTGATTTCTCATTCTTTGTTGGTTCACGTCCAGTGTATGCATATATGAGTTTATGGGGGGACCTTTGTGTTTGTAAGGATCAGGTTTCTCTCAGTGCTGAATCTAAGGAGTCGCTTTCCATTGTCATTAAGTGTATCTTCTTCATACCTTCCAATAACTCCACTCCATCTAGCATGGTCATTTCCAACTCTAGCATTTAAATCTCCGTGCTGGATAATTTCATCCAAGCAGTCGTCCACAGTCTTTTGGAGCAACTCGAAGAATTCTTCCTTGACCTCTACTCGCTCATCTTCATTTGGCACATACACAATGACAAAGCAAACAGGTGATTGACCTGTTGTGCCTTTCCATGATGGAGGGGCTGCCTTCTTACAGCTTCTATGCAGGCCGCCCTCCTCCTTTTTCAACAGGGATTGGGACCAGCCTAGGAATCTTCATGCCACATGTAAGGTAATTTGTTGTGTATTTTAAACACATTCGCAGTTTATCTCCCGATTATCAATACAAGAAGTAGGTTGGCAAAGCTTTATTGAGAGACAGCCGCGGCCCGTGTTTGTTTTTAACCCAAGTAGGGCAGTGTTATCTTTATGGCTCCAGATGAGGGTGTTAATGTTATCTCCTACCTAGTCAGTAATCATAACAGCAAAACAAAACCTGAGTCGTTGCCTGCAAATTATGAGAGAAGGGACGGGCACAGGAGAGAAGCAGACAAGTAAAACACAATCAAATGAAAAGCACGGGCATTTCGCCAAAGGCTTAAATACTTCTAAAGTGGACCTCCTATACTTTTTTAAAATTATGTAACATCGCAAAAGTTCTGACCATAAAAGGAATTTATATTTCCGAGCTTTAAAATTTGGCAATGCTTTTAAATTTAATAAAAGTTATGTTTTTACCGTTACAATAATTACATTCCTTGATTTAAACAAAATCTCCCGCTACTTACAATTAACGATAAAAAGTCGACACTTTCTGAAAAAACGATTTCGATCACACAAAACAGCCGGTGTTAACACACTGCGTTAAATCTTAAATATTAAATCCGTTAATAAAACAGAGAGTTCTAAGATTCTTTTTTTCATTCGTAAATACTGTGTGCAAGTGTCGTTTTCCGGTTGGTCTGATGCAATACTTACTAGAAGAAAGAGGTGATTAAACGTAATATTATTTTTGGTTAGAGAAAGAACTGGGCGTCTTATCAAACATGCTCTGTTCAACAACAGTGAAATCTCACCACTTACCTATCCACTGATTATTTTCATTAGTTCTAGATTGTGGATATTGTCATACCATTCCCATCATTGTATTCTGCGCCCATTTATGAGAGCCTGTAACTTTCTGGTTGTCGTTTTTGTTGTTCTCCGTGTTTCAGAACTATCCAATATGGCTGTCTTGATATTTAGTTGAAGTGAATATATTTATAACCCCTCATCGACTTCAGACTTTACATTAGCGATGTCAGGGTTAGAGATACGCAGCTTGATTATAGTGCAGCAAAAATATCCTCAGGGTTTAGACATCTTGTGAGGTTGAATCCCCACGATAAACAAGCAGCTATTTATGGAAATATCGGGCATCGCTGACAATAGATACATTTAAACGTAGATGTGAATATTGTTACGTGCTTTCTATAGTCAATGATAAGAGATAGCCATAACCAATAATATGTTTAGCTATAAATGCATGTGGCGAGATGGATGTTACATAATAAGATAGTTCCCAGAACTGGAGAAGCGAACTGGTGAATTAACGGTAGGGATAGCACAGGACAAATCAAGTAGATAACTGCACAGTTCTAGATGGTAGAGCTGTAGAGGAGAGCTGTCAAGTCAGTAAGTTCTAGATGGTAGAGCTGTAGAGAAGAGCTGTCAAGTCAGTAAGTTCTAGATGGTAGAGCTGTAGAGGAGAGCTGTCAAGTCAGTAAGTTCTAGATGGTAGAGCTGTAGAGGAGAGCTGTCAAGTTAGTAAGTTCTAGATGGTAGAGCTGTAGAGGAGAGCTGTCAAGTCAGTAAGTTCTAGATGGTAGAGCTGTAGAGGAGAGCTGTCAAGTCAGTAAGTTCTAGATGGTAGAGCTGTAGAGGAGAGCTGTTAAGTCAGTAAGTTCTAGATGGTAGAGCTGTAGAGGAGAGCTGTCAAGTCAGTAAGTTCTAGATGGTAGAGCTGTAGAGGAGAGCTGTCAAGTCAGTAAGTTCTAGATGGTAGAGCTGTAGAGGAGAGCTGTCAAGTCAGTAAGTTCTAGATGGTAGAGCTGTAGAGGAGAGCTGTCAAGTCAGTAAGTTCTAGATGGTAGAGCTGTAGAGGAGAGCTGTCAAGTAAGTCAATTTCTCGCTAGACCAATCCTATGTCTCTATTAATAGTTGATGTGAAAGCAGCTCATTAATCACTCCCTCCTATTTAAATATCAAATATTCTTTTGAATAAACACAAGAAAAAAAATTGCGAACTGTAACTGGAATTAAAGTAATAACTGCAATTTATAAAATAATCAATACATTTTCTTCTTCTTCTTCTGTCCTTAGCCACAGACTGTCAAAGCAGTCAGTGGCCATTACGCCTAGTGGCGTCTTAGGGCAACAGCAGATAGGTTTTCTTTGCCATTGTTTCCCATCACGCCTAGTGGCGTCTTTAGGGCAACGGCAAATCAACCCATTTGCTGTTGTTTCCGTAATCGAAGTGACTGGCAACGGGTGATCAGCCCGTTGTGATATATATATATATATATATATATATATATATATATATATATATATATATATATATATATATATATATATATATATATATATATATATATATATATATATATATATATATATATATATAACTTTTACTCCAAATTCTCCCAAAGCTTCCATTTCCTTTACTGTTACACTAGCTAGTCCAGGCGCTTTGCCTTTCTTCATGTGGCGCATGGCATCCTTTACCTCTGCCACAAGTATTAGAGGTCCTTCACAACTCGTCGTTAAAATCTGGTCTTTCATCATCATACAGCTCCTTGGTGTATTCTGTCCACCTTTCTATCATGTTCTCATGACCCATTAACAATGCTCCTTCTTTTTATTTCCAACAGCCAGTGGTTGTTTGTGTCCTTCTGTCTGTTAACTCATTTATTTGCTTTCACAAAGTTTGTGTCTTTTCTGTTATGCACTTCAAGCTCTCTGCACTTCTGGTTTAGCCATGCTTCTTTTGCTGTTTTACATTTGTTTACTATTTCCTTATTTAGTCTGTCATATTCTTCATTGTCTTGCTTCTTCTTCCTTCTTGCATCCATCAGTTTTAAAATTTCATCTGTCATCCACTTCGTCTTTGCAGTCCTCTTTACTTCTGGTACGATTTCTTTTGATTTTTGATGTATTGATTTCTTCAGCATTTCCCACTGTTTATCTATACTCTGTATATTTTCTAATGCATTGTACCTATTCTGTATTGTACCGTTGTATTTTTCACTCATTTCCTTATCTGATTTAAGTAAGGCTAAGTTTAATTTGATGTTGTTTGAAGCTCGCTTTACTTTCTTCAATTTTATTCTAAGTTTTCCTATTACTGGTACATGATCGCTGTTGCAGTCTGCTCCTGGCCTAGTTTTCACAGATTTCAAACTGTTTCTAAATCTCCTGCATATTAGTATGTAGTCAATATGGTTATGAACAGTGTTCCCTGGACATTTCCACGTCCAAAGGTGTCTAGGATGCTGCTTAGAACAGGAGTTTCCTACTATCATATCATGTGTTCTTGCCCACTCTATCAGTCTGTCACCTCTCTCATTTCTTTCTCCCAGGCCATAACCACCAGTCACATCATCAACTTTTTCATTTCCAACCTTTGCATTGAAGTCTCCAAGTATAACAGTTGTCTCATGAAATTTACACTGAGTCATTGCCATATTAAGTTCATTGTAAAATATGTCAAATTCGTCTTCTGTACTATCTGCTTTTGGGGCATATATATGTGAAATATTGATATCAGTTGGTCTGCCACTCAGTTTAACTAACAGAACTCGATCTGATATTGTTCAAAATCCCTTTACTGTTCTTGCTCTTTCTGCATCTAATATTATGCCTACTCCTCTTTCTTGTTTATTTCCTACGGTAATAAATTATTTTCTAGTAGTCAGAATATATTTCACTTGTTCCGGTATATCGCATTTCACATAGCCCAAACACATTTACATTCATTCTTTCCATTTTCATCTTGATTTGGTGTAGAAGTGATAACAAAACTCTTAAATTACATTTACAACAGTGGTCAAATACCCAATGATCTGATACAATCCTTATTCATAGCTTTGCCAAAGAAACCTGGAACAATAAAATGTGAAGAACATCGCACCATTAATCTTATGAGTCATGTGACCAAAATATTATTACTAATTATCATGAGAAGAGTGAGAAATAGAATTAAACCAGAAATCAGTGATATACAGTGTGGATTTGTAGAAGGTAAAGGCACAAACCATGCTATATTTATTAGAACATTAATAGACAGAGCCATAGAGGTCAAGACAGATTTTGTTCCAGCAAGTTGGTGCACCATCCCACTGGAGGACGAGCTGTTCCTCAGTTCCTTGGCGAAACATTTCTAAATAGGTGGATTGGAAGGGGCCAACTCGTTTTCCCGATATCACTCCCTTGTATTCTTTTCTCCACTGGGGATATGTTAAAGATAACGTTTGTAAGACTAAAGTTCGGAGCACCAAAAAGAATCACTGACACCATTACCACCGTTGATGAAGCGATGTTAGAGCGAACATGGATGGTAATTGAATACCGTCTCGATGTGCTTCTTGCGACACATGGTGCCCATGTAGAAGTTTGCTAAATTATGTGAAACAAAAAAAAAACTTTTGTAATGTTCATTTTAATATGCAACAAATAGCACTGAGGTGTCTGTTAATCGTTTTAAATAACTTTTCAAAGTTGTACGGAGACTTTGTAGATACCGTATATACTGTATGTATATATATATATATATAATCGTATATATCAAGAAAACGGAGCATGCCAAGAAGGTGAATCATAAGAAAACATTTACAAAACACTTGAAAAAGGAGAAGCTTTTTAAGATGTCTATGTGGCAGAAACAGGAGAGCATAATAATGTCATTACTTAGAAAGCTAAAGGTATAGCTGCATTTACTGACATTGAGGCTTGGTCAGTTGGGGTTTTATATATATATATATATATATATACTGAAGCACATTAAAAACGCACCACCTGTATAATCCAGGAACAGAGTGTGAAATGTAAATATAAGTGTTTACAAGTTTACATATTTGGAATCTTTATTCATTTTCCTATGAATCCATGCTGGTCATTAATTTGTACATTTGATTGTTATGAAATTCATTACATTCTGTGCAGGCAAGGGAGAAAACCAAAAATGCAACCAATAAAAAAATTCATTCACACTATCCTCAGTATCTGGTATGTCCACCGTGTGCTTGCAAACAAGCTTGGCAGCGGCTCCGCATGGAACGCACAAGTCTCTGAATGAAATTCAGGGGAATCAAGTCCCATTCACGTGTAAGAGCAGCTTCGAGCTGTTGCAGATTAGCTGGAGAATCTTGCTTGTAGACTCTGCGTCCAAGCTCGTCCAAACATGTTCTATAGAGGACATGTCTGGTGATAGGGCAGGCCAATCAATCGTCACAATGTTCTGCTGCTGTAGATATTGCTGCGAAATGCATGCGGTGTGCGCACGTGCGTTATCCTGCTGGAGAAGCTGCAAGTCTGGATAATTTGTGAACGCACGAGCAACCAATGCATCCAGAACCTCATCTCGATATGTCACAGCATTAACATTTCCACGGAAGACGTAAAGAGGCAAGCGATGGTGAATCCTCCCCAAATGTGAATACTGCCACCTCCAAATCGGTTGTGCTGACGAACACAGCAATCTGCAAAGCGCTCTCCACACCGTCGCCAAATCCGCATACGTCCATCAGCAAAGGATATGTTGAATCTGCTCTCGTCTGTGAATAGGACAGCATTCCACTGCAGTCTAGTCCATCTGACATGTTGCTCTACCCATTGCAGGCGCTGCTGACGATGTCTGTGAGTCAAGTTTGGCCCAACATAAGGTCGTCTTGCAGTAAGGCTTGTATCTCTGAGTCGTCGTATGACTGTCATTCGAGAGACTTGCCCACGTCTACGCACTATTGCTCTTGCTGTTTGACTTGCCGGGAGAGAACGATTCCTTAGGTGACTCAGCACAATATGACGATCTTGCGCAGGGGTAGTAACTCGTGGTTGGCCACTCCGAAGTCTATCCCGGGCACCGCCAGTGGTTCCGTAACGTTCATTGAGACGTACAATAGTGCTGTGGTGGCAATTCATCCTTCTGGCAATGGCCCGCGAGCTCATTCCGGTCTCCAACATACCAATGGCTCGTTGGCGGTCGTTTTCAGATAGTCGTGGCATTTCAAGCACATGTACTGGGTGTTTTGTCTCAACGGCCTTTTTATACCGAGTATACTGCCACAACGCGTACACATTTTCAGGATCATAGCTGTTGGGAATCGTGTTGCACGTGTAACTTTCATTGTTTTCATATAGTCTGTACACAAACCCGTGGGTTGAATCATGCACTTTCCATTCCAGCAGCCATTCGCTCTCTACCTCATGACAAACACGGGGAAAATCCATTCCCACACTCTTTTTTCCAGCTTCTCGGCATCAGTATATATAATAGTGGTGCGTTTTTAATGTGCTTCAGTAAGTATATATATATATATATATATATATATATATATATATATATATATATATATATATATATATATATATATATATATATATATATATATATATATATATATATATAATGTCACAAATTTAATGAATGTAAAGAAAATAGTATTTCTGTTCTGCCTTATATCATCATAGTTTGGCTGTAGGTGACGTTTAGTTTTATTCCTCAATTTAACTTATCTTTCTTTAGTTTTTCCTTCTACAGTTACTTCTGTAGATGGATACTCTGTTGACATCCTGAGGGATTATATTCACCTGGACGGATAGGCGCGATGCTACTGCCAGACAATGCAGCGTTGGTCCTTTACTTACACACTGCAGTCTGTTATTTACTTCATCCGCATCTTTGATGTGTGTCCCACTCTGCTGATCACATCATCCTTACTGAGGCAATGGGCAAGAAAATATAGGTCAAACACCATATTCTGAATATGCCTAAGTGGGCGTATAACGGGACCTTTACCTGTTTTTACCGCTCTGGCATAGAAATCTGATCATAATCACCAGACTATGGTATATAAGGTCTACAACAAAGACACCCCTCCGATGATAACTGGCCACTATGGATTAGAATCCTCATTTTGACAAGACAGTCATGAGACCGTGGTCATTTCAATCAACGGAGTACGTCATTCAAACAACAAAACACCTCGAAAGACTATAGACATAATTTTAGAATTTTTTTAAATTCTGTCGTAATCAATTTCCTTTGGTCTTTATTTTGCGAAAATTGTTTCTCTTTATAAAAATGTGTTATGTATCTTATCGAAGAAGAAGGAAAATAAGGTGAAGTGTACACAGCACTTAAAAGCTTAAGCCCTAGAAAAGACTTCAACCTTTTATTGCTAGCACTGTGTAGTCCTGATAAGGACTCTAGCTACGGAAAAGTTGTTCACGATTGTATCAGGTTATATTCAGCTGGAGGCCAACTTCAGTTATCAGCATAGTTTTAGGAGTACCAAGATAAGACACAAGCATGTAAATTAAAGTCAATCATAACATTAATGTTAAATATTACATCAAATTACATGACACTAAGTTACTTTATAAACTTAACGGTCGATACATTTTTAACATACCCTTCTCTTAGCTGTATGACGTGGCGTGTGGCTTCTTACTCGTGTGGGTCAGTCTGCTAGACGTCTTCTCAGCTATAAGATGTTGAAGTGGATTTTTGGGAGTCCAGAATTGAGTCTGAAGTGGGCTTATATACAGTTTTCCTGTCAGTATGATTTGATTGAGCCTGTGTGATTGGATTCCCTCTCTCATTTCGGTTGGTTTAATCTGTGTCTGGTTGGATCTCACACTATCATTCCGATTGGTTTCTTCTTTTCACATCCTCTGTGTATGCTCTGCTTTCTTTTGGCAATGTTGATTGGTGCCTCTTGTTTCAACTCTGCATAACTAGGTAATTCCCCGTTATGAATTGACAGAAAAAAATTATATTACGATTAATCATAAAGATACTTAATTACGGGGAAATTTCCAAAGTGTTTTCGCCTCGTCTCCCAACAGTGCCTATGTTTTTAGACAGGGATGATGATAATATTCTTGTAATATGATCAAAGCTTCAAGAATTACGGTCGTTTAGACTTGAAGACCTGTACAGCTACAAGGTTTATAAAAAAAAAAGTATTACTTGCATCCTGTATCGGTCATCATCATCTCATTTTTCGCTCCTTATAAAGCATACAGACACCTTTGCCGATGACCTCTTGAGGGAAACCACGGCTAAACACATGGTCTAGTTTTTGTGTGGGGGTCAGATTTCTGTTGATTTTCATGCTTTAAAATGCTTTCCTCTTCTCATAACACGTCCAAAGAAGGTGAGTTGCCTTCTTATAATATGAACACCAAGCCCTTTTTTAAAGGACATCCTCATTATTCTTCTTGACTTTGTATGGTTATCGTAACATTCTTAACGTTTATCTCTATCTTATTTTTCTTTCCTTAATCTTATTGATATGCGCAGTGGTATTATATGCTACTATTATATGGTTACTGTTTTAGCATTGTTATAATTTGCAAACAGATAACCAACTTACAAATCTCTTCAGGACCTCACACATGATGTATGTGAAATAAATAATAAACTACAGCAATTACTATGCTAGCACCAACTCACTACAAACAAATGTACATAATGTAGAACCTTTTCCAAGCAGAGTGTCTTTTTCTTATATGTTACGGTTTAGTATATTTGAAATGTAGCGAAACTGGACAGTGTGAAATTGCAATTTGTTTATCCTGTTTTGTTTTTTTTTTAATTTTATTATTGGAATAAGACACAGACATTCCCTGCATTGGGAATTATTCCTGCGTTCAAAACATTCTGCTAAGTTGGATCACATAATTCCTGCTGTACTTCTTGTTTATTTTTCAGAATTGCAAAGCTGAAATTGTTATGTCATTAGTATTTTTTTTTCCGTTGAGGAAAATTTCTTTTTAAATAAAATATACTGTGTTAAGTCCTGGGCGGGTCTACACGTAAAAGAATTCGACGTACCTGAAAGAACGCGAACTATGTTCAAATCAAGGAGGAGCTAAATTGACAGTACCAAGTTGTGCACATTCGGACAGGGTAGCTCTAACGTGAATTAACTGATAGGAAAGCTCCAAAACAATCGTATAACGATTGTCGTGAAGGTGCGGATCAAAGAAAAAAGAGAAAAAGAACAAAAGAAGGAGAAAGAGAAACAGAGAAAGAGCGTGTGTGTGTGTGTGCGCGCGCGCGCGCGTGTGTGTGTGTGTGTGTGTGAGAGAGAAAGAGAGAGAGAGAGAGAGAGAGAGAGAGAGAGAGAGAGAGAGAGAGAAGGGGGGGGGGGGGGGACAAAAAATACAGAGAAAACGGAAGGACGAAGGATTGTTGTTGTTGTAAAGTAGAGCACTTGAGCTTGTCGCTCTTTCGCAGCCAATGCCAAATTAAAGAATCCTTTGTATTATGTACTCTGTAGATCTAGGCTTTTCCTGTGACTTTTCTGCCATTCCGAAAGGTATTGAGTTCGAGTCATGCGATCCATTTTCCGTCTCCGGCATTATATCCTGGCTCAGCGTGCATTTAAATGAGCATCACATCTGGTTTCACGTCAGAACGGGAGAGGGGCGTTGCTCAGTACATTCCTCGCCATGCATTGTGGCTCTGCAAATATGCAGGGATAAAGTTCTGAGATTTGGTTCTGGGCTCTCCCAAATAATTGTCACTGTCACGGATTGCCTCCCCTGCTTCGCAGTAGTGGTCCAACAATGGCCAAAACTCAAGAGTATCTAAACTGGGTCGTCAAAGGTGTTTACCTTCGCACAAGATTACTCTTGGCAGAGAAGTACTGTAGATAGAAGTGTAATAACGCTATCTGAAGGGAGTATTCACAAGATAATTCAGAAGTCAAGAACCATGCGGCATAAGGCTGAGCAATGGTTAACTTATATCTGTCCGTCGCCTTTTGTGAATGATTTAAGCAATGGTTTTTAGCCCGTTCAAGCAATCAAAGCGCTATATGACAATGCAAGATGTTGTGTTAGAACAAATAAAGGGAATACCGAATGGTTTACAGTAGAAACAGGGGTGAAACAAGGCTGTATTATGTCACCACTACTTTTTGGAATAGCTATTGATTGGGTTAAGAGAAACTATACCCACAATGAACAATTAGGTATAAAATGGACAAATGGAAAATTCCTGGGGGACCTGGATTTCGCAGATGATTTAGCATTCTTAAGTTCAACACCCAGACAATCCCAAGAAGCAGTAAATAATTTGTGTCATCTCTCGGTTAAAATAGGTCTCCAAATAAATGCCTCTAAAACTAAAGCTATGAACTTTTCTAACGAGACCTTTGATATCATCTTGAACGGGGAAAAACTACAGAAAGTTGAAAGTTTCAATTATTTAGGCAGTAAAATGACTCAGGATGGTGACACAACAAGAGAAATCCATACTAGAATTGCTTTGGCAGCTAGCGCCTTCAATAGATTATCTAACATTTGGAAATTACGATCATTGAATATACATACCAAGCTTCGTCTGTTTAATTCAAATGTTATCTCAGTGTTAACATACGGCTGTGAGAGTTGGAAAATAACAAAATCATTGGAGAACAAGCTGAATACATTCGAGAACAAATGTCTTAGAAAACTCAAGAACATCAGTTGGAAAGAATTCAAGACTAATCAACAAATAAGAGAAGACTCTAGGCAGAAATATGTCTCCGACTATATAAGGAAAAGACGATGGTCATATATCGGTCATGTCCTACGAATGCAAAACAACAGAATACCACTACAGGCGCTCACTTGGGTTCCTGAGGGTAAGAGGAAAAAAGGAAGACCAAAAGAAACACTCAGAAGAACAATAATAAGAGAAGGAAGAACGTTGGGCCTAAATAATGTGCAAGAGCTAAGAGGAGTGGCGTCACAACGAACAACCTGGAGAGCACTGGTTTCTGCCTTATGCGCCGTGTTTGGTGCTTAAAGAATTTATTATTATTAAGTCTCCAGCTGAGTTAATTCAGCGAATTCCTCTTATAATGGTATAGCTCTGTTTAGAGGTAAATATATTGTCTAGGTATATACATATATATATATATATATATATATATATATATATATATATATATATATATATATATATATATATATATATACATATATATATACATATATATATACGTATATATATATACGTATATATATATGTATATATATTATATATATATATATAGATATATATATATATATATATATATATATATATATATATATATATAATATTCTGGCTCATAAGTTTGCTTTCATACATATAAAAACCTGAAGAGACTATGATTGTTTCGTTTTAAAACAACATGTAACAATTTTAATAATGAATTAGTCTTTAACAGTTAAAATAAATATGGAAAGATTGGTGAAATTTGGCTAAAATACAAGTTTTCGTCAAAGAGACGTAAGTGAGGATTTATCCAAATCCGTTGCTTTCGCCTATTTTACACGAAAACTTAACTCTAGGTGAGTCCTGTAGCCGTGGTTTCCGTCACTTCTTTTTAGTGTGCACTTCTCCACATACTAGCGGCCTCGTAACGTTAGTACTTCAAACCGTCTGATGCTTGTAACCACGTACTTTTGAAAAAATAGACAAACAAATGCCTCTGCTAAGTACACTGAGTTGGAAGCTTAACAGGTGCATCCTCTCGTTGTCAACCCACCAATGTTAATCTCTCAGAAGAATTAAATTCTTGAGTATACACAGTGCAACTCAGGAAATATGAATAAATGTCACCAATATTCCTCCGGGTATTAACTGGGAAAATGTGTCTGGACAGCGCGAATAATGATTTGTGCCTGAACTAACATTAACAAGTTACATATATCTCACAAAACGATATGCTACACTTGAGGCACATGTGATGTAATCATCACTCAACACTGCTCCAGTCGTAGTCTGGGATCCCCTCTGCTGTCTGATTTTCCGCACGACTAGCCAGAAGAAATCCCCAGCGCTTGCTGTAGTGGTTTATGAATATTCTATTTTCGTATTTTGGGGTTGCCAGCCTCAAATATGTAACCACTTAGCAAGAAAACATGTTAATTCCCATTTGTTAAACAAATGTTCACAACTTACCCCAAATTGGGTTATACACGATCTCCTCGCACAGTTTTCGGATGGACACGAGCAATTTCGGTGCATATGGTCTCGAATCAATTTCGTCTGAGAAATTTTGAATCCCTTCTTATCACGGGTGATCTGCGATACACTTGGCCTGGGAAACTAGTAATTCCTCTTCGGCGGGTGTTCTGCGATACACTTGGTCTGGGAAAGTTTCTCTGATGACGGGTGATCCAATTCCTAGGTTTCCATTCTTGATATTTAAAGTCCTGGTCCCTCAAGTTTTTCAGTCTCTGTATTTATAAAGGCGGGCTTACTTTTTAAGGTTTTAAGTTTCCCAAATACTTCGATCTGTCACATATAAATACGGAATTCTAGGTCCGATCCTTCTCTTTCTGGCTTTTTGGGAGTTGCTCGTTTGAAGTTGCGAAGCTGTCTGTTCGGTGTCTCTGAGTTGGCTAGACTTTATTTTCAGTTTCCAGTTCAAATCACAAATTGTACTTCTTGGCTAACTTATCAGTGAGATTCATTGTATATTCCAGCTCTCACTTCAATCCAATCGTATGCTCTTTTCGCACTACGTGGGTTGAGGTGTTTAAATTCATAATTTCCCCCGCGTGTTTAAAATATTAAATTTAATATTCCCACGCCTGACCTTTTTATAATAAGACGTAATATTTCCGGTGACATCTTGTGCACTCTCACAAACAATTGTGTGAACTGATTACCTGTCGAAGTGCCTTCCGTCAAGATTGTTTACCCAGACGAATTATCTGTGATAATGATACAGACATGGGCCAGCGGATGCGATAATCTAATTATCACCCATCATTCAGACGGCTTTCTTTGCGTGTTTATTTACCCGTCTTGGGTAAACACCGTCATCAGCTTTTCACCTGGGGTCAAATGTTGGACCGATACGTTTCAAAGGGTGGTCAGACTGAGAGAATAAGATAAACGGATTACCGCTGACCGGTGATAATGACCGAGTACTGTTACAATAATACCCCAGTTCACCTGGCGGAACGTAAATAAGTCTGAGGAGTGGTAAAGCAAAAATGTAAGAGATAAAGATAGTCCCATAGCAGATACTTCCGTAGGGGAGTGGGGTGTTAGAGACTTCACCCTACTAGATTCAGCATAGAGCAAAATAATGAATGGAAGGGCAAAATTTTGCCATATAATAAGCGATCGGAGAGAAAAAATAAGAAGAAGAAAGGATACTGCTGTAGGGCTGAAGATGTAAGAGATCACACAAAAGAGCATGTTCAGACGTTCTGTGACAGTCACGTCCTGCACAGAGCAACAACCCAGCTCTCCCCACATGCCACTTATTCATTAGGAGAACCTGCAGCACACAGCCAACCAGGTAAAGGCCAGAGTCAAGTCTGAGGCTCAGATTTTAGTGTGCATTGCTGGGTTCTTAACCTGCTTCCCACACGAGGAATCGTTGCTAGTTGATCCCTGGAGCACTGTCCAGGCAACTCGAAGTTTGCTTTTTTCTAGGATGCACCACGAGGAGGTGCTTCAGGGCTTTGGTTAGAGACTTAACCTTGAAATACATGCAAAAGCGGCTTGCATTTAGAGATAGATCCAACTCTGGAATTCACGCAAGAGCAGCGTGCATTCAGAGATAGATCTAACTCTGGAATACCTGCAAGAGATGCATGCATTCAGGGATAGATCTAACTCTGGAATACCTGCAAGAGCAGCATGCATTCTTAAGATAGATATAACTCTAGAATACTCGCAAAAGCAGCATGCTTTCAGAGATCTAACGCGGGAAGTCACGCAAGATCAGCGTAGGATGAATGATAAAGAGCGGATCTCGCGTCAGTGTTCTAACTGTAACTTCACTTTGCAGATACTGCTTTCTTTTGGGAATGTATATTGTGAATTCTTCTCTGAAGGGCCTGTTCTTCGTCTTCGATGGCATTTCTGTTCTATTTTGTATTAGTTTTTTTTTCTTCCTTTGAATCCTTTCGATATGTTTTCTTGCTTTATTTGTATGAGTATTGTCTGGTGTTTCAAGGGTTATACTGTTCATTTTAGCTTCTTTCAATTTTTGACGTTTTGGTTGAGGTGACAGGAGCGATTCTATGTCGTTAGGATTGGTATAGTAAAGCATCATTATCTGGAATCGTCACAGAATGTTCAAGTTTTGCTCTACCACACAGTGTTACACAGTTGAACACATTAAAAAGACACATAAATTATAATTGATTTACCATTTCTATGTAAGTATGTGGGCTGTATCACCTGTGCGTTACAAGGGTGGAAGCAAAGAATAGTTACACTGTAACCTACCATGCATGTCCTAAAAAGCGAATTATGAGGGTTCGGCATGGGGTCGGTTACCCTATACTGTAGAAATTATAAACTACAAAAACTTCGAGAAAGAAAACATAAACATCAGAAATTTCATGTGAATATAATTTAAATTGTGAATCTATTGCCTATTTAGACCGTGGACAAGTTATTATCATTTAGTAAGAGCAGATATATTCACATAAAAGTGTAACTTTATCCGTTTTTCTTACTTTTTTAATGTTTATACGTCGTATGATATAACAAGCAGTTTAGTATTGGACATAAGGCTCACTGCATTTCAAAAGATTCGTTATGCGATTTCTCAAAATTGCATAGACATTTTCTAAGAAATATATGTTTTAACTGATTTAGAACGTTTCTTGTAGACATTAAGGCATTCGTTTTGCAAGCTGGGTAAACATTAAAAAAACTGCTTGGGAAAGAAGGGCCTGATGGGCAGATTTTAAAAAAAAAGAGAGATGTTTCTCTTATTAAAACGATTAGAAGATCTTAGTGTGCTGTAAATCCACAGCAAAATGTTCACTCAGACCAGAGAAGACAGAGACGAAAACTAGCACAATGTGCAATAATAGAAAGCCAGCAGACTACTGTGAAATTGAGTCAACCACTCATCCCTGTAATACCAGGAAAAAGAAGAGGAACAAAGATTAGTAGCACAAGAGGAACAACGATTAGTAGCACAAGAGGAACAAAGATTAGTAGCACAAGAGGAACAAAGATTAGCAGCACAAGAGGAACAAAGATTAGTAGCAGAAGAGGAACAAAGATTAGTAGCACAAGAGGAACAAAGATTTAGTAGCACAAGAGGAACAAAGATTAGTAGCACAAGAGGAACAAAGATTAGCAGCACAAGAGGAACAAAGATTAGTAGCACAAGAGGAACAAAGATTTAGTAGCACAAGAGGAACAAAGATTTAGTAGCACAAGAGGAACAAAGATTTAGTAGCACAAGAGGAACAAAGATTTAGTAGCACAAGAGGAACTAAAGATTAGCAGCACAAGAGGAACAAAGATTAGTAGCACAAGAGGAACAAAGATTTAGTAGCACAAGAGGAACAAAGATTAGTAGCACAAGAGGAACAAAGATTAGCAGCACAAGAGGAACAAAGATTAGTAGCACAAGAGGAACAAAGATTAGTAGCACAAGAGGAACAAAGATTAGTAGCACAAGAGGAACAAAGATTAAGTAGCACAAGAGGAACAAAGATTTAGTAGCACAAGAGGAACAAAGATTTAGTAGCACAAGAGGAACAAAGATTTAGTAGCACTATATTCTACTAAGTATTTTGTAGAAAGCGACTAAGGAGGGCTGGGAAGGAGCCAGCCACCCAGGACTGTAGAACAGTAAAACTTTTTTTCTTTTTAAATCGTCCCCAACACGAAGTGACCTGAAGAATGTTTCGTAAAGGGCAACTTACAGAACCGTTTCAGATAAATAAAAAAAACTGAAGTGTGTAGTCTTGCCACAACTTTTTTTATAGGTTAGATTACGAAAACAGCAATTTCAACCAACAGAAAGGGAATTACGGCAAATAGCTACACGTTCTAGATTATGCCGATTTCCTAGTCCTTCTGTCCCGTAATTGTAACCAGATGCAGGACGAATAAATACTTGATGTGAGGTCACATCAACTGGGTCTAAAAATAAACAGAGACCGGACAAAGAAAATGAGAATAAATGCTGTAAATAATGGCCAAATTGAACTTTGGGAGGAATCCCTGCAAAGTTTACTCTCGTACCGGTGTCTTGTCGGAGACTTGGACGCATTTGGAGGGGAGAACAGTGATATCAATGTAAGAATGCAGAAAGTAAAATGAATTGTCTTTGCCTTGGGACATATACGCAAATCAAGAGAAATCAGGAATGAATTTTCATATGAAATGTCTAGACCAGCCTTTCTCAACCTTTTTATCGTGGAGGAACTCTTGACATAATTTTCAGGTCTCAAGAAACCCCTTTGACGTGTAATGAAAAAGAGTCTACAGTAATCCGACAGCCTATTGATCCCTTATAGCTGCCCTCTGATTTGCTATCTAAACCATGTATCAATACCAACAGTCTATTTCTGCAACGTACCATTTTGTACGGCCTTCTTTGTTTTAACACGAGCTAACACAATGTTTACAAACTGCGTGACCTGTCAGCCATAACAGGAAAGCAAATCAGGCTGTGTTTACCTCGTCCCCTCACGCAAGCATCTGTCATTCATAATAGTTCTCAGACAGGCTGGCACGTGGGGAAGACTAAAACACAGACCCTTTTGAAGTTTCGTACTTGTCGTAGATTTGCGATAAGGGATTAAGACTTAGTTTGGTCCCTTCTGAATAGACATAGAAATAAGTGATAGCTCGGGGGGGGGGGGGGGGGGGGGGATAAAATAGAAATAGATTTCACGAGTGAGGTGGAGGAAATATAGTAGATTCTGTCTCTGACACTCGAGAAGCTTCTTTCAGTCAGCCTATCATCTACAACAGATTTAGATTAGTCAGACAAATCTAATATAATATATATTAATATATATATACCTCACATACACACACACACACACACACACATAAGTGACTACAATAGACACCCAGACGTGAAACTATGACAATGAAAAAAATATAGATAGTTGGGACCGAACTGACCGCCACACTGATTAAGTTTAATTGAATTTTTAATTATCGTAATAAAATTCCATCACAACACATAAAAAAAATACATTTAAGCATATACAGATAGTCATAAAGTCAATGAATTGCTACAAGAATGATAGACCCATTGGTATGATCCTTTCCCTCGATATATAGCCCACCGTCCTGTTAGAAGAAAAGTGATAGCCCCAAAGAGTCACGGATACATATACTGAAGTCTTAGATTTCCCCTTAAAGGTATGGACAGACTATGATACTCTAATCTATCCTAAGGACAATATTGTTAGCAACAAAACTTGCATAAAGAAATTACAAAGTGGGTGCATATATTAAAAAACCATCACTCAGTCTACTCTCACTCTGTTCTTTCAGCAGGGATCCCTGTCTCACTTTCTTACCTAATGTCTGGATGGTGTTCGCCGTCTGGCGCACTTTATGACACACTCAACGTAAATCTGCCTTTCGTTTGATGAAGCGGATACACAGCTCTGCATATCTTGGTTTCATCCAATGGGTCCGGGGAGCGTCCTCTTCATGCGATATTTTGTTCAGATTTAGTTATTGTCAATTTACTCAGTTCAGGTAAGAATTAGTTTTAGCGGGCCCACAAATGTCAGAAGCACGAGGTTTCCCGTATTTTAGGAAAATGACCGGTTGGTAATTTCTCTCAAAAAAATTAATTATTGTTCACACCACCTTTGGTCAAAAATTGTAGGAAAGTTAATGCTGGTAATATTTTTCGCCACAGAGGCTGCATGTACTTAATGTTTTATCAGGAAGAATTTAATCTGGCTCGGTAAGCGCAGTTATTCAATTTGTCTTAAAGTTTGTGAAAATGGGTACTCTGTCGTGCTGGATGCAAACACAATGCCAGACAGGTTTTACTTTGTACACCCACACGTCTTTAATTAAAAGAATGTTTAGTTCTTCACAGATATTTCTCATCGGTACGTAAACGCTGGTAGAGTTGGGCCACCCCAGTTTTCACTGAATAAAGAAAAACAAACATATAAAATACTTATACATACTATTCTCGGTTATAACTTACATTATAAACTGCAAGCGTAGAGCTTGTTTTATCGTTTAAAATTCCCATGAAATAAGTTATATACATAAAAATCAATCATCATGAATTAGAAATACCTACGTATTTCGTCAATACTCAATGATGAATCAGTGCAGTTATAAGTTAGTTTAAAATACACTCGACTAATTACTAGCAATTTAATAAAATTTGTTTATAGCTGCATGAGTTTAAGCTAGAAATTATAATTTATTCTGCTTTCCACTGTAACATGTCGACTAGCGAATATAACAGATTTATAAATTAATTCCTTCTGCACAGAAATCTAACTAGTAAAATGAAATAAGCGGTTATCACTGAAGCACTCAATTTTACTAGATATATATATATTTACCTCCACACAGAACTACAGATTAATACCACGAACTAGAATCCTTCAATATAATGGTAGTCTAGAACTCGGCACAATGTTGCCAAGAAACTCAGAACTTTTGCAATATACAAGATATTTTCTAGCACGAGTGATCTGTCTACTGCAGATTTAGGAGGACTGAATGAAGTCACGTTTCAGCTACTGGGTAGATATATGAAACAGACAAAGGATCCCACGTTATTTCGCAAATACCCCCGTCTCCCCCTCTATTCTTAACACTTCACATGCTGGCCATAACTGCCACAACGCGTCTTTGACACCTCCGTCCGAATATTCTCAGTCCTGAGCGATGCAGATGGCAGTTTCCACACCTCATGCCGAGAACGTAGCCGAAGAAAACTCGTGTCAGATGAAAATGTTAGACGATATGTCTGCCATCCCATGTCTATCGAGACGAATTTCACAGTATTTCGTCTCGTCCAGGGACTGACACGATTATGCAATACAATGCGTTACCAGTATGAGAAAAGAAACGGCAAAGTCAGAATAGGAAAATAATATTTTGTCGCAAACGAACGAATGCGAAAAAACAGGAAAAGGATAAAAGAGCGATAATAAAGTAGAGGACACGGGTAGAAAAGAAAAGAATATAGAAAATTTATTGATCATAAATCTCTATGCGACAGTACTCAGGGGAGTTAGAAACCCCTGGGCTCTTTGATCTTCAGAAGCGGGCATTCTTACAGAGAAACCCGTTAGGGAACAGATAGCCTTTTGATGACGGTCGAAAACCTCGACGAAGACCAACCGTAAAGCCTTTATCTTGATACGCTTACCTTCTGAATTCTGGGTAACACCGGAACGCGAAATTAACGCATTCAGAGATCAGAGAATCCTAATGATATATATACTGTTGTTTTCTTAACTCCATCATCAGTTGTCAGTCAGAATTTTGAATAGTCTAGCGCAGTCCTAGAACCAGTCTTTATTGTTGGAATATTATTTTCTAGTGTTCGTGGAAATTTTCATTTCTGAATTTTCTGGTAAAAAGGATATTAGTGCTAATAATTTAAGTTGTTCTTCACTTAGATTTTTCTCGCTAGTAAAACGAGTGAAATAAAGTAACGCGTAGCGATTTCATACCAGATATTCTTTTAAAATGTTTAATCACGCCACCCACAATTAATAGCGATTTAATGACAGGCGATCATTGTTTAGGCAGCGCGTATGGACAGATTAAGAAATAATTTTCATTGTGCGTTGACGCCGGCGAGCAGGGGCGGGTGAGTTAACATAACTCAGACCCGTCTGAACTCAGCTGCCAGCGGAATTTGTTGACGGGTAGGAGTAAGGAAACACCGTGTGCCTTTTAAATTTAATCAGGACTGACTGAGTGGAGAAGAGATCGTCTTGTCACCGTCTGTGTGTGTAGATATAGGATTAGCATATTTTTTTACATAAATGTTTCTTGTATTCGTCGCAGACCTGATCACAAGGGCGGCCAGCGGCCTTTTTCCTTTTTCCTTTGTTGGATTTGTTATTTCTCCTTTTTTTTGGCTGTGCGTCACCAATTTCATTTGTGAACGGGCACACGCCAGAGAGTATTGGAGCACAATAAATTTGTTTTTTTAATAACTGGACTTACAAAACCCAGAGTGATATATATTTTCCCAGCCACAAGTTGGCCGATAGAAGAACCATCATCAGCCTATGAACAGAGTTCTAGTAACCAGATGTTTTCCCAATACTGGAAGTATTTTTCCCGCAAAAGAGTGAACCTCAAGAACTCTCTCAGTTTTTTTTAACTATTTGTAATAACACTATAGGAGACGCAACCATATTAGAGGTTCACCTCATGAACTAATTTCGGGGGATGGTTAGTTAGTTACTTATACTTTTACAGGACGTGGCAATCAACCCCAGCTTTTATTGGCTGTTTGTGATTTTTCTAGGCAATTTTTTCATTCAGTAGTTTGCCATTGCCCATCGGGGGATGGACTGGGGCCAATTTGGATCTGCGACAACTGGAGTGACAGAATATAAAGTGAATTAAATAATATATTTAAGGAGTAATTCTATTACCAAAGGATATTACAGACCTATACCATACCAGGCAATTAGGTAAGAGTGTGAGAGTGGCCACTGTTTGCAAGAGTGTGCGAGTATTTTCTTGTTTGCGAGAAAACTATCCATATATCTGATTTGGATTAAAAGTTTGTTTATTTTACTGGGTCTCATAGAGTACCACTACTTTTCATTCTGTAACAGAGTGCTAACCTTCAACCTTTGGGTTAGTAATTTTAGGGTTCTTTTCTCCATTTGGGGAGGGTGCACGTTTTTCTGCTTTATTTCATATGCATGTAAATGACTCTTTGATCTTTTCCTTTAGATATTTTGATGTTGTCGAGTTTTAATGATAATAAACTACAAAGAAACTTACCTTTGTGTGTTGGTCAGACCCATACCCATTTATCCTTAGTTTTCACGTTTGTGTGTCTTGTAGCTGTGTGTGTAGGTTAATTTATCTATTCCTGATAGGGAGATAAAAGCTGTCTTGCAATAAAGTACAGTCGTACGGATAGGCTGGAAGAGATTACCTAATCACTCCAGAGACAGATCTTTTTTTCCTCCATTCTACCATCTGTGAAAAATCTATTTCTATACCTTCTCGCGTATCTGTCGACATCCACTCTATATACTCAGATGGGCCAAATAAAACAATTCCGTACGACAACCTCTGCATAAAAACTGTTATTTCTACAGCTCATGGTTCAATCAGCGTGACCAGTAAGTTATAAATGTGATAATCCAATGATAATTGTCAATGCTCTTTTGAGTAGAGAATTTTTTTTTTCCTATGGATCTGTTTTTTTTCCCCAACTGCTGTTTTTGTGTGGTTTCCCCCTCACCATAAAGGATATCAACTCTAATGCAAGTCAGTAGTGTAGGTAGAAGAAACTTCAGTTTTTCCTTTTTTGGTTTGCTACTTGATTTTTTTTAACCTTAACCAAGTAGGCCTAAAAGTCTTCTCACAAATTTCTACTCTACAAGATGCTACTGAAATATACGGGGCTGCTTGGTCATTCATTGTCCATCACTGCGAGCGCTAACATCGCCCGGCGAGAAAATTATTAAAAACGACGTTTATTTTTTTTTTTTAATCACGATCTCTCGCGGAACCCCTAGCGAGCTCTCGCGGAACCCAACGGTTCCGTGGATCCCCAGGTGAGAAACCCTGGTCCTCAAGGTAAGAGAGGTAGACAAAAGAACACATGGAGACGAGAAATAGAGACAGACATAAAGGGATGAAGAAGGCATGGGAAGACCTTGAGCTGATGACACGGGACAGGAAGGCTTGGCATACGTTTGTTGAATGCCTATGGTCCTTGGGATGTTGTGAACAAGAAAAAGTGTTCTATAGCGTTTGTCTCAAGAGGTGTAGGGCTCATCTATCTTCAAATATATTACAGGAGAGAGATATTGTAGCTCAGGTGACTTATAATGTGCTGTCGGAATCAACGTACGTTGTCCCCTTATGCTCTAAAGTATGTTCTGGGATAGGTCAACTTTAAGCATCAGCTGTGACCTTAGGCTGCAGTCGTGTCACCCTGTGAACATTGGAATTATGTTTTATCAGGTGTTATCTAAATACAATTATATTCTTAATCAGATTCGGTGATATTTACTTTGAATTAGGTGTTATACTCAAAGAATACTATTTATTTATACTCAAAAATTAAGTTTGCAACGTTTATGATTAGATGCTTGCTCGTTGGTATAGTGTCAGCATGTAATAATTTTGACTTCTTGGAAGCGACAAACAATATACATTACTATCATAAGATCTTACTTTTGTTTATTTCTTCAGTTTTACAGGTGTGCACCAAGCCAGATATGGTCTTTATTTATTTTTATTGTGACGGCAAACTGTAATAGGGGGAGACAGCCACTGTGACTATATCACACCGAATCCCTTAACTCTTTCAGTCCCAAGCAAAAAAGTGGGTTTGGCCAAACAAAAATGGCCATACCAGTATGTTTTTATTGTTTTTGTTTGGAAATAATTTTTTTAAATGTTCATATTCATAAATAACAAAAGTCCATAATGGATGGCCTATACTTCAAGAAAATATCGTTTTTTAGTTGTCAAAATTAGAAAACAGCCCTAGAAAGGATCAAGAGATACGAAAACCAGTATACTGTTGATTGGGCCAAATGGGTCTAGCGGGAAGTACAGTATACTGGCTATTTGGGGTTAAAGAGTTAATGCCAATTACACAGCACGACTTCAGCACGACACATCAAAAGAGTATAATCTTACTCGCACTACAATCATTCACGCGACGCGTAAGCACACACCATGCCTGGTCACAATACTTTTAATGATCTTGACTGCTGATTCAGGCAAATCGTTAGTATGGTGTCATGAAGATGATTTAACATGTTGCTCTTCCCGTTTTTCAATAAATGCTCAAAACGGGTTGTCACCGCCTTCGCGCAGTACTCCACATTAATAATTATAATGCTCGAAAGTGCTTCCCTATAATTTGCGTGCCACAGTCAGACATTATGAATTCGGAATTTCCTAGCGAGATAAATGTGACTTCAGTAACTCAATTACAACTATTCTGTAATTGTTGGCAAGAAGTCTACTTCAATGAAGTTGGGGAAATAGTCGACCACGGCGAGATAATGCCGACCATTCTTTTCACAAATGTCCGTGCCAACTCTTGTTTAGGTGATACACTTTTAGTGAGCTGTTTTAAGGTTTTCCTTTGGGTTTCTTGCTTCTGTTTCCTGATATTCAGGACAGTATACGACCGTTTGTCATATTTCAGTAGTCATACTGAAGCAAATATGGAGCCCCCAGCAATGTGCATTTTGAAAAGCAAGATATGCAGACTGTTTCGTTTGGTTAAAATTAGGCTTCAATGTTCTAGGAAAAAGAATGTGCTTCCAGCTGAGCATTTTCCTTGCTGTGTTGTACACGTATTGTGAATGTACAGTAAATCATGAATTAAGTTGCAAATTTTCTGGCAGGCCATCCGTTTAATATGGCGATTTTCAGTTGTTGATGAGCAAGGCCTTTCACAGTTTCTGCCTTACATTTTTTCCCATCATCACATCAGGCATCCCAGGTGATTCTTGCTAGACTGTGTCGTTCTCAGATTAAATGATATAATGAATACATATTGCACGAAAAATATCAGCAAAGTAGAGAAATGAGTCTTATAACAACGTAAGCTTGAAATTATACCAATTGCGGTACAGAATCAAATTCTGCGAGGCCTTCGTTGTCTATATCGATTTCTTAAAGATGGCTGCTTGTGACGTATAATGTAAATATAGCCTCAGTAATTCTACAGTAATCCGACCACCTTTGCTTCCCCATTTAGTGTTTATAATTTTGCTACGCAAAAACCACGAATTTCGCTGTCTGTCTGACTCATATTTTGAAGCCACGCTTATTTTTCCTGTTTTACATGCGCTGATGAGTGTTTACCAACTTTCGCACCTGGCAGTCTTAACAAGGGGAGCGAACCTGGTTTGTTTACCTGAGTTCTCACGCGAGCTGATCTGTCAATCATTGGTCATTAGACAGACGCACGTGGGGAAAAGACCGGACCCTTGAAGAAATACAAGGGCTATAATAATACTTCCCGACCACCTTTGATGTCCGTGCATTTCAGGGGACGTAAAGCTTTGATCTGCGGAAACGGACGGAAATCTAAAAGGGGCCCGTTCGCACTTCCCATGTCTTTTGATGTCGTTCGGCATCGCGAGTAGAGCAAAGGGTAAAATTCTCTATCTCGGAAACGAAGTTCCTTGATTTTCCCTGCTATGCCGAAGGTGTGAATTGTCACATCCTTTAGAGATAATTACACAAAATCTGTATATGTACGGCGTTCTCTCCTAGTCAGTTATCAGGTCTCTCAGAAAATTTTGGATAATCTGAACGCGTACGCTAGAACCTATGTGAAATAGTGCGTTAATAGCCTTCGTGGGGATTTATTCTGTTTTCTGGTAGTAATAATAATAGGTTGTGCTTAAGCGTTAAAATGTGTTAAAGTTTTACCATTTTATTCACTGTGATTCCCTAGCGTTAAGACTAGTGAAATAGCAAACGCGTAGATATTTTCTTACCAGTTGTTCAGTTTAAAGTAAAATCCACCAACCATTATTTACACCAGAAGAAACGATTTAGCTGACTAAGTATAATGCTATGAGTGACAGATAAAGTGACAGAGTAGAATTCGCATTATATTTCATTGTGTGTAATTTTCTAAATGACTAGTGTTTAATATCAGGTGTCAAAACAATAGATGCCGACAATCAAACAGCTAGTAATGACAGGCGATATTTGTTAAGGGCGCGTAGTTATAATAACTGACATTGTGCGCTGACTATTTTACCGGGCCGGGGGGGGGGGGCGGCATGCCTTAAACCCAACCTGTACTCGCTAAGCGAAGCGCGATAAGATAGGCTAAGACCCCGTGTGCCTTTTAATTTAATTAGGTGACAGAGAGGATAAGAGATCATACCCTTATGCGTGATAGTATAGGATATTGGCATTTTGGTTAAATGTTCTTTTTCTTTCTAATATAGTACCGGATCAAAACCAGCGGCCAGCGGTTTTCTATTGTGGTCCTTTCTCAGTTACTGAAGGAGTAATGGTTGTCGTTTTCCTTGGCGTTCATCCCCAGTACAGGTGTGAACAGGAATTGCCAAAGCGACAAACTAACATTTTAACTGTAAATTTGAGTTAACAGGACTTACAAAATACCCAGATTTTGTCATTCAATTTTATCAGCCCGCTGTCGCAATATACATAACATTTTTCCCGACTTCTGACAGTCGTTTTCCCAAGTGGATTTTATCCAGGAGAATACGCTGTTTCATAATCGGCACTCACCTCAGAGCACACCGATAGGATTTATCATCATCATCTTAATTAACAGTTTTTAGCAACCAGAAGTTTTCTTTAGCTATTGGAAGTACTGTCTACTGCGAATACAAGATCGCGGGTTTTTTGCTACATGAACTATTTGATGTGACATTGCATATCCAAGAATCAACCACCAAATTAGGCGTCCCCCATTATAAAAATTAACTATTAGTGGAGGAAATGGGGCCCACTTCGGAGGATACAACTACTGGATCATGATACATATGCATGGATGTTTACGTTCAAGAGTGTTACACCAAGTTTAGGTAAGGTGTGATTGATGTGGCCACGAATGACAGAGTGAGAGTGAATATTTTCCAGTTACGGAAACTGTACCATCCTTTATTTTCTTTGCAAATACTTGTGTATTTTACTGGATAGCTTAAGTAGGAACTTTGTTCTTTTCTTTACTGTCTATTCTATAACCTAGTGTTGATCTTTGACCTTTTGGGTTATTAACTTCTTTTGAGATCCTTTTTTCAACAAGGAGGGATAGCACTTATTGGGTGTAGTGATGTAGTATTCGTTTTGAGATATACTTGTTGTAGTTTGTGTTCTTGATTTTGGTTATGTTCTTTAATAATAGGTTAATAGTTCACTAGGCTACTAAGAATGCTGTCAGTTTGGTCGGGCTTACAGGTGGCCCACTATGATGGTGTAATAGATGGACGCTGAATTCATGGCTTGACTGACAGTTCATATAATACATTTAATAGACGATACATAGACGACATCATGGTTGACGACATAATGGAACATTAGGCATGGTAATACGAATTCTGCATGTAGACAAGGTTACAATGTCTAACTTGACTGACCTCAATGACCGTTGGACAATCCGCAAACGGTAAAGTATTGAGGTGAAGATAGTTCACTTCTTTTCCATATTCACTCTTTGAAAGGATACGTATTTATTATTTTCTGGCCGGACATCTTGTCTTGACGCTTCATAAAAATGATCGAATTTGATATTACTTCGTAAGAAGGGATTTTGTTACTCACTAGCAGTAGATCATGATGCCGTACTGAAGCCCTGTCAAAATCTTGTAAAGTACTTACATCAAGTATCACATGGAGATATTGACGAATATAAATCAAACTTGGCTGTGGCTAACGCTTCGCCTTGGAAGGTAGCTAAGATATCTAATTACAATCAGTTATTCCCGCAACATGGGACTCAAAAGACCAGAACAACGTCTGTCTTGAAAAACCAGCATCTTGTCTCTTTTTCCTCTGACGTGTCTCTGACGTCATCAGCGCTCTTAGGCAACCAACGATTATATCGCACCGAATTTGTGCACTTTGGTGCATAATAAATTTAAGTTATATCACAAACATAGATGCGTACCTAAGTACGTCTAACATAGTTAGATTACGGCATCTGGTAATCTGTTAAGTCTCGCATCATAAATGGTTGTGCGAAAATGGACGTAACAGTATACCTCGATCCCGGATAAAAAAAATTATTATATTATTTTTTTTCAACTTAACTCAACGAGGTCAATCAAATTATCTGGTACGTCAATCAATAAATATTATTAAAATCAAGTATGAAACTAAGAATAGTGGTGAAGGAGATGTGATACTAAATTCAAATCAAAGAAATGAGATGGAATGTACGAAATAGTACAATAACTGTCGAGTAAAATTTGAACATGTTATAGCACTAGTGAAAATAGGTGATGAATGGAGATAGTAATCAAACAAAATGGTAGCGAAAAAAATTCCATATGAATGATGACATACAAATGGAAACTAAAGTATATGCTTGTAAAATATACATGTAAGAATGATGAAAGAAAATAGTCGAATCAAACAATACTCCTAGTAGGGCGTAGGATTACTTAGCGACGCCAATGAAGCATGAATGATGAAGTTGCTAACTAATATATGTAATGTGAAAATTAAAAGCGCTATGCAAGCGTGATGTCTAATTATCAAATTGATTTATAACACTCATATATATATATATATATAAGTTGCAGTGTAGACGTCATTATGTTGGACAAGTTAAGTTCTGATTCTAGTATTTTTCTTAATTTCACCACGTCACACTGTATGAACGGAATGTTATATGTGAGAAAATTCCAGAATGTTAATGTTGAAGCAACGATGCATAGTCAATTTAAACATCATATGGTGTCTTCTGAAACATAATAATATCATTGAACGATAATATAGTCATGTGTCACAAGTGGTAGCGTAGAATTGATTTGATGTAGAGGCTTGACTTTCGGTAAGGTGTAGTGGCTCTGTAGAATCATGAGGACAACGTGAAAGAACGTCCGCCAATATATTTTCAGAACCAGGAATCGCTCGGATGGTAACATTGTATTGCTGTAATGCTATGGCATAACGTGTAGATTTCGTAGATTTTAAATCTTTGGTTTGGAGTGCTGTGAGTGGACGTTGGTCGGTCTCGACAACGAAGTGTGCGCCCAACAGAAATCTTTGTAGCTTGGTTATGGACCACACCAACGCCAAGTGTTCTCTATCCAGAACTGAATAATTCTGTTCAGCAGGTGTAAGCTTCCTGGACAAGAAAATCACTGGATGTAAGGTGTCTGCGTAGGATTGTAGCAGTACGGCGCCGATTCCAAAATTAGAAGCGTCACTGAGAAGAACAAAAGGTAAATCTGCGTTTGGTAAACGTAACACAGGTGCAGATGAAAACAGTGACTTAATATGATCCAACGTGATTTGATGTTCTTTCGACCACAGAATCATATTAGCTGAGCCTTTCTTTAATAAACTAGAGAAAGGCGCAGTGATGGTGGATAAATGGGGAATGAATCTTCCATAAAATTGAATTAAACCCAAAAGACTGCGAATTTGTTTCTTGGTCTTAGGCGCAGTGATATTAAGAATTTTAGAAACATTATTATCTTCAGTATGAAGGAGACCATGGCCCACACGATGACCCAAAAATGATATTTCATGAAAACCAATATACACTTTTGATGGTTTAGCCGTCAGATTATAAGAACGCAGAGTAGACAACAATGAGCTTAATCCCCAAAAATGATTATGCCAGGAGTCAATAAAAAGACAAATGTCATCGATATAGGCAATGATATCAAGACGATGAGATAAAATACGACGCATCATGAGTACGAAAGTAGCCGGAGCGTTAACAAGTCCAAATGGCATAAAGTTCCATTGGAATAGACCCCGTGGGGTAGAAAAAGCAGTGAGAGGTTTGGCATGAACTGTCAATGGGACCTGCCAATAGCCCTTTGACAAATCTAGCTTAGAGAAAAAAATAGACTTAGAAAGTTTCACAAGCAAGTCTTCTAATAGCGGTAGTGGTTCTGCATCAAATCGGGTAACTTTATTTAATTTCCGATAGTCGACACAAATACCGTAAAATCTCGCGTATAATACGCACTCGTGTATAATACGCATGCTTGATTTAGCCCAAAGTTTTCTGATGAAATGGAAATTCGTGTATAATACGCACCAAAATTTTATTTTATGAAAATTTGTTAAAAAACTGAAAGTATAATAACAAACAGAAATAGGTACACAACACCTACATTTTAGGTACTTTGGACTGAAAGACCATGTCGCTTCATAAAACGAACTGCCCATCCATATGACGCTGTAAATGCTGTTGTGCATGTACGAGATTTTTTAAGTTCCAGAGCTTTAAGTTGGATTTCAATGCATGAAACACCGATGCCTTGTTGCCTTCTATCCACTACCCACTCCAATAATGTTCTTTCTAGGTCTGGAAGATCTGGTGGTGACCCACGATTCGCCTTTTTCTTCCTAGGCAACACTTGCGGCACCTCTTTGTTTTTTCGCAATAATCGAATGTTACACTCGTTAATGGAAAAATGTCGACTTGCTGCCCGATTGCCGTTAGATTCTGCATATTTTACCACTAAGAGCTTTTCTGCTGCAGTATAACATTTTCTCGAATTCATTTTTAGGGCTCACAATAATAAAACGACAAACTTCACAACCAAGCTTAATATCACAACGGATTGAAGACCAAGAGTGCGAAATGCGTTTTGCGACAATGTCTGACACATAAGAAAACACAGGGTACATTCAATTTCGCGCCATTTTCACTGTTAAATTGTGACAAAAACTTGACAGACATTCCTACGTAGGTTACTTTCGAAATCGAAAATGACGTATTTTTTAGTACTCGCGTATAATACGCACCCGAGTTTTAGCGGGCAAAAATGAGTAAGAATTGTGCGTATTATACGCGAGATTTTACGGTACGGATGTTATTATCTTTCTTACGAATAATAACCATAGATGAAGAATATGGAGAAGTGGATGGTTCAATTATGTTCAATCGAAGCATCTCATCCAATTCCTTGTCCCCCTGAGTCCGAAAGTGAAGAGGAATGGGATAGGGACGGACACGAATAGGTGTGTCATCGGTCAGTACAATGTCATGATGAATGACTGAAGTACGACCAGGGATGTCAGTGAGGACATCTTGATACGATTGAAGAAGAGAAGAGATTTGTTGACGTCTATCCGTAGAAAGATCAGGAGAGATAGACACGTCACTCCGAATTTCAGTAGAATGAAGTGGGATTACCGGGATGGGTAAAAGTACATCAGAAAAAGAAGACTCCTCCTCCTGAATAACCGACAAAGCGGTATAATGGTGACGACAAGGTGGAGGGTCGTCAGTCGCCTGAAACACTGACTAAAGATAGTCAGGACGAGAATGAAATTCTTTCAACATATTTATGTGAAAGGTTTTATGTTTACCCATGATATCGACGATGTAATCGACATCAGAAATTCTTGAAATTATTTTAAAATGGCCTTTCCAGGCAATGAGTAAACGATTGTCTTTACGAGGGAGTAAAACATAGCCCTCGTCACCAGGATAAAGCTGGCGAAGACGTCGATATCTATTAGCAAAAAGTTTTTTTTTCTTTTGCTAATTCAGACGATGAGGTAGCTAACCTACATGCATCAATAATTTTTTTCCTCAAAGAGATTACATATTCATAAGAGGATTGGGTGTCATCTGTAATATCCTCTTCAGTGAGTAGGTCGTGAAGCAATGACATAGGACCACGTGGTTGAAAACCGAAGACGAGTTCAAACGGTGAAAAACCTGTGATTTCGTTTTGCACCTCGCGATAAGCAAAGAGAGCCGCGGGTAATACTCTATCCCAGTCTTGAGGATGGTCATTAGTAATCTTACCTAATAACAGTTCAAGTGTCCTATTTTGTCTCTCAATTAAGCCATTTGACATGGTGTGATATTTGCTACTAAGTGATCTGTTTATGTGTAGCATGGCCATGACCTGGGACATGGATTCAGATACAAATTGTACACCATGGTCTGATAAGATTTTTTCAGGAAAACCTAGACGTGAAAAAATTAACCATAGTGCATCAGCTACATCGGCAGATGAAGTACTCTTAAGTGGTATAGCTTCAGGCCACCGAGTACACATGTCAATACATGTGAGAATGTGTGTGTGTCCTCTAGCAGAAGGTTGTAAAGGTCCAATAATATCGATAGCCATTTTTTCAAAAGGTGGAATAGGAATGTCAGCAGCTTGAATAGGAGCTGCGTGACGTGGACCACGTACCTTAACCTCTTGACATATAGTGCAAGAGCGACAATAGACATTGACATCTCTATGAATACGTGGCCAGTAAAATGAAGATAGGACCCTACATTTAGTGCGTGAAAAACCCATGTGACCTGCACATTGAGAGTCGTGAGCATGACGTAATATACGTGCTCTCATGTTAGTGGGTACCAAAATTTGCGAACGTACGAATGAAGTAGTATCACGTACAATGCTAACTAACACCCCGTTTTTCAATACAAAAGAATGTTTAGGGTTTGTTTGATATGTTGATGTATTATTATTTTTAGCCAACAGAAAACATTTCTGTAATGAAACATCATTATGTTGTAATTCTATAAAGGACTCTCGTGATATAGTGGAGTCATGATCATCATTAATATTGTCAGGAGATGTTGTTGGTGTAAACTGTAACATATTCTTAGCTTGCGCTCTAGTGAAAACTGCATAAGCAGAATGCATATGTTGCTTTTCCCAAGTAGAAATTTGTTATGGCGTACACTCTTCAACACCATGTATACGACCAATTATCAAATCACTGATTGGTGAAGGAAGTATACAGGCATGGATTTTACCTGTAAAAAATGGTGTATCCAATTCTATAATCGCAGTTGGTAATGTCTCAACTGTACCACCAAAGGTAACGCACTTAACACTTTTCCCTGTTGCTAATGACGGGTGTACTAAGGATTGTCTAATTCCTACGGTTTAACATCTAGTGTCAAACAAAATAGACACGGGAATCTTATTTTTAAATCCTTTGTGTAAGGTTAGAGACCCTCTTCCGTCGTGTGTAGATGCTGACATGGCGGTAGACATCGCAGGGAGACTTGGCAAGGCATGGCCGCAACTCAACGTCGTGATCGCCTCGGGCTGGAACAATGTTGTGCACTGATGACAAAGTTTAGCCTGCTCGAAATCTAAAGAACAAGAAGATGCATTATGCCCATCAACATTTGTACTCTGATCTATATTAGCCTGAAGATCATGATGAGCAGAATTAGCCTGGCGATGTTGTTTATTATTTACGTTTCTGTCTCTACTTCTAGATCTATTACGATCATCATTTCTGACATTGTTACAGTTATTTGACCTGTTTTGATCACTGTTTTGATTTGAACGCCAATTACGGTAATAACTTTAATCCCTTTGACCGTAGTTTCGGTATGGTGAGTTATTCCTATTAAAAAATGAAGGAGATCGCGATCGATCATAGTTGTTATAATTATTTCTTTGATAATTTCCATAATTGTTATTATTGAAATTATATTGCCTATTGGACTGTCTCCAATTTTGTTGAGATGGAGAACCACCACGAAATGGTGTCCCTTTGAAACCATTGAAATTCTTATACTCTCCCTTTCTGAAGTTTCTATCGTGACTGAGAGAGCGACTTCGAAAGTGATTATTGTGTTGTATGGCCGAAGCAACGGGTAATTCTTCTCTAATATGTGAATGGCTATATAACATATTAAGATGTGCAATGCAGAACTGTGTACAGTTTTGATCCATATCCTTAAAATTCATAGGCTTCCGTTCATGTAAGAACGAGAGGAATGTCGCATTAACTGATGACAGTACTTTATCACGCAACATTAAATCACGAAGAGCGTCAAAGGAATGTTCTATTTTTGACAACTCTATCCATCTATCGAGTGTGAGACATATTTTGCATATAAAGTCAGCGAAATCCTTCCAAGTTTCCGGCAGTAAGGATTTAAAGCGCAATCTGTACCTCTCCTCAGTCAGTTGATATTTTCAAAGTAGTGCAGCTCTGACATTATCGTAGTCCTTTTGCAGAGTGGGATCCATTGTCTGTACAAGAGTTAAAGGTTCTCCTGTCAAAAATTCCATCAGCTTAACACTCCATTGAGCCTTATCCAGTCCACGTGATTCACATACACTTTGATAGCGTGACAGATAGCATGCCACGTCATCAATATGTGGATTAAATTTAGGCAATTTAAATTTATCACTGTCATAATTTTTATCTGAAGGTGCAGTATTATTGGAGTTAACGTTATTTGCATTTTGACCCCTTAATTTTAATTCCTCCAGGTGAAGGAGCATCATCCTTTCTTCATGTGCAAAGGTCAGAGCTTTCTTCTCCTCCATCTCTCTTTCAAATTGCATTCTTTTCTCTTCCGCCTCTCTTCTTCTCTCTTCCGCCTCTTTATCTTCTAGTCGCCTTTTTTCATCTTTTGCTTCATTTTCAGCTTGTTCCTGTTTTAATTTAGCTTCCTTTTCAGCTAATTCTTGTTTTAATTTAGCTTCATTTTCAGCTTGCTCTTGCTTTAATTTAGCTTCCTCTTCTTTCGCTTTAGCTAATTGTGTAAAAGCAAATTCTCGTAAAGCATCTGCTTTATAACAACACACTTTTCCAATCCTCATGAAGGATTCTAGAGTGGCCATGTTTCCCACTCACAATGACTGACTTAGTCGAAATATATGTTATGAAGAAGTAGATGCTATATTATAATTATTATTTATCATTTAGTTATTAATGCATTAATAGTCATGTAATAAGACATACAAATAAATTACGTACGATATAGACCAATAGAACAACAGTAACAATGACAAGCTATAATGGAAGAAATGACAACTTTCGCAGAAATCAACTAAATAATAAAGCAGAAATAAATATGATAACTATTGCAAAGCATGCAATGACAGCTGCGAATAAAAACAAGACAAGTAACGACACAAGGTATAAACATAAAGTGTGTATAGAAATAAGTAATAGTCAGGTTTAGAAGGACGGTTACAAACAAAATTCATCATTAAAATAAGGTACATAGAAGATATTATTACGATAACAACAATAAAAACTCAACATCACAGCTAAACGAATAAAGTTCACAGGGAACCAGCGCAGTGGACTAAAATAATCTTCCAGCAACTATGTGCTGGGGACATCCACTAAGGGAGGTCTGTAAAAATATACCTATAGAACACTCACGAAGGCCCAAAGTTAACTTCGGGATATATCCTATATGAGTCGCCAACCCAACCAGCTCACGTTAAAACACTGAACATGTAACATATAACATGACAATGGACATATTAAAAATAGGCTCAACTAAAACATGCAACGGTGAACAGAACACTAATTCACTTATCTTTTTCAAAGAAAAAATTTCCCAGTCCTCGCAGAGCTAGCGATTTTGGATCTCGGGTGTTGCATATGAGCCTTACAATCCAGAGAAAATCCACAGTTGATAGATAACCACAAAACGTGGATCAGGATCGCTTGAAGGTCAGTCTTGAAAGCCGTTAGGTAGATTTCTCAAAGAGCAAACAGTGTCCTTGATCTTGATGATTTGCAAAGATTTGACCTGGTAAGAACACTTGAATTGTTGCATGAGTTCTTGAAGCTGCTTCCCTTGAAACTGGCACATCAGATGTAGTAGCGGTCGCTGGCCACCAGATGTAGTAGCGGTCGCTGGCCACCAGATGTAGTGATGTTTTATTATATACTTGTTGTAGTTTGTGTTCTTGATTTTGGTTATGTTCAGTAATATTAGGTTAATAGTTCACTAGGCTACTAAGAATGCTGTCAGTTTGGTCGGGCTTACAGGTGGCCGACTATGATGGTGTAATAGATGGACGCTGAATTCATGGCTTGACTGACAGTTCATATAATACATTTATTAGACGATACATAGACGACATCATCGTTGACGACATAATGGAACATTAGGCATGGTAATACGAATTCTGCATGTAGACAAGGTTACAATGTCTAACTTGACTGACCTCAATGACCGTTGGACAATCCGCAAACGGTAAAGTATTGAGGTGAAGATAGTTCACTTCTTTTCCATATTCACTCTTTGAAAGGATACGTATTTATTATTTTCTGGCCGGACATCTTGTCTTGACGCTTCATAAAAATGATCGAATTTGATATTACTTCGTAAGAAGGGATTTTGAAACTCACTAGCAGTAGGTCATGATGCCGTACTGAAGCCCTGTCAAAATCTTGTAAAGTACTTACATCAAGTATCACATGGAGATATTGACTGTGGCTAACGCTTCGCCTTGGAAGGTAGCTAAGATATCTAATTACAATCAGTTATTCCCGCAACATGGGACTCAAAAGACCAGAACAACGTGTCTTGAAAAACCGGCATCTTGTCTCTTTTTCCTCTGACGTGTCTCTGACGTCATCAGCGCTCTTAGGCAACCAACGATTATATCGCACCGAATTTGTGCACTTTGGTGCATAATAAATTTAAGTTATATCACAAACATAGATGCGTACCTAAGTACGTCTAACATAGTTAGATTACGGCATCTAGTAATCTATTAAGTCTCGCATCATAAATGGTTGTGCGAAAATGGACGTAACATTAGGTTATTTTCCTATGTCTGTAAACATGATTATATTGATTTCTAGATGTTTGATGTTGTAAAGTTTAAGTGATAATAAACTAAACAAGAACTTAACTTGTGTGTTGGTCAGACCCATATCCATTTACCATAGTTTTCACGTTTGTGTGTCTCGTTGTCACATAATTGTGTGTGTGTGTGAGTAGTAAACTTATAATTATACTTATAGGGAGGTTTGACAGATCGCATTATACTAAAGATAGTCGTATAGATAGGCTGGACTAGAGAAACCACTCATTCCAGAGACTGATCGTCACCTTAATCTATTTACTCGTGGGATCTATTCTAACACTTTTCTTTCTCATATACCCTCACCTTCTGCTCTACTCAGACGGGACCGACTATCTCTCTAACCTATCTAAAAATGTACGACCTTGCTAAAGGCTTGTTCATTACCACAAGCTCTCTTCACAAGGTTCTGGTCAAATTGTCAAATCACTCGAGATCATACACTAAGATAGCGCTTGTGACTCTGAGCTCATCATTCTGTGTGTCATTTAACGTTCTTGTAGTGTGTGGTTTTTATTGGCTCTAAGATCAGTATAGTACTGACAATACAGAAATAGAATTTCTGCAGGAAAATGGTGAAGTCCCAGTGTATGAGAGAACTACTGGTATCACAAATTAGTTACGGCTGTGAATGATCTGATCTCGAAAAATTAGTAGAGTGGAGACAGTCATAAAATGCCACCCCGCTGTGTAACTAACTGTGAAATTAAAACAAGGAAACAGATTTCACTTAACAATTATAAAATTGACAAGTCGTTCAAATACAATTTCCTTATTATTTATTAAGTATATACACTATCTACTCTTGTGCTGAAGGGTGGATGTTGGAAGATGGAATGCAATGGATTTGTACGTTCTCATATGATTTACATATATATATACTGTATATATATATGTATATATATATATATATATATATATATATATATACTGTATATATATATACTGTATATATATATACTGTATATATATATACTGTATATATATATATATATATATATATATATATTACAAGTCTTCCAATTATAGGAAACAAATTTATATCAGCTGTGCTGTTAATTGCATGCTGACGAAAAGATCAGAGAAGAACAAGCGGGTTTCAGGCCGAAACGATCATGTATTGATCAAATATTCACACTAAGAACAATTATAGAAGAATCAGTGGAAAGGCAATCGCCACTTATTATCACCTTCGTCGATTTTCAAAAAGCCTTTGATAGTCTACACCGCCCATCATTGTGGAAGATACTTACAATCTATGATTCTCCAACAAAATATGTGAATATAATCAAAGCGCTATATGACAATGCAAGATGTTGTGTTAGAACAAATAAAGGGAATACAGAATGGTTTACAGTAGAAACAGGGGTGAAACAAGGCTGTATTATGTCACCATTACTTTTTGGAATAGCTATTGATTGGGTTATGAGAAACTATACCCACAATGAACAATTGGGTATAAAATGGACAAATGGAAAATTCCTGGGGGACCTGGATTTCGCAGATGATGTAGCATTCTTAAGTTCAACACCAAGACAATCCCAAGAAGCAATAAATAATTTGTGTCATCTCTCGGTTAAAATAGGTCTCCAAATAAATGCCTCTAAAACTAAAGCTATGAACTTTTCTAACGAGACCTTTGATATCATCTTGAACGGGGAAAAACTACAGAAAGTTGAAAGTTTCAATTATTTAGGCAGTAAAATGACTCAGGATGGTGACACAACAAGAGAAATCCATACTAGAATTGCTTTGGCAGCTAGCGCCTTCAATAGATTATCTAACATTTGGAAATTACGATCATTGAATATACATACCAAGCTTCGTCTGTTTAATTCAAATGTTATCTCAGTGTTAACATACGGCTGTGAGAGTTGGAAAATAACAAAATCATTGGAGAACAAGCTGAATACATTCGAGAACAAATGTCTTAGAAAACTCATGAACATCAGTTGGAAAGAATTCAAGACTAATCGACAAATAAGAGAAGACTCTAGGCAGAAATATGTCTCCAACTATATAAGGAAAAGACGATGGTCATATATCGGTCATGTCCTACGAATGCAAAACAACAGAATACCACTACAGGCGCTCACTTGGGTTCCTGAGGGTAAGAGGAAAAAAGAAAGACCAAAAGAAACACTCAGAAGAACAATAATAAGAGAAGGAAGAACGTTGGGCCTAAATAATGTGCAAGAGCTAAGAGGAGTGGCGTCACAACGAACAACCTGGAGAGCACTGGTTTCTGCCTTATGCGCCGTGTTTGGTGCTTAAAGAATTTATTATTATTATATATATACAATTTATCAGCTATGCTGTTAATCTTGTCTCTTACTACGCTAAATCACTTTTTCTTCCTTGACCATTAAATGCTCACAATTGCCGACGGAAATGGTAATAATGTGTACTCATCTCTTAAAACAGTTCTGCCCTTCCTAATTTGTTGCACACAACACCCGCTGATGATCGTTCCTTTGGCCCACCCAAGACTGAGGGAGACTAAGGATGTAGCTCCGGTAGAATCACTGTGCTCTTGCGAAGTTCCAGGCAGCTGGATTGACTCGAACATACGACCTGAGGTTGGATGACACGAATAAAACCTGTAACAAGGAAAATAGGAGCTAATTTCTGTCATCAAGCCCACCTATTTCCAGTGTATATGAGATGAGCGTGTCTCAGGTGTCTGCATGTAGGATGAATGACAACATGGCTCAGTATGATTTAGCAATAGCGAGACAAGACAGGTGTGTACTTGCAAAACATTCTTTCTGCTAATTCAGTAATACATGAATACATCCATTAATTTGTACACCGTATGATACAACCGTTTCCTTCCACTTATAATATACCTGGCCATCCCTGATAAGTGCTATACTGGCTTGTAAAATATACCCTAACAATATTGTTGTGGTTATATCGGTTGGAGTCATACCAGGAAATACAATCATTATACCTTATTCCCTAAGATATAATCAGTATACCTGATACATTCATAGTAAAACTAAAATCCTATATGAAATATATACCTGGTTTCCTTCTTCAACAGTCATACACAATCATTACGCATGATACTATAAAATAAAATCATTATATAGGATATAGTCATAGGTTATATTCAGGTTGGAGTTATATATATATATATATAGTCCTAACAAGGACTGTTTGGTTATATTTCAGGTTGGAGATAGGTTATATTTCAGGTTAGAGGTAGGTTATATTTCAGGTTGGAGATAGGTTATATTTCAGGTTGGAGTTATATGAGTCCTAAAAAGGACTGATAGGTTATATTTCAGGTTGGTTATTGTCTTCAGCAATTATACCAGGAAAGACAATCATTATACCTGATTCCATAAAATATAATCCTTATACATGATATACATTAATTATATACAGGTGTAGGTATTATAAATGATACTAAACAATACAATCATTAAATATGATGTAGGCATATTCTCCTACAAGTTTTTAGTAAGTTTACCTACCCTCTAAGATTTATACAAGCCAGATTTTGACTCGACTAGTGAAGCAAGTCTGCCCGGTCAATGCAGGTGAGCAATAAATCAGTCTTGACAGTTTCTCTTCTCTGGTCGGTCGCTAGCTGTCCTTCGTGTTGGTGTGTGTGATTTTGAATAAAACGCGCCCGTTTATAAAGGTAAACTCATGTAAATGCCAGTATGTAAGGAAACCTTTTGATCGGTTATCTGCGGTTTGTACATTTTTATTGCCGACAAGCTGATTGGTTATATGCGGTTTGGTACATTCCGTGACCGCGTCCCGAAATTTTAGGCTTACGTTTTTCCTCTTTTATTTTTCCAATTATTCTGTCTGCCGCCATCTTGGGGGAACAAGGTTGCGTATACTTCGTGTAATTTATACTGGCTCAGAGACTGTTCGTTGATTGGCTGTGCATATGTATTAACAAAGAAGTGGGTTTACACACACGTTTCACTACAGTTCTCGAAACAAACTATGTAGAATCTACCTATTGTTTACCTGGATGTACAGTCATTTATCCTCGGTCGCAGTAGGCAATTAATGTTCTGGAGATGATATTTATCGTAAATTTCGTGAAGGCTTGCTCACATTATAGTGACCAGGCAAAAGGAATGTCCTTAATATGTTCCATAGGGAGCTTCCGAAAGGTTTCTGAGAAACGTAGCTAGATGTTGCACCGTACCACATAACCTGCAAACTCGTTGCGCTCCTTAGGAGTAGGATCTGTCTGCATTTATATAATTCATTACCTTTTAGCTCGTATATGCTTTCAACAAATTCCCGCCAAGCCTACTACCCTGCGTCATCCATTAAACGTAATCCCATGTCTACTTTATCCCTCTCCAGTCAGTCTCCAATTCAATTCTTTATGTGTTTTGGCCCCGTTCCATTTCTCTATACCTGAGGACTCCAAAACAAGACCTGCATTGTAATGCTTTCCTCACGTTTCCTCGGTGTATGTGTCCTCTCCATCGCCAGAATCTTCTTTTAACTTTTTGTTCCACATGTTCAACTGGCTCTTTTCATCAGTTCTGCATCAATAATCTTGCCAATTTGTCACGGATTGCCTCCCCTGCTTTGCAGTAGTGGTCCACCAGTGGCCAAAATTCGAGAGTATCTTAACTGGGTCGTCAAAAGTGTCTACCTTCGCACAAGATTACTCTTGGCAGAGTTGTAGATAGAAGGGTAACGACGCCTCTATCTCAAGTGAGTGTTAACAAGATAGTTCCAAAATCAAGAACAATGCTGCATTGGCCGGGCAATTGTTAACTTATATCGGTCCGTGGGCTTTTGTGAAGAATTAAGCAATGGTTTTAGCACGTACAAGCCCACAGCTGGTGTAAATCCAGCGAAATTCTTTCTAAGAATTAGCTCTGTAAATGTAAATGTATGTCTAGATGTGTGTATATATATATATATATATATATATATATATATATATATATATATATATATATATATATATATATATATATATATATATATATATATATACATATATATAGTTTTGCTCATACGTTGCTTTCACACTTATAATAACTGAATCAACTAAGAGTGCTATGTTTTAAAATAACATGTAACACATTTAATAATCAATTAGTTTTAATAGGTTAAAATAACGATGAAATGATGGTGACTTTTAGAGTTAAATAAAATTTCTCATCATTGAAACTTGGGTTGAGGATTTTAATTTAAAATTAAAATTTAATGTCCGTTTGCTGGTGCCGTTTACAAGCACTTAACTGGTACAAGGGAGTCCTGCGGCTTCGGTTTTCGTCAATTCCTTTGTGATTATAACACTTCACAGTCTAATAGCTTCGTTCCTCGAATGGTCTGATAGCTTAGTACCACGATCTTTTAGACAAAATTAAAAACAAATGCCTCTGCTAAGTATATTTGTGGGCTGCAAATTAAGAGGCATATTGTCTCGCTGTCCACCCACCAATGTTAATCTCTCTGAATAATTACATTCTTTTTTGAGTATACACAGCGTAACTCACAGAAGATGATTAGAAATCACCAATATTCTTCTGGGTATTAAACTGGGAAAATATGTGCTTGGACAGCGCGAAATCAATGATTTGCCTGAATTAAAATTAACAAGGTACATATATCTCACAAAATTATATGATACACTTGAGGCACATATGATGTAATCATCACTCATCGCTGGTCCAGTCGGAGTCTGGGCTCACCTCTGCTGTCGGTTTTCTGTACGACTAGCAAGAAGCAGTCACCAACGCTTGCTGTAATGTTTTATGAACATTTTTTTTTCATATGTGTAGGTTGACAGCCTAATATATAACCACTTAGCAAGAAAAACATGTCAAATTCATATTTGTAAAATAAATGTTTACACTTACCCCAAAATAACTTCTGGGATCACAATCTTCTGGCACAGTTTAGAATGGGACTAGCAACTTAGGTTAGATGCTATCAAATCACTTGTTCTGGGAAATTCCTCTTATGACGTGTGATCTGATTCCTTAGGACTCCAGTATTTGTATTTAAAATATGGGTTTACTTTTTAAGTTTTAAAGTTGCCCAAATACTTTCGATCTGTCACTTATAATTGTAGAATCCTTAGTTCGCTCCTTCTGGCTCCTGGGAGTTGCTAATTTGACGTTGCAATGCAGTCTGATTTGTGACTCCAATTTCGCAAGATTATATCTCTCATTCTCAGTTCAAATCCCAGATTGTACTTTCGACGAATTTGCCAATGAGTACCATTGTGTATTCCGGCTCTCACTTTACACCAATCCAATCTCTTTTGCACTATGTGGGTAGGGGTGTTTAAATCATAATACCCCCGCGTGTTTTAAAATATTACATTTTAAAATTCCATCGCGTGACCTCTTTCTAATAATGCTGTAATACTTCCGCTTGCAGCTTTATGCGAACTCACCAACAAATCTGTGAACTCATTCCTGCCCAGATGCTTTCCGCCAATCTTATCTTCCCAGATAGATTACCTGTAACAATTACACAGGGATAGTCCGGCGGAGGCTATTATCTCATTATCACCTGTGTTTTCATGCCTCCGCTAGACAGATCTCTCAGACAGACATTCTATTCATCACTCGTACGCGACCATATTGTGTCAATAAAGAGTGTCTGTAACAAAGGTGGCTAGGCGACTCAATTGATAAACGTATCACCCGCTGACCGGTGAAATTAACCTGGTATTGTTACGATTCACATGGCGGAACGTAAAGAAGTCTGGGGTGCGGTCACAGCAAAAAGAGTGTAAGGGCAATAAATATGCCAAATACTAGGACGATGAGTGAGAAAAATGAAGAAATGAAGTGATACTGTCGGAGTGGTTGAGAGTTATGAAAAGTGCACGACTGATTGCGTCACACATTTCACGTTAATCATCGTATTCTGCGCAAGCTACCATTTATGAAAGTCTGTCACTTCTTGATTGCTTTTTTATGTGCAATCCATGCTTCAGAGACATTATTAGAACTACTTTGACATTTGAGTTAAAGATAGTTATGTTTATATTGAACTTGATTTCTGTATTTCTCAATTCAACAAAAGCTGCTGTTATCTGGCTCAGTTACTCGGACATTAATCAGATGTCCCATGTAGACAATGTCTTCTTTCTTGCTTGAACATTTGTCTCAATGCTAGTAATTTCAGACCAAGAGCTTTAATTGCTTCGGTTGATATGGTCCACAAACAGAAAGCACCATATCAATAGCAACAATAATACAGCTGCAGCGGTCTTCTAGCACCGGTACTGGATGATTTTTACAAGATTTCACTGCTTCCATCCATGCCTAACGGGAAACAAGCCGTCCAGTAACTGCTGAAAGAAGTAATCATTCTTATAAGCTTACAGGACTGTTCGTTGATTTTGATATGCCATAATGCTACTTTGGCATCTGCTTTATTGAAAAATCATAGTTCTATTCAGCTTTCAAAATATTATTCGCCCAACTTGAAACTATTGCATATATATTAAAAATATTGCCTCACACACACACACACACACACATATATATATATATATATGTATATATATATGTGTGTGTGTGTGAGTGTGTGTGTGTGTGAGTGTGCGTGCGTGCGGTTTTGTGTGTGTTTATTGCTTATTTTAAAATATCACCCGTGAAAAAAAAAACACATTCGTTTCATGTTATAGTCCGTTCGGAAATTCGTGCCCACACATTGAACGTTGTAACTTTGCAACCCCTTGACGGATGTTATTGAAATTTGCTACATGCCCTACTGATATCAATGCAGTTATTAATATATTATTGCCCTTACAAAATTCATGTCATGTTCGAATTTTCTTCTTTAAGTTATATAAAAAACTCTTACCGTTGTCTGGGTTAATTTTTATTAGTTTTACAGGAAAGTTACAAGATCCGTTCAAAAAATGCGCACTTAATTTTTGTTGCAGCACAGCACAAGCGATGAAATGTGCTATTCAATATTTTTTTGCTTGAATTAGTGTAGTGACTACATGTCCGAACCAGTGCGCACCTATTGCACACAGTCGCGAGTAATTATTTCAGTGGCGTATGCTAATTGCAATGAGTTGGCTGCAATGAAACAAAACGACACCAGCGTATAATTTATTAATAAACTGAACTGCATAATTATGAAAATCGCAATGAATCGGAAATGCAAATTTATCACTTTGCAGAAGGTAACTGTTATATTGTGCAGTCATTTTTGCAGAGAGGCTAAGATGGGTTGTTTATACCACGACATCCAAGAACCAGGTAGGAGAACACTAAAGGCCCTGGGTGTGGATAGAAGATCTTTTCGACGTTGGATACAACAGGACGGGGATTGTACAGAGGCTGCGGTTAAGCAAGGAAGGAAGAAAAAAATTGATGATTTTGACAAGGATGTAATTAGACGTTTGATTTTGAAGATGTTTAATGCCAATCAACTTGCTACTCTCCGCATGCTGAAAAGTCGGCTGCAAGCAGAGTGCGATATTAACGTCTCAAAAACAACTCTTTGGCAACTTGTAAGAAGTGTCGGCTTCACTTTTAGAAAAACGTCTGGCGGAAGGAATTTTTTATGTGAAAAACCACATCTAGTTGCAGCTCGAAGCAAATACCTTAGGCAGATTCGTGAGAGAAGGCGAGACGGCTACGATATAGTGTATTTGGACGAATCTTGGGTTAATGCTCATCATACGAACGAGAAAGAATGGCAATCTGTTGACGGAGACCATAGAAGGAAAATTCCCAGCAGCAAAGGTCAACGCATTATATTAGCACATGCTGGCAGCAGACAGAATGGGCTTGTCCGTGATGCAGAGCTTATTTTTCTATCAAAGTCTGTAGATGGTAGGGACTACCACAGTGAAATGAATAGGCAAATTTTTCGAGATTGGATAGTGAATACACTCCTCCCGACTCTAGATAGGCCGTCTTGCCTGGTGATGGATAATGCGTCCTATCATAATGTTCTAGCGCAGGAGGATAAAGCTCCCACTTCGGCAAATACGAAAGAGGAAATCAGGAGGTGGCTTGTGAATGAAAATATCTTCGCTGACAACAGCTATTTAAAACTAGAGTTGTTGCAGCTTGTGAGACAGAGGAATAAGACAAAAGTGTATCAGATTGATAAAATCATCCAAGAGCGAGACAGGGGAATAAGACAAAAGTGTATCTGATTGATAAAATCATCCAAGAGCAGGGTCATGTTTCTCTTCGACTCCCTCCTTACATTCTCACCTTAAACCAATAGAGCTGGTTTGGGCTAGAGTTAAAGGGCAAGTGGCCGCCCAGAACACAACTTTTAAAATGTGCGATGTTAAAGACATGACTCGTGAGGCCCTTTCACGAAAAGACACAGAGTACTGGGCTAAATGTGAAGAACACGTGCTACAGGAAGAAGAAGATTACTGGCAGCGAGATGGCTTGCAGTTTATCCAACCAATAACTGTTGTGAACTTATTGGAGTCGTCCGATTCGGAATGAGGCACGTCGATCGCATTCCTTCGTTTGTAATAAACTAATTTCATAAGCCAATCTATAATAACACATAAACAGTTACAATTCGTCATAGCTTCCTGATGATTTACTGCTATCATGGTTCATTATCAGAACATCATTCCTCGTATCAAAATCACGTGAACAACCAATCACACATTTAGGACACGCCTTTGAACCGTCTTGTCGCACAAATGTTGGGATTTACTGTAAGAATTAATGTTACGGGCAGATTTAGGCAAATGTTCCAAGAAGATCAAAGAAAATCGCCGTTTTGCAAATTTCGTGACAGCTGTGGATGTAATGATCGCATAATCTTAAATGCATGGAAAATATAAGACTGCATGCAAAAATTCATGTCCATACAACAAACAGTTTTGGAGAAAATTGACGCTTTCTTTGGGCACGAATTTCCGAACGGACTATAGTACCTGGGTACGTTAAAAAAAATGCCTGTTACAGATAGAGTTGAAATGCATCTGCTTGCAAGATTTTTAAGTTCAGTCTGTATACTGTACTTAAGCGTTTATTATAATCTAATACATGGTAAATCTTTACAACGCAAATAAGGAGCATCACACACCACAGCTACTTCTGCGTCTATTTGAAGTTGTACGAGGGGCGTTCAGAAAGTAATGCACCACATCGTTTTTCTCAGGAGCTGTTTATTCAAAAAGCATGAAATTTATACACAATATACATGGATATGTCATGTAAACATCGGTATTATTCAACATAATCCCCATCAACGTGTACGGCTTTATGCCAGCGCGAAACAAGTGCATGTATTCCTAGCCCATACCAGATTTTGTCTTGATCATGTAGCCATTTCTTCGCTGCATGAATCACTCCTTCATCATCTTCAAACCTTGTCCCACGGAGTGCATCTTTAAGTGGACCAAATAGATGAAAATCAGAGGGTGCCAAATCGGGACTATAGGTTGGATGGGGTAGTACAGTCCAACCCAATTTGGTGATTGCTTCCCGTGTTGCCAGACTTGTGTGCGGGCGCGCATTGTGGTGAAGGAGAAGCAGGTCTGCTGGATTCTTGTGCGGCCGAACTCTGCAAAAACGTTGATTGAGTTTTTTCAATGTCTTAATGTAATCTTGCGAATTGATTGTCTCTCCTCTTGGCATAACGTCCACAAGAATCACACCTTCAATGTCCCAAAAGACAGTGATCATGACCTTTCCAGCTGAAGGAATTGTCTTGAATTTCTTTCTTCTTGGTGATTGCGGATGATGCCACTCCATTGACTGTCTTTTTGTCTCAGGTTCAAAATGATGTGCCCAGGTTTCGTCACCTGTAACGATTTTAGCCAAAAAGTTCTCTCCATCAGCATTGAAACGCTCCAACAATTAAGAAGAAATTGCTTTCCTTTGCAATCGGTGGTCATTTGTGAGACTTCGAGGAACCCATCTTGCGCAAACCTTAGAAAATCCGAGAGTTTTTATAACTGCATTTGCACTACCAATGCTGACTGACAGCTGTAAGGCCAAATGTTGAGTAGTGATTCGCCTATCAGTAAGAATAATGCCCTCAGCGCATTTCAACATTTCTGCGTTGGTGGCTGTGGCAGGACGTCCACAGCGCGGCCGATCAAGCAGCTCCGTATCTCCACTTCCTGGTTCTTTGATTCTCTGAGCCCAGCGACTGACTGTACTTCTGTCGACTGCAAAACGTTCATACACATCACATAGACGCCTGTGAATATTCACAACAGTTTCCTTCTCTGCAACGAGAAATTCTATCACAATTCGCTGTTTATAACGCAAGGTGCTAACACGCTCCATTTCAACGGTTTAGGGCAGCCGTATTATTTGGCCGGTTGCAGTGCAATTTGGTGCACACAATTGGCACATGCCATATTTGAAGTGTCCAAAATTTCATGCTTCTATCTTCATTATTAGCTGAGAAAAACGATGTTGTGCATTACTTTCTGAACGCCCCTCGTACATTTTGTCCATTGATCACAAGCCGTGCAGTTGTGTGAGTGATGCGTGATGCCATATGATGATGGATGGTATCCGCATGTCTGGTTTTGTGTAGTGTGCAGATGTGTTCAGTCAAAACAATGTTCATACAAAAATAACAGGGCAATCCACATAGGACGTCAGTAAACTCACGACGTATAAAGTCAATGATTCTTGAAACAGCCGTTGACGTTTTTCTTCATTATTTATTGTGGACGCCACAGTGACAAAATGGTTACGCGAATATGTAGACACATCAAACAGTCATTATCACAGCAACATTCAATACAGCAATAGACGGTAGACAGCATTACAATGATGAGTCAGATGCATGTTATATTTCATAGTGCTGTAAATGTAGTCAGGTGAAAAACTCCATCCTTTTCTATAACAGCCAGGAGATAACCAGATGTATGAGATCAGTTCACTCTCCTTAGTCTGACTTCAGCAAGACAGACACGTCTGCCGAAGTATAAATAATGTCCTCAAAAATATCCTCTAGATAATAAAGGTTTTTCAAACCTAGTTCATTTAACAAAGTAGCAAGTAATGGTCCTTGGTACCTGCATCAACCGATGCAGTACAATGCAGCGACATGTGAGCTGGGAAAAAACATCTCGTGACGACGACTTTCGAAGACAGGCTATGAATCGAATCGCTCACGACCCAAAATCGATAGAGTTAATGAAAATGTTAATTTACCTTGCCTTCCGGGAATACACAGAAATATCACGCCTCCCGACATGTGGGAAACACTAGAGGTATTATCTCGAATAAACGAAATATCCATAAGAGGACTACACATTCCTGACAGAACAAAAAAAAGCGGAGATCCCCTCTTCAACGAGGCATCTCTTTCGCCATTCCAAATCGCTCACTCCACTAGTGGTGGGCGGAAACCGATCGACCAAGAAGCAAGACAAGTCATGCGCAGTCCAGCGCAAAATGACCACAGCTCAAACTTAACTGCATTCGATACCAACGCGAGAAGACAAATGCTTACCGAGAAAAGTGACTATAAATTTCAAGCAGTTGTTGCCCTTGCGTTATAAAATAGATATTGAAATAAAACGATGTTGCGAGAATTTATCACGCAACATATCACCACCTCCTCCCGATAAAAAAAAAATGTGGAACATATTTTTTTTTTTTAAATATCAAAGAGCATGCGATAAGCGGCTCAAAACGCACGAATTATGCGCTGATAATTAATTAAATTGCCTAACATGAGGCTAAATATAGAGTGTCTGGTGAGGATATACCTCAACAGAAAAATAAATATGTCTCAAAAAATATTCACATCGGGGAGGTGTCACCAACACACATCACGTTAGCATGTAAACACAATATACGTATGCAAGTTACTATAATCATCATTAAACAGCATACTCTAATATTGTCTTTAAAAATGGATGTACAAATCTGATAGGAAAATTTAAATAGTACATTCTTTGACATGTAATGACATAAGTACATAGTAAAGTTAAACTACATGACGATCCAGGACATATGCTCTGGTATTCCGAGGGTAAGTACACAATCTAGAACTCGTCATGCTTGATACTAGTAAGGTAAGTCCTCAGCTCAACAATGACATTCTGAGAAAGTACAAGCAATATAATGCTAATTAATAACTAATATGCTTCATAAGGTACAATACATTATTAATAATTGTGGCTGTTTAGTAAACTAACGGCCCTTATATTAACTACTCAGTCCTCCTCTATCATCTTAAAAAACGAACAGAAGAAGATGACAACAAAGCACGATAGTGTGTACATATAAAGTAAGTACAGATGTGCTAATCTATTGTAGAAATATAGGTGTGTTATGACTCTGTAATATATGGAAATATAGGACAGAAGTATTAGTTGGAGTCATGTGGGCATCTAGACAAAATGTCAGCCATCACATTATCCGCACCACGGATAGCTCGTACCGTGAAGTGAAAAGGTTGAAGAGCTATAGCATATCGAGTGGATCTCGAACTCTTCAAATTCTTAGTCTGAATAGCTGTAAGAGCTTTCTGATCAGTCTCTAGAATGAAATGTGCGCCCAGGAGGAATCTTTGTAGCTTTAGAATTGACCAAACCATCGCTAACAACTCACGGTCTAAAACCGAGTAGTTCCTCTCTGCCGCATTTAGTTTTCTAGAAATGTACATAACAGGATGCAGAGTATTTGCATATTCTTGCATCAGTGCTGCTCCAATCCCAGTGGATGAAGCATCACTCCGAAGAACAAAAGTCCTATCAAGAGTAGGTAATCTTAAGATGGGAGGAGAAGAAAATATATTCTTGATTTGGTCTAGTGAAGATTGGCATTCTTCAGACCAACGGACCAGATTAGGCGAACCTTTCTTCAACAATGTTGAGAGAGGTGCCATGATCGAAGATAAATTTGGAATAAATCTCCCATAAAATTGAATTAAACCTAAGAGACTCCTAACTTGTTTCTTCGTTTTAGGAACAGAGATGTTCAGTATTTTGGAAGTATTGTGGTCTTCTGTCTTCAAGAGACCATGACCAACACGATGACCCAGGAAAGAGATTTCACCAAAACCAACAAAAGCTTTAGAAGGTTTTGCTGTCAAATTATTCTCACGTAGAGTGGACAGTAAGTCATATAACCCTAAATAGTGATCTTCCCAGGTATCACTGAAGAGACAGATGTCATCTAAGTATGCGATGACATCCGAACGATGTGACAGAATTCGACGCATCATGCGAACGAAAGTGGCAGGGGCGTTCATGAGACCAAAAGGCATAACATTCCATTGAAATAGACCCCTAGGTGTAGAAAAAGCAGTAAGAGGTTTGGCATGCTCTGCTAAAGGCACTTGCCAATAACCTTTAGACAAGTCAAGTTTAGTGAAGAATCTAGAATTAGAAAGTCTAATCAGTAGATCTTCTAACAAAGGCATCGGTTCAGCGTCGAACTTTGTGACCTGATTCAATTTGCGATAATCAACGCAAATTCGTATGTTCTTATCCTTCTTCCGGACAATAACCATGGAAGAAGAATATGGTGAAGTCGATGGTTCAATTATATTTAATTGAATCATTTCATCCAATTCCTTTTCCACTTGCGACTGAAAGTGTATAGGAATAGGATACGGCCTAACCCTAATTGGATTATTGTCGGTAAGAATTATGTCATGTTCTATGACATCTGTGTGTCCAGGAATGTCAGTGAGAACATCCTGAAATGTTTGTAACATCGACGAGACTTGTCGATGTTCGTCACCAGAAAGATTAGGAGAAACAGAAACGTTTTTCCAAGATTCCGTGGAATGTAATGGAACCACTGGAAGGGGAAGGTTGACATCAGAGAAGGTAGCTTCCTCATCCTGTATGACAGACAGGGATGAATAATGACCGTGAGGTGCAGGAGCATCATCCGTTGCCTGGAAAATAGGCAGCAAATAGTCCGGACGTTCGTGAAATTCCGAAAGCATGTTTATGTGGAAAGTTTTATGCTTTCCATCAATATCGACCACATAGTCAACATCGGAAATCCGAGAGACTATTGCATACGGACCTTTCCATGCAATAAGAAGTCTATTTTCCCTACTGGGGAGTAGGACGAATGCTTTGTCACCTGGACAAAGTTGTCGTAGACATCTATTCTTGTTAGCAAACTGCCTTGCCTTCTCTTTAGCAATTTCTGATGAAGCAGTTGCTAGCTTACATGCCTCAATGATCTTTTGTCTAAGAGCAATGACATACTCATATGAGGATTGAGTTTCATCGCTAATATCATCGGCAGTGATGAGATCGTGTAATAAAGACATAGGGCCGCGTGGACGCGCGCCAAAGACAAGTTCGAAGGGAGAAAATCCTGTGTGTTCATTAGGGACTTCTCTATAGGCAAAGAGAGCCGCGGGTAAAACCCTGTCCCAATCTTGAGGATGATCTTCAGTTATCTTACCAAGCAAAGTCTTGAGCGTTCTATTCAGACGCTCAACTAACCCATTAGACATAGGATGGTAGATACTACTGAGAGATCGTTCAATATGTAAGGTAGACATTACCTGTGACATAGTGTCAGATATGAGTTGAGTGCCATGGTCTGACAATATTTCTCTGGGGAACCCCAAGCGAGAAAATATCAACCAAAGAGCATCTGCGATATCTGTAGTAGATATGCTCTTAAGAGGAATAGCCTCTGGCCAACGTGTGCACATATCGACACATGTAAGGATAAACTGATGTCCTCTGGCCGACTTGACCTTAAAAGGGCCAATAATATCTATGGCCATTTTCTGAAACGGCCGAATAGGAATGTCAGCAGCCTGGATAGGCGCAGCATGTCGTGGTCCTCTAGATTTGACCTCCTGACATACCTTGCATGATCGGCAGTAAATACGAATGTCCTTATTGACAAAAGGCCAAAAGAAAGCCGCAAGGACTCTCGACTTCGTACGGGCAAAACCCATATGTCCAGCACATTGCGAGTCATGAGCATGTTGTAATATTTGGACTCTCATGCTCTTGGGAACAAGAATTTGCGAATGTGCCGACGTAGTCGAATCTTGTACCATACGTACAAGTACGCCGTTTCTCATTGCAATCCAAGATTTTCTATTTGTATCCTGATTCGGATCACCTTTCTTCGCAAGAACGAAGAATTTTTTTAAAGAAGGATCTTCTTCTTGCAATTTTATGAAAGAGTCACGAGTGATTACTAAGTGACTATCTTGGCTATCAACTTCATTATCACTATTCAGTGAAGTTTCGGGTGTTTGTAGAGCTTGTGCTCTTGTAACTACTGCATTTGTAGCTTGCATGTTATTATCTTCCCAAGCAGCAATCTGCTGTGGGGTACACTCCCTAACTCCGTGAATACGACCAATAATAAGGTCCGCAATAGGATTAGGTAAGAGACAAGCATGCACATCTCCAGTAAAGAAAGGAGTGGCAATGCGAATTACAGCAGTAGGATATTTTTCTAGAGTGCCGCCAAATGTGACACATTTAATAACCCTTCCTGTAGCACAAGATGGATCTACAAGCGATTGTCTAACACCAATAGTGGTGCATCCGGAATCGAAAAGTAGTGAGACCGGAGTATCATTAACAAGACCCTTATGTAGAATTAAAGAACCCCTCCCGTCATGCGCAACAGCAGCAGGAAGAGCGGGAAGTGGGTGACCACAACTCAAAGTAGTTATGGTACCCGGTTCGAATAAAGTACTGCATTGGGGGCATTTGTTTGCTCTCTCAAAGTCAAAAGCAGAACCAGTGACAGCGTCAAAGTTTTTACTATCAACAACATGATTACAGGCTCCCTCAGTTTCCTGTTGTACAGCATTAGCCTGCTGATATCTCTTTTTTTTGTGTTGAGATCTACCCCGACTATTATTACCTCTGAAGTTATCAGAGTTATTATTATCTCTGCAGTTATTATTGTCTCTATTGTAATTGTTATCCTGGTTCGAATTCCAGTTTCCACGATTACTATCATGTTCACATTGATGCGAACATCTATTTGTTTGGTTCTGAGGTCTTCGGCAGGAATAACCTCTATTACCATATCCTCTTTTGAAATGCTTATAATTATTAGGGTGATAGTAACGACCACTATCAGGTTGTCTCCAATTCTTCGAAGAAGAATCACCATGAAATTGATTTCCATGATTTTGACAGAAATTACCGCTACTCTTTCTATCAAAATTTTGTTGGAATCTACGAGCAAAGTTTTGACCATACGGAGCTGCCGAAGCAACTGGTAAACCTTCTTTCACCTTAGAGTTACCCATGGTTATGTGTGGGTGCGCAGTTACGTATTGGCAACAGAAATCTTCCATTTCTTTTATTGTTTTAGGTTTACGTTCATGAAGGAAAGCAAGGAAAGACTCATTGACAGACGACATGACTTTGTCTCTAAGTATTAAGTCCATAAGTCCTTCATAAGTTTTTTCCGTCTTAGATAGTTCAACCCATCGTGAGAAAGTAATGCGTATTCTTGCAATAAACTCGGAGAATTCAACTCCATTTTCAGGTAACATGTTTTTAAATTGTAGACGATAGCCGTCTTCGTTAAGCTGATATTTCTTTAACAAAGCGGCCCTGACAACCTCATAATTGTTCTTGTCAGGTTCATCCACCATATTTAATATACTTAGAGCTTTACCTGTCAGTATCCCTGATAACTGATAAACATATTTTGCTTTGTCTATGTTATGAGCTGTACATGCTTGTTCAAATCTGTCCAGATAGAACATTATGTCATCACTGGAAGGACTAAATGTTGGTAACTTAATCTTAAAAGTATCATTATTAGCCTTACCAGAAGATGAACCCTTGTTTGAATCATTACCATTACTCATGCTCGTCAATTTCAATTTTTCCAACTCTAAAGCTAAGACCTTTTCTTCATGTTCCATTTTTGCTTTCTCTTTCCTCTCATCAGACTCTCTCTGTAATCTTCTTTCCTCAGCCTGAGCCTCTTTTTGAAGTCTTTCATTTTCAGCTTCTTTTTCAAGTCTTTTATTTTCAGCCTCTTTTTCAAGTCTTTTATTTTCAGCTTCTTTTTCAAGTCTTTTATTCTCAGCCTCTTTTTCAAGTCTTTTATTCTCAGCCTCTTTTTGAAGTCTTTCAGCTTCTAGCTGTAGCTGGAGTTTTCTTTCCTCAGCTTCTGATTCCCTTTTTTGTTTTTCCATTTCCATTTGGAATCTTTTTTCATCCACCTGCATCTGCAGTTTCTTTTGTTCAGCTTCCATATGCAGTTTCTTTTGTTCAGCTTCCATTGCTTTATCATATCGAGCAGTTGCAAATTCTTCTAACTTATCACCAGTCTTCCCAAGCAATTTACCCTGCTCAATAAAGTGCTCAAATGTAGACATGTTGTCTAACATATGAGTCCAAAACCTGAAATAATTAACTAATTTATTTCAAACCTAAGTGTAACAAGTCTTAATTAAGCACTTGTATATTCACATCACATTATATTATCCCAGTCTCTGTGGGAAACAAGTCTCCAATCAAAGAACTTGTATATGAAATATCAGCACTCAATTCTTGATCATAAGTGCACTTCTCATTCAATAGTGCACGACACTATTCATCATTCATTTATCATCAGTGTAGTAGTAACAGTGCATTAGCATAGCCCATTAACTAATTACTATAACTGTAAACAATGACTATGTAAACACATGCAGAATGTAAACATTGAAAATGTAAACAATACAAACAATGTAAACAATAACAATGTAAACAATAACAAAGATCAGCAACAATACAAAAACTTTCGCAGAAATCAACTAAAAATAAAGCAGAAATTAATGAAATATCACAAAAAATGTGACGATATCTGCGATAGAATTAAACAAAATACATGACACCACAGTGTATAAACAAAAATGTTGTATGAAACTAAATTATAGACAAGAGTAGGCTAACAAATACAAACAAATCAAAACAAAACTAAAGAATGCGAAATAATAACGAAAACAATATTAAAACATGTCATCACAGCTAACATAAATAGCAACAGAAGTCGCTTAGCAAATTCCAGTATCGGAAATTTGCAAACCCTACAGAAAACGCTCACAATAGACGACCTCTATGACGTGGCATAATCTAACGGAGACACCACCCAACCGAGAACCCGCTGAAATATAAACATATAAATATACAAATAACATATAGACATATAACATATAGAATGAGATGATACACAGAAGACTCAGCAGAAGTATAAGGGCACAGTTTACATACAAACAGGCCACTTAACTTATAGGCTTCCAATCGTAGAACAGCAGAAAAAACGGATGTCAATCAACGTCCTAAAGAGCGAAGCTCCAACGATGATGGCACATCTGAACTGCTTCCACTGCTAACACGATGGTACAAGAGCTTCTGAAATACTGTGTGTTGAGTTGTTTCGGCACTTGACCTTCTAATCCAAAAGTAAGTTGATGGAAATCGGTACTTGGCCTTCTTCAGAAAACAACCCGTTTCAACCGGCACTTGACCTTCACAAAAACGACAGCACTGGAACCTTGACAGCAGCAACTTGCTTGACTTGCGTAAAAGATAACAGCAGTCCGAGTTATCCGGCAACATGTAACAACGCCGGGTACTGTCAAATTCTTGTTTCCGTCAAAAAGTTGAAATTTTGACTTTTACCGGGCAACGCCGAGTACTTTGAAAATTTTGAAGATGTTGACTGTATTGAAGAATGTTAATTTCTTGAAGGATGCTGATGAATTCTTGTTGAAAATGAAGTGGGTAAGGGACCCCGTGTTTGCTGGTACCAGAATCAAACCAGCTTATGGCCACCAAATGATGCGTGATGCCATATGATGATGGATGGTATCCGCATGTCTGGTTTTGTGTAGTGTGCAGATGTGTTCAGTCAAAACAATGTTCATACAAAAATAACAGGGCAATCCACATAGGACGTCAGTAAACTCACGACGTATAAAGTCAATGATTCTTGAAACAGCCGTTGACGTTTTTCTTCATTATTTATTGTGGACGCCACAGTGACAAAATGGTTACGCGAATATGTAGGCACATCAAACAGTCATTATCACAGCAACATTCAATACAGCAATAGACGGTAGACAGCATTACAATGATGAGTCAGATGCATGTTATATTTCATAGTGCTGTAAATGTAGTCAGGTGAAAAACTCCATCCTTTTCTATAACAGCCAGGAGATAACCAGATGTATGAGATCAGTTCACTCTCCTTAGTCTGACTTCAGCAAGACAGACACGTCTGCCGAAGTATAAATAATGTCCTCAAAAATATCCTCTAGATAATAAAGGTTTTTCAAACCTAGTTCATTTAACAAAGTAGCAAGTAATGGTCCTTGGAACCTGCATCAACCGATGCAGCACAATACAGCGACATGTGAGCTAGGAAAACATCTCGTGACGACGACTTTCGAAGACAGGCTATGAACCAGAAATCGTTCACGACCAAAAATCGATAGAGTTAATGAAAATGTTAATTTACCTTGCCTTCCGGAAATACACAGAAATATTATGCCTCCCGGCATGTGCAAATACACTAGAGGTATTATCTCGAATAAACGAAATATCCATAAGAGGACTCTCACATTCCTGACAGAACAAAAAAAAGCGGAGATCCCCTCTTCAACGAGGCATCTCTTTCGCCATTCCAAATCGCTCACTCCACTAGTGGTGGGCGGAAACCGATCGACCAAGAAGCAAGACAAGTCATGCGCAGTCCAGCGCAAAATGACCACAGCTCAAACTCAACTGCATTCGATACCAACGCGAGAAGACAAATGCTTACCGAGAAAAGTAACTATAAATTTCAAGCAGTTGTTGCCCTTGCGTTATAAAATAGATATTGTAATAAAATGATGTTGCGAGAATTTATCACGCAACAGTGAGCTACTCTTGTATTCTCAGAATCAAGATCAGTTTTTCTATTAAGCTATTAATACGTTTTCATACTGAGAGACGAGACTGTTTAGGACTTTAACATGCACCCTAGTCCTTTAACAGTCTTCTTTGGATTCTAATTCATTAAAAATGTATAAAATGCTTTTTGAAGTGGTGTGGTCCAGAAGCTGGAAGTATACAAATCTTCGTTATTTCAAGGATTATATTAAGAATGAAGCATTTCTAGAGCTTCAGTTGGACAAATACTGTCTTCTTCATTTTCATGTTCCAAGTGCTCAAAGACCTCAGTAGCCTGTGACCCTGGACATTGTAGAACAATGGCAGCCCTAGCAGATTCATATTTTGTAAAAGCTCTTGTTTATTTTTGTGCTTGAATACATTGACGTATAACTCACAACGGGCAGACACAATGACGCTTGAATACATTGACGTATAACTCACAACGGGCAGACACAATGTTCAAATTTACATCACATTTCAGTTTTAACTGAATGTAACGTCTCTAACAGTTTCCTTAAGTGATAAAAAACCATTAGAAATGTATATGGAAGCTTCAGGAGCTTTTACAAAATATGAATCTGCTAGGGCTGCCATTGTTCTATGGTTCTCGGTAAAGTCACTTCGACCTGTCAAGTAGAGCAGTTAAAGCATTCTCAGTATTTTTGTGTCATTTCTCAGTAACTGTACAATCACTTTAATAAAGTCGATTCTTATTTCTAGTGGTTGGAGCCACAGCTACTATCATGTGTGGTTATGTTGAATAAGAACATATTGAAAAAAAAAATAGAAAGACTTTAAATGAACACGTGTTTTAGTGAGTCATCATAATAACACGTAGAGATTAGGGGAAGAACACTCTAATCGTTAACAACGTATACAAGGGAAATCACTCTAAGCGTTATTAAAAGTATATACAATATTTTTTTGCGTGTGCTCTAACATGTTTCTTCAATTTTGCACCAGTGATTATGAATGGTGACCCCTGGAGATTTACCAGGACTTTGAATCTGTGTTTTAAACTCACTTTGAGTGTTTCCATTGCATTTTTCTTTCTATGGTTTTGTGTGTTGTTTTCGTGACTTTTTCTTCCTTTGATGTCTCTGAAAGTTCATTTTTGACGTCCATGAGAGGAAGTGATACCAACCTTCGTCTTCTTCTCTTTTTACCCTCACATTCTGACCTAAACTGTTTAAAAGTAAAACTGCAGAAGTGATTGCGTCTATAATTAGTCTGGGTCGTTCTTAGGTTCATTTCCGGGTTACATGGGGGGGTCGTGCTAGGCCTCTGTCGGCGAAGCACTATTTATGTTGTGCTCAGCTGGCAGAGTGGATAGTAGCGATTCGATCCCATGGCTAGGCGGTGGGTGCCGTTCGGAAAGTCCTGGTTTTGATTCCCGGTAAGCCTATCACTTCTGTTGTTTTCCTGTTGTCTAGTCTTCTACTTTATTTCTCACTGAGTACCTGATAACATACCTTTGTGTGTTGTATGTTTATTTATTTACTGTTTACAGGCCTTGGGTTTCCCCTCCTTATATGTTTATACAATACCAAAAACCTACCTTCTGTCCTTTACTTATTCTCATTCTTCTATTAATGACTAGACACAGTATTAAGGTCTTTGTCTTGTGTAATCTGGCCCATACTGTTTAACAGTGAAACTGCAGATGTGATTGCGTCTATAATTAGTCTGGGTCGTTCTTAGGTACATATCCGATTTACGTGGGGAATGGGGGGGGGGGGGGGGGGGGGGGCTAGACCTCTGTCGGTGAAGCACTATTTAATTAGTGCTCGACTGGCAGAGAGGATAGTAACGACTCGCTCCGTGGCTAGGCGGTGGGTGCTGTTCGGAAGGTCCTGGTTCGATTTTCGGTAAGCCTATCACTTCTGTGGTTTTTCTGTTGTCTGGTCTTCAACTTCTTTATTTCTCACTGAGTGCCTGATATCTTTGTGTGTTGTTTGTTTATTTATTGATATTTGTCAGTTTTGTTTTCTATGTGCCTATCTGGACGGTTCTGTGTAGCCGTGTGTGCATTCTTGTGTGGACAGAGAGTTCCTCTTATGGTGGGATCAAAGACATCTCATCATGCGACAACTATTTATATATATTTATTTCTCTATCGTATGCGGTGACATAATGTGACCTTGTTTATCTCCCATGAGTATCTTAATGTTTCACTTTGTCCACTGTTTCATAGACTGTATCATAATATTTCATGTCTAGTGCAGTGAGCATTGCTCCGTGTAGTCTCCCGGGGTCTCTTAGGAGGCTAAGAAAGTTTATGACTGCTCCCTCAGGTATATCGCAAGAGGCGTCTAATTGTCCATAGGACCACAGCTGCCACAGCACATGAATGCATTGATGAGTACTTCCTGCTAGGAGGCCATACGGATCACACACAAACAAGATATGATGAATGATAGTCTGCATTATTTGTTGGTGAATATAATTAAATTACGGTTTTTTCCATTTGCTGAAATCGTGTGTGCTACTAATCCTAGGTGAAAAGGGTTTACATCCTATCAGTGTTCTTGTGTTTTTTTTCTACAGACATTTTTATGGTGACTCCCTGCGCATAAAATGGCCTTCACCTTTATGTTCGCAAAAGATGATGTTTCTCCGGTATTCAGTATGGACATGCTGTGTCTGTTCCATTCTATGTTACCTTAGCTTGTCCTAAGAGTTTCATACTTGGTACCTGTGCGGCTTATGCACCTTTATACATCATTTTCACGTTCCATATTAGTCACCTCTTACGATCTTTCTGCCTGAGAACGCAGCATGCCTATTACGAGGAACTACTCGCGGCCTGTCTTATCGACACAAGAAAATGTCACTGTCTTATGGATATTACAACGTTTCTACGTGGTCCTGTCCACACTGACTCTACCGACATTAGGAAGTGTTATGACGGAAAATAACAGAAATAACGTCATTTTATTGTACAGTAAACAACATTGGTAGTACTGAAACATGCATCAATATAGCACCTTTCAGTTAGCTAGCGTTAGAATTGTTTTGTGACGTTATTTTTGTAAATGTTAAAATTAAAGGGGGTTTTTTTTCTATTGAACACACCCAGACACACGTGGGTCCCTGTTACCTCTTATCTAGTTCAACTAAGTCGTCTATCTTTTACTGGTCAAAGTCACAATTATAGGTTGTGATTAATTAAGTAATAGCTTCAAATATTGCTAACAACTAAGGCAAGAGAAATAAATACAAGTAATCGCGTGGTGGCAACAATTTGTAATTTATAACAATTCGTGTGGACAAGGAAGCATATAAATGTCTACCTTATTAAGCATTGTCTAATTCACGCAGTAAATAACAGCTTGGAGTTTAAATGGAGCAAATTCACATAGTCGTCATCTTCAATCCTTCACATGGATGATTGTTATGAGAGGCAAATTCAGTCTCAAAAACACGCAATACTCGAGTTTCGCCAAAAATAGACACATTGATTATCCTTCAATGTGATCAACGACAGCAGTTTAAAAAAAGTTAACGGCCAGTTCAAGTCAGTGTTCGAGTTGTTATGTTTTCACGTGCCCACTAGGCCTCATTTTTTGCAATCGATCGATCTTTATGTTAGTGGCGTCTGGAACCGCGCCAGACAAGCAGCAAACACTTTGGGAAGACTATGACAGTCCTGAGAAGGCTGATACAGGCGAAGGTCACAATATGAACGTTATGTAAACATCAATTTTAATGGCAGCCAACAGACTGATTATTTCGTGACACTTATTACTCAAACCGAAAGTTGGTCGCACAAGCAGTGATAATTGTACCTATTTCTAGTCCTAAGGTGTATACAATTAAGGGTTGTCTGTTCTCTACTTATAATGGCGGAACGGGAAGCCAGTGGGTGCTAATGTTTGTGTGTGCGTGTATATGTATGAGTATGTATGTGTGTTTATGTAGCTATCTATGTGTATATGTGTCTCTGTTAAAATCAGTTACAGCCGTGATTGCTTTTAAAAACACAAATTCCGAAGTCATGAGTTCTTTCACACACAATTACGATTTCATATTCTGAAATAAACGTATTATAATAACTCATTTCGATGACAAATGCCATATTAATTCTTGTGTTATTGACATTGTGTTTATTGTTGTTATTCAGCTAAGTATTAATGAACATTTGCGAGGTCCGTGTCTTCTGTTTTCAGGAAGCATCGGTGTTTGTTTTCGAGAAGAAGATAGCTGACAAGCTTCACAAGCCCAGAAGAAGAGAAGTTGTGGCAGAAACATTACGTAAAGATGTCTGGTATTTACAGCAGTTCAAACATCCCAAGATCCTGACAGTATTACACGGTATCGAAGAGTGCCAGTGAGTAAAATACATTTATCGTTATCCCATCATTAGAGCCATTGGTGAAATCGTGCTTAAAAAAACTGCGAAAAAGAACAATTTAAATGAGTGGGTTGCTGCTTATGTGTGCATGTTTGGTGTTTTGTTTTTTTTAAGTAAAGCTTGTTTAATTTTTCTGTTCATGTAACTAGGATTTGTCAGAAACATTTGTGAATACTTATAAATAATAATATCTCTACATTAATGGAAATGTTGCTATGAATTTTAAAATTAGAAGATAAGACACATCACTGATAGAGGTTAGCTATCATAACTAGAGGATTAGATTGTCGATGACAAAGGTCAACTATGATAATTAGAGGACTAGACGAATTGCTGATACAGGTAAGCTTTCATAAAATAGCACACTATTCACCATTGTGGCGTAAAGGTGGAGAGGATGATGGAAGGATAAAGAAGATGATATCTCACTCTGGATCGTGAAAAGAGTATATGTTTTAGGCCTGTTCTAATGTTTTCACATGTGTTATGGTTCGTTGGTTGTGACACCAGTGCATACACAGGTGCACACTGAAAATAAAGGGAGGACAACTACTGATAGTCGTGACGAAATGAAGGTATTAAAAAAAGAGTACTTTTACACCCCTTGCCACAATTATTCCAAATTACCTAGAATTGAACCCCATGTGTCTACACACGAATGGAAAATGGGTCTGTACCAGACAATTATTACTACAGTGAGGCATCGACTTCCGTAAACATCGGCTTCTTATATTCTAAGGAACTGATTGTCCTTAGATTGGAGCTTTCATTTTAACGGCTGATAATGTTTCCATGGCTGTCCAACAAAACTGGACTTGGAACTACACTTACTTAGCTAGTCGTTCCTCCTCTACCCTGGGTGTAGTGGTTTGCCAGAGAGAGCGCCATACTATACTATCTTGTTCCTGTCTTGGTTCCAATCTAGTTCTCGGTCCAATAGAGATTGTCTAATATTGTCCTCCCAGCGAAATCTGGAGGTCTGGATCCCTGGTTCTTGGTTTCCCAATATTTGTCGTGGTAGCCAAGGTAACGGTGAATGCGTGAAAATTTCCAGCCTCGTTGATGCAGTCTTGACCAAAGCGAGACGAACTTTACTCAAACGTTCGCCCAAAAAGTGCCCGCTGAAAAGTTTAAGAACATCTTATCTTGTTGATGGAGCTCAACAAAATTATTTTTTTTTTAAACACACTAACACTGAAAACACTGAACCTCTAACGTATAAACTGGCAGACATAGTTATTTCTTACTTTTCAGTCCATCACTTCAAGTCTAAGGTTTAATGCTAGTTTACTAAATGTCTTTTTTTTTAAAGCGTCAAAAGAGACTAGAGCAAATGTATTCAGGAGATTGCAAGAGAGGCAGAGGAAGCTGTAGCCAAAGGAAATATAAGAGACATGTACAACAGCACAAAACAGCTAACAGAGATATGCACGCAAAAAATTGGCCTCATCAAAGACAAAAATGGAAAATTTCTTAGCCGATGAAGAGGTAGACAAACAATTTTTAGGAACTTTCAAAAGACTAGGTCCACAAAATGTCCTAGACATCTAGCCAGCAGAAGAAGAGCTAAACGTCAACTATTAAAGACCAACCAAGGAAGAAATAAAGAAAACCGTAGAGCTTCTAAAAGACGGAAAAGCGGCTGATCCAGGTCACATTCCTAAAGAGGCCATCAAAACAGATATTGTCACATATACATAGATACTTTATATATTACTTCGTAATTTCTAAGAGAAAGAAGGAATACCAGAAGAATTGAAGGAAGGATATTTAGTTAAGTTGCCAATGAAGGGAGATTTACAAAAATGAACAAATTACAGGGGTATAATGTTACTGTCAATGCAAAGTAAAATATTAAACAGGATCATCCTGGAGATATTAAAAGAGTCCATTGATAGACAACAGAGAGATGAAAAAGCTGGTTCAAGGCAACACAGATCATGTACAGACCAGATAGCCACATTGAGAATAATAGTGCAACACAGTCTGGAATGGAACTCACCTCTTTATACTGGATTTGTGGATTATGAAAAGCCATTTGATAGTGTAGCCAAAGAATCACTTTGGAAATTGATGAGGCACTATAAAGTCCCCTGAAGATTATTAACTTAAAAAAGAAAACACGTGAAGACACGACGTGCATAGTTCTTCAGGAAGGAAAACTTACAGAACCGTTTAGTATTAGAACTGGAGTGCGATAGGGATACCGCCTGTCACAATTCCTATTCATATTTGATTATAAAAACATCGACTCTACAGTCCAGTATGTGACCAATCAGCTTTTGATGATCTAGATTTTGCCAACGATCTGGCTCTCTTATCCCACATCCGTAATCAGATGCAAGACAAAGTGAAAGTGCTAATGAAAGACACAGAAAGTGTGTCTGAAAATTGATAGGTTGAAAACAAAGATAATAAGAATAAAAGTGGGAAACGATTACAGTATTGCACTTGAAGAAATAACATACTCGTACATCGGAACAAATGTAGACACTGTTGGAAACATTTCAAAATAAGAATACAAATAGCTAGAGCGGGTTTATTTGAATTGAGAAATATATGGAGACCAAAAGAAATCAAGTCCAACACAAAAATCCGAATCTTCAATTCAGATGTCCAGTCCTATTGTATGGCTATGAAACATGCAAAAACCACAATCGACAATCTATATACTTTCATGAATGGGTGCTTGCATAGAATAGAAAGATGGAAATGGTGTGACAAGGTCACCAATGTTGAAGTAATCAACAGAGCCATACAAGTGCTAACGTAACAAGAGATAAGAAGAACATGATGGCAATGTGTCAGAGTGGTGATGAGAGTTTCTCTGAGACAAGACAAAAGTCTGAGTGAGGAGTAGAAAATAGAAGAAGTCTGAAATAGCGAATGTGAATGTTGAGTGGGAGTGTGACAGTCAGGCGTACAAAGATGATAAACACTCTTTTATCCTGTCACTCTGACTTATTTAGATGTCAACTCCACTCACCCTCTCTTTCTCACCTATCGACAAATGAATAGATATATGAAGTAAGGGACTGATACACCAAGTGGTTTTCACGTTCAACATTCACAGATGTACAGGTAGAAGTCAATTATGATCCGCAGCTGATAGGTTTTCTATGTTTATTAATATATATATATATATATATATATATATATATGTGTGTGTGTGTGTGTATGTATATATATATATATATATATATATATATATATATATATATATATATATATATATATATATATATAACCAAATGACTATATCTGCGCGATGGCAGGAATGACGAAAATCAATTCACACAATAGTATACTTTCACTAACAAAAACCACACAAAAATTGACCCCCTACAACTCCAACCCGAGTTTGGTTAATAATCCAAACTGGCATCCAAGTTGTACACCAAAAATCCAAGAATTAACCCAAAAGAAAAAAGGTCCACAATGTGTACTAGAAATAATAACCACCAATTTATAATCTGTGTCCCTGTCTTACAATGCGCAATCTCAAATAGAGGCGACTGCGACTAGGCTACACAAACACACACAAAAGTAAACACACCACAGCAAAAGAACACACCACCCAAAAACTCCCAACAATAATGTAGAGAATAAAACACTCTCTTCTAGCCCCACCAGTACTTAAACAATTAATTAATGTCCGCTACACGTCTTTAAGATAACATCCCCTGTCTGTCGGTGCGGTAGTATCCTGCACGCTTGACCCAATTACTTGCAAATCCTGTGCCTTTCCGACGAAGTGAGAATTTAATTAAATCCACGATTGACAAGGCCAGAGGGAAATATCCTTTCAGTGTGACTCAATGATAATGAATCCTGATATCCTGTGGGTTAAAATGAGTCCAAACTCGGGTTTGCGCAAGCGATACGCTTAATATACCAGATAGACGCGGCCAATTCAATTGTGATTGGGCGTATAAAGAAAGGTCCAACCGGTCTATAACTTAAGACGGGATGGGCGCGCTATTCTGAAGATTGGTGAGCTTGAATATTAATGGTGTCAGAGGTTAAGCAGCTCCAAGAGCATATGGTACCAGCAGATGGGTACCGAACTCTGCCTTCCGGGAACTAGGTTTTAGGATTTAACCACTAGTCCCCACTCCAGAACTCGATCCAGGCTATGATACCAGACCTTTAGACAAAATGCTGTGTCCAGGTTTCCGTCTCAGGTAGCGTGTTGAAATTTGCCTTCTCCGCTGTGAAGATACAATAAATACAAGCCTTAAGCTAGTCGCCTAAATTAGGGTCCACTAGCTAATAATTGATGAATCGCTTCACCCAAGCATGCAAGGACTTTGGCCTTACAATAAGTCTAAAAAACGAATGTGCTGAGTCAGGATGTGGGTGCTGCACCAGTTATCACTATCGATAACTATGAATTGGCAGTGGTGCACCACTTCACATACCTGGGGTCTACCATGAATGACAAACTCTCACTGGACACAGAAATGGACAGCCGCATTGGCAAAGCTGCAACTACCTTTTCCCACCTCACATCCCGTGTTTGGGGAAACTCCAAACTCACAACGAAAACCAAAGCTGCGGTATATAATGATATAATGCCTGCATCACCAGCACACTCCTATATGGCAGCGAGACCTAGACAATCTATGCTAAGCAAGAAAGAAGGCTCAATACCTTCCATTTACGGTGTCTACGCCACATCCTCGGCATCTCGTGGAAAGATAAAGTGACAAATGTCGAGGTGTTGTCACGTGATGGTCTTCAAAGCATGTATAAACTGCTTATACAGCGCAGACTACGCTGGCTTGGCCATGTCCGCCGCATGGAAGATAGTTGCATCCCGAAAGATATCTTCTACGGGCAACTAGCAGATGGCAAAAGAACAATTGGGCGACCGCAGCTGAGGTTCACAGATGTGTGCAAAAGAGAGATATGAGGGCACTGGACATAAATCCAGCAACGTGGGAGGACGAAGCTGTAGATCGCACCAAGTGGCGATGCTATTTACGGCACAACCTCAGATTGGGCGAAAAGAAGCTCTCACAACAAGCAGAAGAGAGGAGAAAACGTCGAAAGGAGTACCAGGAAAATAAACACCTGAGGGCTATCACCTCAGGGGCGCATTGCCATAGTCAGTTATGACTGAAGGGGCTATTAGCTAATAATACCTATACACAAACACAAATACTATTTGCAAATAATCAACAACTCCCAAACTCCCCCATCTAAATTATCATGGAGCGTCAGACCGGTTTTTGCTGGCTGATTAAGCCCGTTTGCCTGTCTCTCAGTGTCGTGGTATCCGCAGCTGAGGGCCACACACTCGCTGGTGTGAGATCAGCCGTACGCTCGCACACAAGTTGCGTAACGGTCTAAGGCATGAATATAAGCAAACTCGTTGCTCCGTCTGGCTAGGGTCTGTGCAGGCCAGCGAAACAAAATACTGTTCTGCCCGTGATGCGATTATCCTTCAACGCCGTATCGGGTTACACACAAAAATAGATCAATATTGACAAGCATGGCCCCTGACAATACTTATCCGTGAACTCTTAAATATCCCGCTATATAAATGATTTGTATAAGTCATACAATGAGTACAGTTATATACATTTCTAGGGGGAATTAAAACCCAAACCCACATCTCTTAATGAATTCGTAGCAAAATAAATGGGGTTACAGTTGTATTCACTAAATTGATATAAACACACACTCACTGTCCCTTGAATACCATTATTAAAGGTCCCCTCTATGTAGTTTTAGTGGTACTTAGCGAACTTAAGCTTATTCACTTTCTGTTATATTTTCTGATATACGCGTTCGCCCACTTGGGAGTAATAGTGATAGAATCTACCTTCACAAACTATCTAAACAAAATTAGCGCCCTTACCAAGATGCAAGAAATCCACTAACACCAACAGTAGCTGGGCGAATCTGCCAAATAACAATGACACGTCCACTCTGCTAGACTTTCTGGAGCATTAAGTGCCAGACAACTAAAGAGTTTAGATTATATAGTGCCTCACAAGCCACAGGTGTGCGGGCCACCTGCGTTTTCGAGTGACCCTTTCGCCGGGTTGCACGTAACGTGACGCAACCTGTACGGAACGGAGACATGTTCCGCGGACGAAAGCCGAGCTGAAGGAGAGAGACCGCCATTTACAGCGTAATTGGTTATACAATGTTTTTCCCTGGTGTCAAAGGCCAGGGAAAGTTTGCCGCTCTCTTCTCAGAAACCGAGTGCCAGGTTTTCAGCTCGTGATCAAAGAACTCGAAGAAAGATGCCGCCTCCCGCGACAGAGAGTCCAGGACGCGTCAAAGATTTCTCCAGCCAACATTAATAAAGAACGGGGAGTGAACCTGTCGTGATTTAAAATGAAAGGTCAGTTACCCCACTTTCAGTTACCCCACTTTCAGTTACTCCACTTTCAGTTACCCCACTTTCAGTTACCCCACTTTCAGTTACCCCACTTTCCAATTTCAGGAAACCGAAAAGAAATGAAATGAGCGGGCCAAAAGTAAAAAAAGAATTTAGGGGGTTGCCTAAGCTCCATCCTCGGGCCAAAGTTTTAGACCCAGCGTCACACAAGGAATAGGACACAGATTGACAACACCTGTTGATAGCAAGAAAAACCCAAACCAGAAAAACCCAAACCAGTCAGATATATGTCGATATGGTTCCGTTACAATTAGAATCTACGTTTTAAAATTAACTACATAATAATTGCTGGGTTCTATTAACATAATTTTTTTGAAACAAAAATAATAAATAAAAATAAAATAAAATAAAAACTCAAAATCTTTTTTGACTTTCATTCAAACTTAAAAGTGTGTATTTAATAATTTTTTTTTTTTAATTTTGTTGTGAAATTTTGTGTTTGGGGATCGGAGTTGCTAAGAGGTATGTGTCTTCATTCTAAAGGTACCGGGTTCGCTCCCAGTGCAGTGAAAATAATTGATAGCATTTTTTAAAGAACTAATGGTGGGGAGCCGCGCTGGTGTAATGGTTAAGACGTTGCGCTAGCGACCAGGTTTTCAAGGTTCAAGCCCGGGCGCCGGCATTTGTAGGAGTGTCATGGACCGGGAATTTGACTGAATAACCTGAACGGCTCCTGCAGATAAACCCTCTGTGGATGGGAAGGAGCGAAGCTCCTGATCGGGTTGGAAGAAAAGTCCACAGTCTCCCCAGCCTCGCAACGACATGTCATTGGGCCAAAAGGACTGGAAAGCTCGAGTGCCGCTGGTTAGAGAAAAAAAAAACTAATGGTCATGTTTCCCCCCTATATATATATATATATATATATATATATATATATATATATATATATATATATATATATATATATATATATATATATATATATATATATATATATATATATATATATATATATATATATATATATATATATATATATATATATATATATATATATATATATATATATATATATAATTTATTTTTTTATTTATTTATTAATATTTTTTGAGTCAGAATTATTTATTGGCATTCCAGCTTCGTTATTTTTTTAAGTTATCTACAACCATAGAAATTAACTTCCCTTGAACTTAGTAGCTTTCTCCATTAGGTATGCTTGCTTATCTAATCAGCCACATAGTTAATTTTGTCTTCAGCGTAGGTCTCTGAGACGTTTCTCAATTATTTTATGCACCTTTAAAAGATGTGTGTATGGATATATATATATATATATATATATATATATATATATATATATATATATATATATATATATATATATATATATATATATATATATATATATATATATATATATATCGTACATATAGCGTTTCAGACCACCACCTTAGGGCTGCAATAGCTTCCTCTATATCCATTTTCAAGCTGGAGGTTGCCATGTAAGCTCTGCTACGGCATCATTTTTCCCACCATGATAATGTATCAGTTAATTCATTTCCAGCTCTGCTTTCCCATTGCACCAATCTCTACACTCCCTATCAATGATGACGATAATTTATTATACTCCACTATTTCATTTTAAATATTGTTTCACCTGTTGTTACCAGCCCAATCGTTTCCTCTGCCTGTGCCATCTATAATATTCCCCTCTTTATTCCCGCTCCCTTGGTGTCATTTATGTTCCAAATGCTGTGGGTATTTGTTTTTACCTACATAGAGAAATTTGTCTGGGCCATCGCATACCTGGAAATTACGTAAAAGTGTTGCTATTCTGGCCAGTGCACTAAATTGCACAACCCTTGAATATTGCTAATATTTTTCGGTATACACTATCAACGTAAATGGAACAGTTTTAAAACAGGTCAACAGCAATCCTAGTATGTACATTACGCATTCCTTCATTTTGAATGCATTACAGCCGTTCACATTGTGACTTTGACAACGTGAGCATTCTCAGCTCATAATTTATTACTGCTATGACTAGCTGATAATACATCAGAAGCAGTAGTCGCTGCTCCAGGTGCACCGCAGCGATTGTTTTTAATTCTCTCAAACCGCGTTTGCACTTCTATCTGCTATCTGGTAAGCTCAACATGGTATTTGTACGATAGCCAGGTCACCATTGATTATATAGGGAGGCTGTGACAACTAGAGGACACTATTGACGATACAGAAAGCTGTGATAACAAGATCATATCATTACTGATACACGTAAGTTGTGATAACTATAGCATCCCGTTTACGATACATGTGAGCTGAGATAACTAGAGGGCACTATTGATGATATAGGGAAGCTGTGATAACTAGATCATATCTTTAGTGATACACGTAAGCTGTGATAGTTATAGCACCCCACTTACGATACAGGTGAGCTGAGATAACTATATCATATCATTAGTGATACACATAAGCTGTGATAAGTATAGCAACCTGTTGTTGTGAGTATGGAAATAGCGAATGTCTGAGTCTAGACAGAATATGAATGAGTATGACAAAACGTCTGTACGTGTTCTTTTCGTGGCTCTCTCACACCTTTAGCCACTACGGCAGTATCATTTCTTTTCTTCATTTTTCTCTCCGATCGCTTTTATTTGGCAAAAGGTTTGTCCTGTCATTCATTATTTTACTCTCTATGCTGAATCTAGTAGGGAAAAGTCTCTAAAACTCCAATCCCCTTCGGAAGTATCTGTTATGGGACTGTCATATCTTGTTTACCATCCCAGACTGCACGTTGCGCCATGTAATTAGACCGGCCAGCCGATTATACGTTATCACATAAGCCGGCTGACACTTTGCACAGGTCGGTCCAACATTTGATCCCAGGTGGATAGCGACCATCCCTGCGTTTGCACAAGACGGGAGTGCGCGATAGACTTAAAGAAAGCCACATTGTCTGTCGGCGACCTTCTCTGGTGGACAGACGAAAACACATGTGATAAATATGTAATTCGCTTCCGCTGGCCCCTGTCTATATCAAGATTACAGATAACCCGTCTAGGCGGAAGGTAATATCGAGCGATGAGTCACAGATTTGTTTGTATGAAGATGCCATCGGAAGTATTACGACTCACGCGTGGAATATTAAATGTAAAATTTTAAAACACGTGGGGGATATTTTGAATCAAAACACCCCAACCCAGTGCTAGAGAGATTTGATTGGTTTGATTTGAGATGCCGGAATAAACAATGAATTCCATTGGAAAATTCGGCGGAAGTACAATCTGTGATTGAACTGATAAGTGGGAAATGTAATCTAGCGAACTCAGAGACACAGAACACAGACAGCTTCGCAACTTCACACGAGCAACTCCCAACAAAAGCCAGAAAGAGAAGGATCGGACCTAGAATTTCATACTTATAAGTGACAGCTCGAAGTATTTGGGAAACTTAAAATCTCAAAAAGTAAGCCTGCCTTTATAAATACAGTGAATATAAACTTAAGGGGCCTGGACTTTAAATACAGAATCTGGACACCTAAAGGAATTGGATCACCCGTCAAAGAAGAATTATTACAGTTTCCCAGACCAAGTGTATCACAGAACACCCGTCATAAGAAGGAATTACTATACTTTCCCAGACCAAGTGATTCGAGAGCATATGCACCGAAATTGCTCGTGTCCATTCGAAAACTGTGTGAGGAGATTGTGTATAACCAAAAATCTTGGGGTAAGTTGTGAACATTTATTTTACAAATGTGAATTTGACATGTGTTCCTTGCTTAGTGGTTATGTATGAGGCTGGCAACCTCAACATTCAAAAATAGTATATTCATAAACCACTACAGCAAGCGCTGGTGATTTCTTCTGGCTAGTCGTGCGGAAAACCCGACAGCAGAGGTGACCCCCAGACTCCGACTGCAGCTATGATGAGTGATGATTACATCACATGTGCCTCAAGTGTATCATATCGTTTTGTGAGATATATGTTAATGTTAGTTCAGGCATAAATCATTATTCGCGCTGCCCAGACACATTTTCCCAGTTAATACCCAGAGGAATATTGGTGAATTTTAATAATCTTTCTTGAGCTACGTTGTGTACTCAAGAACTTAATTCTTCTGAGAGATTAACATTGGTGGGTGGACAGTGAGAGGATGCGCATGTGATGTGATTCCAACTCGGTGTACTTAGCAGAGGTATTTGCCTTTCTATGTTTTTTAAAAGTAAGTGGTTACAAGCATCAGACGGTTTGAAGTACTAACGTTACGACGCCGCTCGTATGTGGAGAAGTGCGCTCATCACCAAAAAGAAGTGACGGTAACCACGGCGACAGGACTCACCTAGAGTTAAGTTTTAAGTTAATATATATATATATATATATATATATATATATATATATATATATATATATATATATATATATAGACATATATTTACCTCTAAACAGAGCTACACTATTATAAGAGGAATTCGCTGAATTAACTCAGCTTGGGGCTTGAACTGGCTAAAAATCATTGCTTAAATCCTCCACAAAAGGCGACGAACGGATATAAGTTAAACATTACTCAGCGCTATTCCGCATGGTTCTTGACTTCATGGTTTATCTTGTGAAGCCTCCCTTCGGACAGAAGCGTCATTATACTTCTATCTACATCTCTGCCAAGAGTAATCTTGTGCGAAGGTAAACACCCTTGATGACCCAGTTTAGATACTCTTGAGTTTTGGCCATTGTTGGACCACTACTGCAAAGCAGGGGAGGCAATCCGTGACAATGATTAATTTGGAAATAGTGAAAATTAATGTCCCTAATGAAAATATGGAGAGAGGTAGGACTTCTGGAGAAAAGAGAGATATAATCAAATATCTTAGGTCTACTTCCCAGCCATACTCGGACTCAGTTTAAGATGTCATACCTTCGTCCGTCCTCCAATGCTAAATAGAATAATCTACTACAGTAAGGACTACAACAGCAAATATTAAGTGACAGAATAGAGTGAATTCTGACCGCTTAGTACATATAAATATATTTATTAAAGAAACCACTACACTGAGCCCAAAAAAAAATAATAATGCCTGCACTAGCTCTGAAGGGCTAGAGAATGTATCAATATCCAAGCCATAGAAAAATAACACAAGACTTCACTCAATCTCTCAGGCAAAACGTCTCACTCCAAACCACCACCACCCGTACACTTTCGCACTCCCAAGAAAATCTAACTAGGCCCCTAGTTTCGCGAGGACACGGTCATTCCGTATGGTAATAATCCTGGTAAGTAAGTTACTTTCTCTGCTAGGAGAAAAACCACTACACTGTTCCACCTAGGTTGAAATTTCCAGGCTACGTAAATAAGCTCTCTGTAACAATTTCGTAATAAATCTTATGCATTCACAATTTCCTGTGGCTCGAGGCCACACTAGCAGGTGGGGGAGATTTAAACGAGCGCAGAAATACTTGCACCCACTGATCCAAATTTATCCAAACGACAAAGCCTTTTGCTGGCGCACTGGGACACCTCATATACTGGATAACGAAGACTTGAATTATACAACAGCTGACGAGTACTTGCAACTGACTTCTCCACTCGGTCACTATGTCAGTATACTCAGAAGCAACCGGCTATTAATGGGTTGGACCGTGTTGCCGAAACTGAATGGGTGGCAAAGGCGACAGCTCGTAGGTGGTGAGATGATGTTAACTGCAACTGACGGCAATAAATGCTGTAGGTAGATAATCCAGGACGCATTGCTACTGCTTACGTGTAGGTAACAGAAGTCGATGTGTAGTGGTATACTCCAAACAGCACGTGTAATGTGTGCTTCACAAGTACTGGCTATCGACGAATCCGTCCTGTCGGCCGGCTCATATACTCCGAGTTAACTGGCTGTTAATGGGTTGGACAGTGTTGCCGAAAATGACTGGATGGTAAAGGCGACAGCCCGTATGTACTGGAGCGATAGACACTTTCAACAATCGGCTGTGATTAAGCAATCCGCACAGCGGCCTTATAACTGAAACCTGGCAGTATGACGTAGACTGTATGGTGATATTTATTATGTGGAAATTGTAATCCCATGACAGCAGCAAATCCCATCAGGAAGCACAAAACAAATGCTGAACAAGGCTCTGAAAATATACAACAATTCAAAATCTCGTTAACCGCTGTAACAGCCATCCTCTTGTTGCTTACAAAACAACTTACAACTCTCATTCACTCTCTCTCTCTCTCTCTCTCTCTCTCTCTCTCTCTCTCACCAGATCAAAACAAACCCTTCTCTTACTCGCTCTCGTTGCTTTAGTTAGCCTAAAAGTTCACACAGGTAAATCCAGCCACGGGTTCACTTGGCCAGCGTGTCTGTTCGCGCCAGGCTCAATGCGACCCACAGCAAAAATATTTGCACACACACACACGCCTGGTCTCACACATTCTAGTAAAAAGTGCCCACGCAGTTAATTTACCACACTGACTGAGTTACCCAAATAGTGTTGAGTGTATACTCAATATGTATCAAATAGCAGAATAACTCTTTACAGCAATATTACCAAAATAGTGGGGAAAAAACTTGGTAAAATTTAACTTGACACCGGCTCACTCTTTCTGACTAGCTAACATTTAGTGGTTATGGAAAGTGGTTCACATATTAAAATTCAGAGCATCCCGGTCACGAAAAATGTACCTTAGGGAAAAAAATAATGTATGTATATTTAACATGAATTAAAGCAACACGGGATCTGTATTCTATTAGATTAATTTAAAACCCCAATGAATTAAATAAGTAAATGAGCTTACCGAATAAAAAATGAATTCCTGCACTAATAAATGTTATTAGCCCTGCGCAGAAGTATCACTTTGTTCAGTGGCAGAATTCATCTTGAGACAGTGGTACTGAGTGATAGAGACCTCTTGCTTAAATAGTAAGATAGAGTCTGTAGGTGACTTTTGCATGTGCACTAGATGAAATAAATTCAGACGTAAGACCTAGGGGAGAGATTCCCCTGGCAACTCAAGATAAAGGACGTAATCTGCCGCAACACTGGCGGTTCTACGAGCGACCGGTGTTCGCGGGACGAGACGAAGGCGGCCCAAATAAAAAGGTAGAAGTTTTTCCCCGTGTCCACTGATTCTCTGTAACTCAAAAAATCAGGGAATTAGCCGTTCTCTACAAGAAAAGAAGAATAAAAGGACCTCTAGCCAGATGCCGCTGTCCACGTGTAAAGGGGTGAAATTAGCCTGTCCAACGTTAAGACTGACATGACCAATGCCAGAAATAGCGCTATTAGGAGCTGTAAGACAGAAAAGTGGGAGTAGAAAAAAATTAGAGAACATGACAGGGCAGACAACTCGGCTAAAAGTGACAGAAATTTCTTCGAATCACAACACCTGTTTACGATACAGGAAAGTTGTGATAACTAGATCATATCATTAGTGATACACGTAAACTTAGATAACTAGATAACATCGTTGATGATACAGGGAAGCTGTAATAACTATAGGATGCCTCTGATGATACAGGTAAGCTGTGATACCTAGAGGACACCACTGAAGGGCACGTGAAGTGCTTAGGTGGAACAACCGCAGTTGTAACACTATGATCCTTAGAGGTGTACAAGAAAAATAATGATGAAGAATCGATTTGAACCCAAAGATTTCGATCACACCAGTCACAACGTAGACCTACATTATATCGAGAAAGCGTGTACAATTACTGCTTTTAGCATCTTGCGTTGTTGATGTTTATGGTGTTATTCAGCAATAGCAAACTGAATTGTACACTTTGGTAGATTGTCAACGGCTTTACATTATTATACTATTTAATTCTCTAAAAAGTCTTTGTTGTAGTCTGGAAATTATTTAAAAGTCGTGCGCTTCTGGCCTTTGCCACTAACTGCACGACGCTTAATCTCTTTTCACCACCAAAATTGCAATTATATTTTAAACAATAAAATTACATCCATTGATGTGATAAAATGCACCGTTTTTAACCCTCCCTCTCAAATTATGATGATAATACGGTATTTGAATTTTTTGTTCCAATACGCCAAGATAGCTACCATTGCCCTTCTTCTTCTTCTTCGATCCTTAACCACCGACCGTCAAAGCAGTCAGTGGCCATCACGCCTAGTGGCGTCTTGTAGGGCAACAACAAATTGATTCCACTTTGCACGGTCGGTGGCCATCCTTCGTACAGTGCCCCAACTCTGGTTCATTCTTTGCATCTCAGCCTCCACAGTCCTCCGCCAAGTTGTTTTTGGTCGGCCTCTCTTTCGCTTTCCTTCAGGGGTCCAAAGCATAGCTGTTCTTGTGATGGCATCGGGGTCTCTTCTGAGGACATGACCAACCCAGCTCCAGCGTCTGCCAGCTATGAAGGTGTGCATGTCCTCTTGCTTGCTACGAGTAAGCAGATCTTGGTTGGTGATGGTATTCGGCCAAAAGATGCGGTGAATTTTTCTTAGGCATGTTGTGTGAAAAGAGGACAATTTTGACATTTCCTTCTCTGTGACTCTCCAGCATTCCGCACCATAGAGAAGCACAGAAAGCACACAGCTCTGATATAATCATTCTTAATTTTGTGCTTGTGCTGTATTGAGAGGACTTCCAGATGTTATTTAGGCTAAAGAAGGCTGTTCTTGCCTTATTCATTCTGATGTTGATGTCTTTGTCTGCCCCACCGTCTGGTGTTACTATGCTTCCTAGGTATGTGAAGGTATCTGTCTGTACCAATTGCTGATTCCTTACTGATATGGGCTCAGGGTTGCTCACATTGAGCGTCATGACCTCAGACTTCTTTAAATTGATGTTCAAGCCCACCTGCTGACTAAATTTATTAAGTCTATCCGTTTTTTCCTGGATGTGTTGATGTGAATGTGCCAGCAGTGCAATGTCATCTGCATATTCCAGATCTTCCAATGTAGAAAATGTAGTCCATCTTATTCCTTTTGGACTGCCCTCTGTTGTCTGGCGCATCACCCAGTCTATGACTGTTAAAAAAAGAGTGGTTGATAAGGGGCATCCCTGTCGTACTCTTGTCTTCACCTCGAAGGTTAGGTTGCTCTGCCCAACACTACATGTAAAGTTGGCATAGAGGCTTTTTATGATGCCACTATGCAGCTTGGAATTCCATAAGCCCTCAGTATTTTCCATAAACTGTCCCTATGAATGCTGTCAAAAGCCTTTTCAAAATCAACAAAATTTATGTAAAGCTGTCTTTGCCATTCTGAGCACTGCTCTATAATGTTCCTGAGAGTAAATATATGTTCTACACATCTTCTGTTCTTTCTAAATCCTGCTTGTTCTTTCCTCAGTTTGTAGTCTACTGCCTTTGAAATTCTCTGTATAATTATCCTGCCTAGTATTTTGCTGGGAACTGAGAGAAGAGTGATTCCTCTCCAATTATTGCAGTCTGCAAGATCTCCCTTTTTGGGCAATTTGACAATTATTCCTTTGTTCCACTCTGATGGTGTTGTCCCCGTTTTCCACACTTGTGCAAATAGTGGTTCTAATAGTTCTGCTGCTAGCTCTGGGTCTGTCTTAAATAGCTCTGCATTTAAGTTATCATGGCCCGGAGCTTTACCGTTCTTTAACCCTTTGATTGCTGTGATGATTTCTTCTTTTCGTGGAATGTCTGTATTTACATCTAGATCGTTTTCAGCCTTAGGTACATTCAATTGTGTCTCTGGTATTTCCTTGTTCAGAGTTTCTCTGAAGTGCTCTGCCCATCTTGTTTCCTGTCCCTCTGCTGTCTTGATGAGATTTCCTTGCTTATCTCTTACTAATGTAATATTGTTTGCACCTTGTTTTCCGCTGATGAATTTAGTTATTTTGTATACTGTGCTTTGTTCATTTCTCAGTGCTGCCTCTTCTGCCTGTTTTGCAAGATCGTCTAGGAAATTCCTTTTGTTGGCTCGGGTTTGGCGCTTAACTTCCCTGTCCAGCTGGCTGTACTGTTCGCTATATAGTTGCTTTAACCTGGGGGACTTCGCTTCTGTTTTCTTTCTTTTCATTTCCTTTCTCATCTTTATGGTGTTTAGTGTTTCTGGTGTTATCCAGTCTTGCTTCTTCCTTTCCTGGAATCCTAAGCATGATTTGCTACTTTCCTTATATACTGTTGAAATGGTGTTGAATTTCTGGTCTATATCATCAGTCAATGTCTTTTCCTGACTTTTGGCAAATTGATATCGCTTCTTTATATCAGCCACAAAAGCTTTTCTGGTAAGGGGGTCCTTCAATTTGCTGATGTCAAACCTTTTCTGTGTAGTTACAGTTGGTCCAGCCCTTCTTAGTTTCACTTTCAGTTTTGCTACTACTAAATGGTGATCACTTCCCACATCTGCACCTCTTCTTACCTTCACATCTTGTAATGCATGTCTCCATCTACCGTTAACCATGATGTGGTCTATCTGGTTTCTGTCCCGACCATTTGGTGATTCCTATGTTAACTTGTGAATTTCCTTATGTGGGAAAAGTGTTCCTCCAATGACCAGGTTGTTAATGCTACAGAAACTTATTAGCTTATCCCCATTTTCGTTTGCTGTTCCGCTGCCGCATTTCCCCATTGTTCTTTCATTATATGTATTGTGTGTACCAACTTTCGCATTGAGGTCTCCCATTACTATAGCAAGATCACATCTAGGTGTGTCTTCCATTTCTTTCTGCAGTTGTTGATAGAATTCATCCTTGACCTCCTCATCGCTATCATTCGTTGGTGCGTAGCATTGTATTATTGTAGTGTTGGTGAATCTCCCTCTCAATCTCAATCGTATCAGTCTGTTGTTGATGGGTTTCCATTGCAGTAATGTCCTTTCTATCCCTTTCTGTAGAATAATGGCTACGCCTTCACTGTGCTGTCCATTCTCTCTTCCAGAGTAAAGTACTGTTTCTCCTGTTGCTGTTTTAACTTTTCCTGCCCCTGTCCATCTGCTCTCACTTATCCCCAGGATGTGTAACCTATAGTTTCTCATTTCTGCCGTGACCTGTCTTAGTTTACCGGTCTCGTACATTGTCCTGACATTCCAAAATCCTATTCTTGTATCCTGTTTTGCGGTCAGGACATCCGTTTTCATGTCAGTGGCTTCCTTTCGGTTTTCACCACTGACAGTCATACGAGCCACAGACTCCGAATGTCCATCCCGCAGCAAAGTTTGTTCATTTGATGTTGTTTCCGTAACTTCATTATTTTTTTTTACATAGACAGGGGTGTCAGCCCTATGCTAAAACCCCCAACCTGGAGGACCAGGGTACCAGCTTTTGTCTGACCCCTACCCACACAGACCAGTCCAGCTTGGTTGAACCTACCAGGAGTAAAACTCCCACTGGCATAGCTCTGGGGATTGTCAGGGTACGCAAGCTGCCATACCGCTACAAGGTATAGGTACCATTGATGGCAGACCATTGCCCTTGCCCTGCTCATATTTTTCAAAAGTCCAATTCTAGTGACGTAAAATTACCGTTTATAACCGCTACTATAAGATTTGAAAATTGTCAAGGACGATAAAATCTAATGCAAAAATTGGACACTCCTTGAATTTTTTTTTAACTAACGTATTCTAAGAATATATTATTAGTTACAACATGCGACAGTTGCCGTTAGACGTCGTTTTATCAAGAACGTCGCATTTTCAAAAACGCCAACAAGAGGCATGCGATTTGAAACTATTAACGCCACGCGAGGGTATCCACCCCCTTACAAAGGCTTTATCGTTGCTCCGTACTAATTTTTTAAATATAACAAGAAACCGTTTTGGGCAAGTCGGCTGTAGTAAAGTCTGCGAGAATAATCGCTCATTTCAGTAAGATTTTAGTCATAACATGATAATAAGTAAACCCGTCCTATTGTGTCTGACGGTGATGTTCTCACACGCCAGCAAAGCGCTGAATTTTGTGCAGTGCTAAAGCCTATAGAACGATCCCACGGTAAAAATCTAACACGCGTTTTAGTTTCGGTTTCGAAAACGTACTACCAACATTTAACATTTTGCCAGATCTGCTGCATTCACACTGCAGCCAAGACTTATAATTAACGATTTTGCGGAAGTGTGCCGCAAAATAACTATCTGAATTAACGTATTCTGTCAACTTTAACGCAAAATTTAGTAGTAATCCTTACATTTTTTGGTAGTGTTACACGATACAATACAAATTATTAACGCCAATTCTTAACCCGCCACGCCAACACCCCGCTTCGCTTGACACATTCTGCCATGCATATATACACGCTGGAGCAAAGCCAACAGAGGCAAACACGCAGACAATTGTATTGCCTCCTCGCGGTAATGTTTCTGACGTCACAAAAACAAGTTAGTTATTTGAAAATACATGCTGGCGAGATGAAAGAGAGGGAAAGATGGCGGTCTTGTGTAAAATATTTATTTGACAATTGACTATGACAAAAATTGAAAATCTAAACCATAATGAATCTGACCATAAAAATCATATGGTAGTATAGCTTAGCGTCCACTGAGAAGGAATGTGTTTTAAATAATATGATAGTCCCAGTATTAGCCAAGTTATTGGGAAAATACAAAATGTCTACGGACGCACGACCAGACAGACTATTGTTCCTGCTTGTTTTTCATAACGTTAGTGGGGACACCGGCTTAGAAGGGAGGCATTGGGGAAATTCAAATTCGCTTGGGTAACAAGAGTATAGGAGGGAAAAGGGGAGCGGTAGGAAAATGTAATCTAAAACTAACATCGTTTTGTATTGGCATAACTAAAGCAGACTGGCCAATCGACTACCAGACGCAGAGTATGTTTGGAATTGTTTTTGTTTTTCAAAAACTGCATGTGAATTCTGGTAGTCGCAAGCTTTCGATTGGCCAGTGCTACTAAATATTAGTAAAAAGCTTTCATTATTCATTGCCAGTTGAACAAAACTTTTATTCAGATACGCTGAGAACAGCTGTGATAAATTTAAAAGTAAATTAAATAACTAAATAAGTATTTCACAGTCTGGACGGAGCAGAATAAACGGAGGCCATTTCTTTGCAAGTCAGCGTCATTTTTTTATATTTCTTGATTTGTGGTAAGAATGCTTTATGAATTTAATATGTTTAATCCCATTACCAAAGTTAGATACTGCTATTGGGAAAAAGTGAAGGACGTGCTGGGAGCAGACATTGTTGAGTCCTCACGTTGAAATGTATCTAACTGATGTATGTTGTCATGATTATGTTTGAATATTATTGCATTAGTGTATATTAGTAAGCCTCCGTGTTCCGTGAACACTATTCATCATGCCTGAAGCATTTATATTTAAAAAGAAAAAGAAGAGAAAAATATATAAAAAGAAATGTGGTTACCCCACATTATATTATTGAGGAAAACTATGTAAATGTACAGTGTCGTATCTGCCATAGGGACCTGAGGTGTGGTCACAGCAAGGAGGGAGTCATGAAAAACTAGGGGCAAGTGCACCTGAAATGCACGCGAGGCTGACCCCATATCACAGTAGGGAAATAAATAATACCAAAAGTGATCAGATATAAAAGGCCAGGGTGTCCTTTTGTTGCAGAGGTTTTGTTTCCTGTTGCCAGATGGTAACAGGAAACCTTAGGAGTGACGATAACGCCAAGAAGTCTCCGCCAATTCATGTATGCTGTCAAGAGATAACAGCAGGAGCTTGGGCGTGTGATGTGATATCGATATTTCTGCAACTACACACTATCTTATCATTCAACAAGAAACCCCAGGTGATATGTTAAGGACCTGGGTATATCTGACAGTTTCGTTTTAAATAAACACGGGTATTTCAAATCATACTCAGGAAGTTGACGGGGTATGATGATAATACAGCCCCTCATACACAGTGACTCTCCCTATTAGATGAATAAAGTGTAAGCTGTGAACATTCCAACAGGAAAGACATATATTAACTTTGTAGTTATTTGGGCAGATTGTCCACACATTTTTAGTTGATCTTTTCTGTAAATATCTTGTCCTCATTTTCAAAGACCTGTCCAAAAGATATGATTGGACAGGCAAAATAAATTGTACAAAAAATATCAAATTTAAAGAAAAACTTAACCACTGGGTTTAATTCACTTCCTCGTAGAAACTTAAAGTGTTTTTGTGTTGTGTACCATCATTTCATTTCTCCCCTAGACATTAGGTACACCATACACCAGACACTAGAGCCAAAATAGTGACCATGAGAGATCTAGGGAGGTAGCGTTAGGTTCCCTGCACATAATTCATCATCATCATTTATAGAGTCAGGGGCCTACATGTGCTTGACCTCACACGGTAAATACATACACGGATTTCATTTTTTTAGGATACCATCATAACCTCCCCAGCAAAATCTAACTTTGCTACATCGGCCAACACGTGTTTCGTCTTCAAAAAAAGACGGGAGACAAACAGAGAGAGAGGGGGGGGGGGGGGGGACAGTATGGAAAAAGTAAACCCACTTGGGTATTTTTCAAACTGAAACTAACGAACTCATGAGTGCAGGGGAGAGCGCATGGGACTAAAGCAAGACAGAAAACGTAAATAATATACTGCATTCTATAGAAGGAGGAATAAAAAGGGAAAAGACAGACTGGAATCAAAAGCGATAATGTTGTTTATTCAATACTATACTATTTCCCATAAAAACATATCTAGACTTATAAATAAAGAGAAAAGTACAAAGATGCAAACTTAGATAAAGACGTAGATGAAAATCTACTGGATAGATAGAGGACACTAGCCTGCTTAAAAATCTTTTTTCATCTTTTAAATCGCTTCAAAAGTGACTGAGTTATTGCATAAAATAAAATTTGACACACAGGCGAACGATCACACTGATGTCCCAGCTCAATTTAAAAGTAACATTTTTCGAGTCGTGGCTTGGAAACAAGGCAAATCGGCTTGCCTCATTTGATAGACACTACTAGGAGGAAGAGGGGAGGTAAATTTGAATTTTTGCCAACCTAAAGCGACTGACGAACTTATTTTCAAAAATAAATGTTTGGGATTTTCAAAATTAATTGTCAAATCGGTGTAGTTTAAACTGATTGGTTAATGTTAGAATAGACATAGAGGGAAATAAAACTACCGCATTTACGATGCAGGGTACCACTTGAGAGAGATTTTTCATACACGGAAGGTTCAGAGCAATATATAAGCAAATTGCCTTTGCGTCTGAAGCAGCGGCTGTCTAAAAGTGACCATTGACAGCCTGTTAAACCTTAACAAAGTGTGTGATTATTTCATTGATTGCAGTAAGATGCATAACCTTTTCTAATACATTATTTGATGTACAGGCCAACCCAGATAAGGCGCCCTAACATTGTGTGTGTACGACATTTTGCCTTTGTGGAAGATTGCGACATACTAGGAGCAGATTCATGTCTTAGGAAGCAAATCAAACTAAATTTGAGTTGAATATTGTCATACATATTTTGACTGTAAGACCAGAAAGTCACTGGCAGGCCTATTGATATATTAACTTTGAAGAAAAGAAAAGATTGTATTTCAGCTGAGGAAGAAGATGATGTATATTGACAGGGGCGTTGATACTATGTGGAAAAGAAGATACCCACTGTTATGAAGAAGTCACAATAAAGTTAAAAACTGTAGCTAATTTAGTTAGCTATTTTATCTGATCACACTACTTGTTTAATGATGTTAAATTGGTAGTGGTGGAGACCATTATCTAGGGACTGAGGAAGGCCTGTTCTTCTTGTTTTCAGGGTTACATCGCCCAGTTTCAAGTTGGTCAGAAATCGGAGCTGCAGAAGTTGAGGCAACCTACCGGTTGTTTCTTTATCAATTCATACAAGGATTCGCAGTTTCCAGAATACATTGCAGTGGAGAAGTGTGCAGTGTTCTCGAACCAGTCATCCAGGGTCTACAAGGAATATAAGATAAGCTTATATCTTATGCAGACTCAAATATATTTAATCTCCACCCTATTCAGCAACAGTTTGTGATGTGATGTGAAAACCAGTTTTCCAAATATTGACTCTTCGTATAACAGGGTTTTTCCACCAGGGAATAACAGTTTAGAAACTTTAACATATTAAAGTATATTGGACAGATGTCCTTTTTGTGTATTTAAATTGATAAAACCATATTTTCATTTTAAGTTAAACATTCCTGTCCTAAAAAATTTGAGGGACAGGAAATTAAATTGTATTTACATATATATATATATATATATATATATATATATATATATATATATATATATATATATATATATATATATATATATATATATATATATATATATATATATATATATATATATATATATCATAACTTTAAACCCAGTCTTTTTTATTTAATTTTAATAATTTACATGTGTATTTGTTTCACGCAATTATCACTACATTTCCATTACCCTAGGCACCAAGCCATATAAATTAACATCACAAACATTAGTTACCCAAAATAAATCGCAGAGTGAGATCGTAGGGTGGTAGCAGTCAGGTACCCTGAGAACATCAACTTCAACTATTAGACTCAGGGACTTGCATAGCTGACCTCACTCTGTAGACACATACTGACTGCTTTTCTTTTAACATCAAAACCCACCACACTTGACAAAAAACCAACATAATCAATTTCCCACTCAAGTTGAGTCTCGAAATTACGCAAAAGTGTTGCTATTCTGGCCATTGCATTAAATTGCACGACCCTTGAATATTGCTAATATTCTTCGGTATGCACTATCAACGTAAATGGAACATTTTTTAAACAGGTCAATAGATTCAAATACCTGAGCATTTTAATAATATTGAGTAGATGATACATCTCAGAAGTGAAGAGTAGAATAGCCCAAGTGAAAGCAACATTTTATAAATTGAAAAGTATTTTATTCAACAACTCTTTGTCAATGGAACTAAGAAAGAGAGTTCTTCAGTTCTGACATATGGAAGTGAATCATGGAAAGTAGTAAAGACGTACTAAAAGCACTGGAGACCACAGAGACGTGGTTTTACAGAAGCATGTTAAACGTGCCATGGACAGTTAAAATGGGTAATGCGGTTGTCATGAAAGAGGCCAATGTTCAAAGGAAGCTAATCCTTCATGTTTAAGAGAAAGCAACCAACGTCACAAGACGCTGATGCAAGCAGTGCTGCAGATGCAGAAGACCATGACTGGCGTCAATCGAAGCGAGCCACCGAAACATTCGTCGGAAGACGCTGCTTTACGTCGAAATGCAGATGCAGAAAGAACATGACTGGCGGTAATATAAACCGAGCCACAGAAAGACGTTATACTACGTCGAGCTGCAGCTTTTGAGAAAAGCAGAGATTTAATGCATCACATCGAGCCCAAAGGATTGCCTGAAGATTTACTTTACTTCGTACTACAGATGCTATATTTTTTTTTTTATTGTTTCCTTTTGACGGGGGAAAAGAGATAAGTTACATCCCTTGATAAAAATGGATAAAATAACTTCATTCAGAATCAACAAAATGAGTTGCCCATTCTTCTAAATGTGCTGCAGATGTTGAAAGGTTAAGACGTTAGCTTTAGTTCTGCCATATCATTATTTTGACGGGTATATTTACTATGGTTAACGAAGAAGAAGTAACAACAATACGAGCTAAAGCTGAAGATTAAAATCGGATATGTTATGCATCACAGCAAGCCAGAGAGATGTCAAAAGACGCTGATGCAAGCCGTGCTGTATATGCAGAAAGGAAAAGACTGGCCTCAGTAATTGAATTGAGCCACTGAAACGTCGGAAAATGCTTCATGAAAGAACAAGACTGACGTCAATCGAAACCGAGCCGTGGAAACACCGAAAGACTTTGCATTGGGTTGAGCTGCAGCTTTCGGTAAAAAGCAGATGTCACGGGATTGCATCCCCTGCTCTGCAGTGATGGTCCAACAATGGCCACAAATTAAAGTATACAATGAGGGTCTTTAAAGGTACCTACCTTCGTTCAAGATTACTCTTCGCATAATTGCAAATAGAAGGATGGTGCTTCTATTTTAGGGAGTCTTCATAGGATCAAGGCCGGTGCTACCATTAGGCTAACTAGGCGGCCGCCAAGGGCGCAGACCTCAGAGGGGCGCAGAGTGTAGAATGTCAGTGTGTTAAGAAAGTGAGAAGTGTGAGAACCAGAATAATTACTTAGCATTGCCTAGGGCGCAAAATAGTCTGGCACCGGTCCTGCATAGAATGTTTCAGAAATCAACCACACCTCTGAATTTATCAACGCAGTCATGCATGGATTCATATCTGGAGTCATCCTTATATGACCACCAGCTATGCACAATGCTACAGTATATGAACGTGGAATTTAACCTATGTCCGTGAGGCTAATTACATCCTCATTGACTCATGAAAGCATCCACACACTTCCAGGGATTCCCCCTGTGGTGAAACTTGTTGAGAACCTAGCATTGCAGCTTAGAGAAGTCACTTGAGCCCCAGGCGTGATTCTTTGGCTTTGACTTGGTTGACTGAATGCAGAAGGATCTCACTGTGGACCCAGTGATGGCAGGGAAGCTGAGAAGTGGCTCTGTGGAGGATGTGACACTTCCTTGGGAGAACCCAGAACCAGAGTACAGTATTTTAGCTCTGCATAGATGGAGAGCCCCCCTTGGATGGCGGGGAATTTACAGTATGCCACTCACTTTTTATTCCTAGCTTGGGCCCAGATGTGACGATCTTTTAAATACAAGCCAAGCTGGAGAAACTGGAGCTCATAACTTCAACTCAACACGTTTCGGAATGGCAGAAAAGCTACAGGAAAAGCCTAGATCTGCAGTTTAGATAATACCAAGAAAGTCTTCAACTTGGTATTGGCTGCTAAAGAGTGAGAAGCTCATCAGCCCTAGTTATACAACAACAACAAATCAATGCAGTCGTGAACTTTGCATCTGCCCGCTCCTTCTATGAAGATAAAGATATATTATCTCGTTTCTGAGCCCCCGACTGAATTATTCAGTAAAATATTATTTAAGTAGCTCTGTTGTATTTATATTTAAGAGGACTGATTCATACGTGTGCATTTGTCTCTGTAATAATTAAATCAAATATTAATTTGTAAATGCATATAACAAATTTAATAATCAATTATTGTTTAACACAAGTAAATAAATAAATGAATTTAGAAATTGGAATAGGTATAATTTATTTCCTCACAGAAAATTAAAGTGGAGCTGGTTTTTTTTAATTTTTGAGGAGATTACTATGGCGTGGTTAAAATCACTTAATTGGCCAGATGTTGGACTTGTTAACTGGCTCCTCTGTCAGTTGTAGACTTCTGTGGTGAAGGCACGTCCCAGGTGTAGTTGAAATGGCAACCGCTGCTAACGTCCTGGCAAGGGTCTTCACAACCCGTCGAAGGCAGGCATCTAGCGTAGACCACAAAATCTTGATCCACAGACTTGTATGAAGCTGGCATCACACACTGGTATCTCCAACTTGTACCACGAACTGGCATCTCCAACTTGTACCACAAACTATTATCTAAAACTTGGACCACAAACTTTGGAAGAAACAAATGTCTCTACTAAGTATTGAATTTCTGACACTAGTCAGGCACCTTCCTGCTGTCACTTCCACCACCCCTTTTTCTCATTAATTTTACCCTGCCTGAGCATAAATCATAAACCCAGTGGATTGGATGGAAAATACCGTCTTAAAGGTAGTCGAGCATTACTTTAATTATAATCCTACTATTATGTTGTTTATAAGTTCCGAGAACTTTGTGGTTTCCAGTATTATAAAGTCGAGTCTTCTTGCTGGTTAATCTCAGAAGATCCTCAACACTTTGTCCAATCCTCTGTACTGAAATCCTACTTTTCTTCGGTCATGGCTTTTCTGAAGGTGTCGTCTTGACTCAGTGGAACACATTGCTGGAGTCTAAAAATGTGCTTCATTATAAGGGACCTTTCGCCCACTCTCTCCAAGCTTTCTACGAGGTGAAAGACGCCCATCAAACGCAGTCTAGTTTTATGTACAGTATTTTGGCTAGACCAAGCACATTTAAACCTTTGACTTTAGCATCTATCGTCACCCCGCCTCTCATGAAGTTCCGATGACATAGGTTTCAAATAGCCAAAGGATCCCCTGAAGATGCTGCCTTAATTAGTGCGGTCATTAGGACATGTAACAGATGGAGCATACTACTCGTATAATTAAAAACCAGCCAATTTTGGCGGGGTACTTACTAGTATATACATAAACATTCACATTCAGGTTCAACTTGACACAGGAATCATTAATAATTTCCTTACGTAGAAAGTTTGGTTGGGTTTGGTTTTAATGACTATCTTCATTGCACACGGACAACTCCATCAATGCTCCGATCTCCTCCCTTAGATTACACAAGGAGGATCTCAGCACTGTGCAAGAACTCCGTAGCATCGGCAAGGACCCCAATGTGTGTATACAGGAATCACACATTCTATAAATATTTGTGTGGTGCATAGGTATCCTAATTTTTATATTTTGCCAGAGCAGCGGTAGTATGGTCTACTCTTTACGATTTCCAACTGCCGAGGGATTTTAAACTGTGCAACTAGCACACGGTACCTCTTACTTTTTCGCCCTTAAGAAGTAGAGACAGACCGAAAAACACACGGAGAAGAGAACTGGAGACAGAATTGAAAATGATGCGGAAGGAATGGAAAGATCTTTAGTTGATGGCACGCGACAGGTGGACTTGACATGTATAAGTTGAAGGTCTTTGCTCCTTGGGTAGTTAATGGGCATAGATTGATCGAGTGATTGATTGATTGATTGATTAGAAACTCATTCTTTCGGGGGAACTGAAGACATAGAGTGCAGATTCTTACAGAATCTTTAATCAATGTTTATGCGAGTGTATTGCACTTGTTGATATTTATTGGCATTATTGACATTGGAATTGTTAATCTATTCACGTGTACGCGAATTTTGAAACTTTATTACGTTCAAAGTTTTTGTGTCATGATTGATTAAACATGCTTAAATGGTTTGTCTTAATTGTCAACTTATCATTCGTGATATTTGCGGTAGTGTCAGCTGATATCTCCATGCTTAAGGGGAGAAAAATGCGCCGGAACGACGTCAGCGTGGTTTGACTAGTGAAATAGATCCAGGAAAGATGGATATCCACTAAATAGAACAAGTGAGGCAAGAATACAATGGTGTTATATAGCCAATACTAAGATTAAAATTGACATCTCATGCTAGTTAATTGTCAATATTAAATCTATTCTCCTGAAGCTATCTCTTATTGAAATTTTCTTTGTCATTCATTGCATGTCTGTGTGATATAATGATCAAGGTCTTTTCGGTCATAATATATGAATCGCTCGTATTCGAAAAATGTGTTCCACAAAGTGCATCAAACGAATGCGGTGGGGAATTTCTCCTCTCTCGCTTTATTTTCAAATACGGACGGCGCCGTTTTAAAATTCAAGCACGATACGATTTCTGCGTGGGAAAGCGGGAAAAAGTGTTACATCAATTTATGACCCAACATTTATGGGGAATTTAAAAAATAAACTAGTATTAATGCATTCTAAAACGTCCGATATTTGAAAATGAACATTGCGCGATATTAATTTACCGGCAAAATTTATTCTCAAAATCGTTTCATAGCCCGTTTTCGGAGAATATAAACAAATAAACTTTTAGTCATTTTTACATACGTCCTTAACGAATGAGAGAACGACTCTAAGCTTTGCGCAGAAGAGGGCCTAGAAGAAACCGCGATACCAAACTTATCTTCAGCAAGTGCCTTCTTACCAAGTCGGGACAGGCATTGGAATGACAGCTTCGGAATAAGCAAGAACTACTGTCGTCAACGGACGGAGAGAAGGGGTTTCCCTACTCCTCTCGACAGATCGCTTATGACCCCGACCTCTGTGCATCCACGTATGTCACGGGGTGTCCCAAAAATCTAAGTGGTGGTTCTTAAGACATCTAAGTCTTGCACCAGATCGCGCCAGCCATACTTATTGACATAGTTAGCCATAGGTATACAACAGTACTCAGTGCAAATTGCCAGATAGTACTGAGGCGCAACATAAACTTTCATCAAATCCAGAGTGTCCATGGCCTAGTCAACCATCAATGATCAGAAAGGCTTGACATACACAAGCCAGACACCATAGCGGAAAATATTCTTTTGCAGTGTAATTATTCAAAAGTGATTGGTTTATAAACTGTGTCGTACAAGCATAACATTATTTTATTGTATGAGTCAGCAAGCAGCATACTTGCAATGTCATCATTATACAGCGTAGTTTACTTATTTCTGGGACTGAAGATTTTTCGTCATTTTTTTCACCAGTCCAGTCTCATGTTAAGAGTAATTGAATTGTGAATTAAGTCTATATCGTTTGTTATGTTCACTGATCATTTTGCACCATATTTATTTTCAGTTGTGATATATATATATATATATATATATATATATATATATATATATATATATATATATATATATATATATATATATATAGTGGGTTTGATGGTATTGTATGGTGGTGATGGTACTACGTGTGATGCATGAGGTCAGCTGTGAAGGCTCCTGAGATAAAATGTAACTGAGAGTTGTCAGAAGGCCCTTCTCGCTACCACTACGACCTCACACTTATCTTTTTTTTTTTTTTCTAATGAATGTGGCTACGTTAAATGTCTAGGGTAATGATATGTAATATGGTGTGATAGTTTATAGACACACACACAGATATTTACTAAGTCTAATAATATTAACAAATGTTATAATACACTGAACTAACTCAAGTGTGTAAAATTTTTGATAGAAATTTTTTTACATTTATTTTGTTCTGGATCAAGTTTTATTTTGACCAGAACTTATAAAAGATTTAGAAATTATGAAAGAAATGCATGGAATATTACATAATAAATGCAAGAGTGTACATATGTAAGTGCTAGACTATTTAGTTTTATTAATGTTTATACTAGTCATCTAATTGGGAGGATAGTTAATGGTTGTGCTGTTGGGGTGGCCTCATCACTCCAGTCTATATTGACTACACCCTGTCCAGAAATGGCAGGAATTTTATGGGATTGTTAGTAACTAAATGGAGTTGGTGAATTTCCAGCAGACCAGAGGCTCACTCAACTTTGAAGATGTAGCTCTGGTGCTGAGATCTGGTGCCCCACCTCTCCGTGCTTGGGGGCAATAATAGTCTGCTCTGACACAACGTTACTGCACGGATCCACTCTGGTAAAATCACCAACTTAGTTTACACCGCCTTGGTGACAACTGAAACTCACAGCTCTGCAATCAAAGTATTGGCTATGTGTCAAAATTCCATTCTCTAACCATGTCTGGACACAACACTACACAACAACAACACCATATAGACAGGTCAGATCTCTCTGACCATACAGCACATTTTACCATGGTGGTTTTCACATCAGATAGGTCCTCCCAGACTACAGATTCTGAAATATGTTCATCAGTTTCCTGCTCTGAAATAGGATAGGTAATATGTTTCATTGTTCTCAACACTTGATCTGTCCTTCCTAACCCTTGCTGGAGTTTATGTATATTGTTTGTCCCTAGACCCTGAACTAGGGCGGGGGGTCTAGAGCAAATCCTTACTTGTTTGTAAGGCTAGATTTCGATATGGCAGTATCAAATCACTCGAAACATTAAACAATATTCAAAATATACAAAGAAATAATTTCAATCTTACCAGATTATGAATAAAGAACACAGAAATGCTAGCAAAACTCAGCTGAGCTGCTGGCTATAGTATGGCGTCCCTGAACTTATTTCAATTTATTTCATTTGGAAATCACCACACTTGAAATTTACTGTGTCTATCACTGGACAACTATTGAGGAATGGCCCCAAATGCGCGTCTGAGCGCCGATAATATGATTGTCTGTGGCCAATCACTGCCTTGGTTTTTTTAAATTCAAATTTCCTACACTAAAGTCATTTCAGTCATGCTTCAGTCAAGTATGGATTTTTATCTGTTAGTCTGTCCGTCTCTACTTGCGTTTTCACAAAAACGTACTTGTTTTTTGAACCAACCTATTCATCCCCTCTACAATTTTGTCTGAAAAGTTATTTTTAGCCACAGCTTCCACCAATTCCCCTTCTCTTTCATTCTAACTAGATTTGGACACTTGAGTCTTCAAGGTCGCGATTTTTGTGCAAATAGTGACATGTTCGATTCAATGCAGTCTTTCGCTGATGTGAACAACACTGTCTTTTGTCAATGTCTTCATTATTATCTATCCGTCTGTATAATTAAAAGCATATTATTTCACTGCTCAGAATGGGCCATCCGGCCAGCTAATTTTTATATTCCTAACATTAATATTAAGAAAAAGCTAACTCTTAAACTTTCTAATATTACAAACTTCTGCGTCTAGCCGCTGAATTCAAATCAGAGGCTTGGTTTCGCAAAAGCGTCCAATAAATGACTGTGGCGTATCATATCCAAGGTCCCTTCTGTCGAATTCCTTACTTTATGTCAACTTGGGGAAACGTGACTTTTCCTCCTTGCCCCACCAATTTGCGTCCATTAACCTCGCTAGTTCAAGTACGCGTTCAGTCAGATTTTTTTCTTTTGATCCTCGTTCCGTTTTGCCTTCAAGTCTAACACCTGATGACCCGCGGCGCGGGCGATCATGTATTCCAGCAGCTTACGCATTGGTTTTTATCCCTACGTTTTATCTTTGGAGATATTTTAACGTTGTATCACTGTTAATTTTATGACACATCTCCCCACTTGAAAACATGCCTACGGCAAGTTCTAAAACCAGTGATACACATAGGTAAAATTACTCCTCACGTCTGCCATTACTCTAATTTTGATCACAGGGGTGCCGACTGAGGAAATCCGCACCGACATTCAATTTGCCTGGGATATATTGGATACTAAACTGATAAGGTTGAAGCAATAAAGACCACCTCAGCAATCTTGCGTTTTCATGCTTAGCCTGAGATAAGAATACGAGAGGCTGATGATCCGTCTCGACCACAAAAGTCCTACCATACAGATAGATTTGAAACTTCTTTATTGCCCAGATTAACGCTAAACATTCTTTTTCGCTTGTGGAGTATCCTTGTTCCGCCTTATTCAATTTGCGGCTTGCATAAGCGACTGGTTTCAGTTCCCCATCAGGTGAAGATGATCTTTGCAACAAAGCCCCTCCGAGTCCTACATTACTTGCATCGGTTCTTAAGACAAAGTCCTGTGTCAAATCAGGCAGTTTGAGAATAGGCTTGCTAGTGAGTTTTTCCTTTAACTCTTGGAACGCTAGTTCACATTGTGCAGTCCAAATAATTTTATCTGGAAGACCCTTGCGAGTCAGATCAGTCAGAGGAGCACAAATAGCGTTAAAATCTTTGATGTATTTCTGATAAAATCCGCATAACGACACGAATGATCGCACGTCCTTTTTTGTTTGTGGCCTAGGTGCTCTCTGCAGTTTTTCCAAGTTCTTAGGATCAGGGGTCATATTACCCTGATATACAGTGTGTCCCAAGAATTCCAACTCTTTGCATCCAATACAACATTTTGTTGGCCTAGCAGTTAAGTTCGCCTCCCGAAGTCTATTAAATAACATTTCTAGAGCTTCAATGTGTTCTTCAAATGTCTCTGTGGCGACGAGAATATCATCCATGAAATTCGTGATACATGGGTTATTCAGGGGATCCAACAATTTGCGCATCATCCTTGAAAACACACTCGGAGCATTTTTCAGTCCGAATGGTAGCATATTGAATTCATAATGTCCATCCGAAGTGCTAAAAGCCAAATAAGGTCTCACTTCAGGCTTCACTGGGATCTGGTAATAGCCTTTACTAAGATCCACCTTTGAAAAGTATTTTGCCTTGTTCAGTCTGGCAAATAACTGTTTTGTGTCTGGTAATGGATCCACTTGTCCTTCTGTGACAGCATTCAGTTTCCTGTAATCTATGCACAGTCTGTGTTCCCCAGACGGTTTTCTCAACAAAACGACACTAGAACTAAAAGATGATTCACTGTGCGAAATAATCCCCTCCTTCAACAAATAATCTATTTCTTCCTTCAATGCCTTCTCCTTCGCGAACGGAATAGAATAGGCTCTCATACAGATTGGGTTTGAGTCTACCAGTTTGATGTCATACTGTAGCAAATTTGTATGGCCTGGTTTATCTGTTAATACATCTGTATGTTCCTCCAGAACCTGTTGAACTCTCTCCCTCTGGTTTTTAGTCAGGTGCTTACTGACTTTTACCTGTGCTGCGGTTTCACAAGGATGTAATGGGTATTCATGTGAGGTGAGTGGTTCTTTTTGCATCTGGGTTGCAATAGCCAAGGTCAATAAGGGGGTGCTTTCCTGGAGTGGTCTGTCCAGATACTTCTTTAACAAGTTTACATGATAAACTTTCTCCTTCCCCTTTTTGTCAATTTTATAGTTTGTTCTAGACACCTTCTCTAGAACCGTATATGGACCTTGCCAACCAATTTGTAATTTATCCTGGCTTCCGGGTAGTAGAAGCAGCACCTTCTCTCCCACAGCCAGTTCTCTGTCCTTTGCCTTCCTATTAAAATATGCTGCATGTTTCTTCCTGGCTTGTTTCAAATTATCATTTGCCAGTTTCCATCCAGCTTTCAAACGAGTGGTCAGTTCGTTCACGTATTGATAAGATGAGGTAACAGTCTCTTCCGCCTTCTCATCTGTCCAGGTCCTTAATAGAGCTCTAATGGACCTTTTATTGGCCTCCCAAATAGCAGAGTTGCGGGAGCCATCCCGGTTGAACTATGTGGTACCTCCCGGTACGCAAACAATGCGGCGGGCAGGAATTGATCCCACAGATCCGGTTTTTCGTGTGCCAGCTTTCTCAGGATAGAAATGAGAGTCCCGTTGAACCTCTCTACCTGGCCGTTCCCTTGTGGATGGTACGGACTACAATGAAAGTGTCTGGCTTGAAATAGCTTAAAAACTTCTTCCGTTAGTTTCCCCTTGAACTGAGAACCATTATCCGTCAAGATTTGATGCGGGAATCCTAATCGGGTAAATATTGTAAGTAGTGCCTCTGCTACATGTTTTGAATCAATTGATGGCAGGGCTACCGCCTCTCCCCACATAGAACAAGTGTCCACCAGAGTAAGGATGTAACTGTTCCTCCTCTTGGTCCGAGTGAGAGGTCCTACAATATCCACTGCAACCCTCTCAAAAGGTGTTCCCACTATGGGCATTTCCCCTAGAGTTGCAGGAGCAGTCCAGTGCTTTGGAGCTACCCTTTGACATTCTGGGCAGGATTTGACATATCTTTTTATATCCTCCGTTATCCCTGGCCAGAAGTAATGACAAGCTATACGCTGTCCTGTGGCGCTGATCCCCATGTGACCACTGAAGGGAATCGCATGCCCGAGTTCCATCACTTTATCTCTATATGAAGTGGGAAGAACCAGCTGGTTGTGACCATTTGTTCCAGTTCCGGCCTTCCTGTATAATAGTTTGTTCTTCATGAAATATTCCCCCTTGCTCGGAGGTGTGTGGCATTTGGGCAATTTTTTAAAACATGGCTTGAGTGTCCTATCCTCAGCCTGCGCCTTCCTCATCTCCTCTGGATGAGCATTTATAGGTTCACCTTCTTCCTCCTTCTTCTGTGACCTGGTCTGCACTGTCGCCATGATCACAGGTTTCTCGGGATTCCCCAAGAAGACGTATCTACACCCCAATATCAGAGGGTAGATTGGTTCATCTATCACTGCTGCTCTGATTTCTCCTTCCACATAGCGAGTTTTCACCGTTATCCTTGCGATGGGAAGTGTCATGAGTGGTATGTCCTTAGTCGCCCCTTGTATTTCCACTGTTTCTGTGGTATACTGACTTGGGTCCACTAGGCTAGACTTCACAACTGAATCATAATCCAAACCTGTATCATAAAGGCACCTTATGGTGACCCCATTACAAATAACATCCTCACAAACTGGGGGGTGATAAGGTTCCTGTTGTCCATTAGGATTAACCTTTAATCTTTGCGTCCCCGACTTCATTGCAGCAATGTTTGAAGGTTTCCTTCTACAAAATTCGGTGTTATGGTTATCCTTCTTGCACCATTTACACCATCTTTTGCCTTGGTTCAACGGTTTTCTTTCATTGAACTTTTGGTCATTGAACTGTGAGTTTCTGTCGCGATAGTCATTTCTTGGCCGCTCAAAGTTTGTCCTACCTTTATTTCCCTGCTCTCTATTATCAAATTTATTAAATTGCTGTGGAGCTTTAAAATTGTCTATGTGCTTCTTTTTAGCACCACTTACCTCTGCCTGGGCTGCCTGATACCTCTCAGCAACATTTAAAACCTCCCCCAACTTCTCTGCACCTTGTTCCATGAGAAATTTTCTCATGTCTGGAGCCATGGACTCTCTCAATTGCTCAATCATGATCATTTCTTTAAGATCTTGGGTCTTCCCCAGAGCCGTCCATTTCTCCAAATAGGTTTCTAGTCTAGCAGAGAATTGGTGGTATGTCTCCCCAGACAACAGTTTGGCATTTCTAAATTTCTTACGATAAAATTCACCATTCTTTTCGTACCTTAATAACAAAGCCTGCTTTAACATGTCATAATTGTCTTGGTCTTCCCTGTTCATTTTAGCAAATACTTCATAAGAAGTACCTCTCAATCCCTGTGATAGCTTTAAACTCCACCTCTCTCTCTCTAACCCATATGTAGTAGCTAATAACTCAAAACGTCCTAGGTACCCCTCTATGTCATCGTCTTTTTCAACAAAATGGTCTAAATGAAACCCCATAGCTGAGTTTGAGGCTCCCAGACTGGGCGTAGCATCTGAGGCAAAAGGGCTGGCACCATTTTCAGGAGCCTGGCCTTGTAATTCCAGCTCCCTTAGTCGTAATTCGTGCTCCCTTTGCAACCTTCTATCTTCTGCCTCCCTTTCGGCCTTTTTATCTTCTGCCTCCCTTTCGGCCTTTTTATCTTCTGCCTCCCTTTGCTGTCGTTTTTCTTCTGCCTCAATCTGCAGCCTCTTAGTCTCAGCCTCTAACCTCTTCTCTTCAGCCAACCTTTCAGACTCTAATTTTCTTTCAGCCTCTTTTTCTAATCTCCTTTCTTCCCGTTCAATATATTTATCACATTCAGCCGTTACGTATTGAATTAAAATCTGACCATCCATTCCCATCTCCTTTGCGGTCAGCACAGCAGCTGATCGGAATTTTGCTAGCTCCGCCATACTTTTTAGACAATATAATAATATACAAGATAAATCTCTAACCAGTAAATACACTAAGTACTTCTTATGACTATAGTCTAACTAATTCTAACTAACCAGTTAACTAATTAATTATTACTGGCTGTGAAGATTCACCAACTTTTATATGCAGGGACACTTTTAATTTTAAAGGGAATTTTACAATTTTGTTTCCCTAATTTTATTTCTCCCACCAGGAGATCCTAATATTACTGTTGGGCTAATTATCCCTGGACAAGACCCCAATGTATGTAGTGGGTTTGATGGTATTGTATGGTGGTGATATTACTAAATGTAATGTATGAGGCCAGCTGTGAAGGCTCCTGAGATAAAATGTAGTTGTGAATTGTCAGAAGGCCTTTCTTGCTACCACTACGACCTCACACTTATCTTTTTTTTTTCTAATGAATGTGGCTACGTTAAATGCCTAGGGTAATGATATGTAATGTGGTGTGATAGTGTATAGACACACCCACAGATATTTACTAAGCTAATAATATTAACAAATGTTATAATACACTGAACTAACTCAAGTGTGTAAAATTTTTGATAGAAATTTTTTACATTTATTTTGTTCTGGATCAAGTTTTATTTTGACCAGAACTTATAAAAGATTTAGAAATTATGAAAAAATGGAATATTATATCATAAATGCAATAGTGTACATATATATGTACTATACTAGTTAGTTTTATTAAAATGTTCTAGTAGTCATCTACTTGGGAGGATAGTTAATGGTTGTGCTGTTGGGGTGGCCTCATCACACCTGTCTATATTGACTACACATGCCAAAATGGCAGGAATTTTATGGGATTGTGAGTAACTAAAGGGAGTTGGTGAATGTCCAGCAGACCAGAGGCTCACTCATCTTGTAGTTGTAGCTCTGGTGCTGAAATCTTGTGGTCCCACCTCTCCGTGCTGGCGGGCAATAATGGTGGTCTCTGTCACAAGTACTGCACAGATACACTCGAGTAAAGTCACCAACTGAATAGACACTGCTGGGTTGACAACAGAAACTCACAGCTCTGCAATCAAAGTATGGGCCATGTGTCAAAATCTATTCTCTACCCACGTCTGGACACAACACTGACACAACAACCACATCATACAGACAGGTCAGATCTCTCTGACCAAACAGCACATTTACCATGGTGGTTTTACATCAGATAGATCCTCCCGAACTAACGATTCTGAAAATATGTTTATTAGTTTCCTCCCCTAAAATAGTATAGGTAATATGTTTCATTGATCTCAACACTTGATCTGTCCTTCCTAATCCTTGCTGGAGTTTATGTATTGTATTTGTCTCTAGACCCTGAACTGGGGCGGGGGGTTGTAAAAAGTTCTTTCTTTCTTTATTTTGTTTATTTCCCACTCTGTAAAGTGTCAGTCTGTATGCTCAGTAAGGAAGAGTGGTGTGTTGTTGAGATCAGGCATGCTCCAGTCTACCCAGCTGTAAATGGGTAACTCACCCTAGTCCTGAGTTAGGGAAGGCAAAGGCTCCAGGGGAAGCAGGCCCTAAACTTGGTCACTTCAACCGACGCAGGATGGTGTATGTATGAAGTAGAAGTGTAGAGTGTGATTACCGCGAATGGTGTACTGTTCGTGTGCTGACCAATATAACCACTCATACACTTGTGTCTACAAGGCACCAATGCAGACTGCTGGAATCTTTGTTTACTCAATTTATTCAGACGTACACACTGGGACATACGAGTACATCATGGTATGTTGACATATCAATTTGTAGGTATACATAGCAGATCTGAAGTCATGACACATTCAGAAATAATGGGCAGTACATCAAAAGTTCAATGTCATGATACATTATGGCCGCATCCCCCTATCTGACTAAACGCGTCAGTGAAGGCAGATCGGTAAATAACTAAAGTTACTTGACGTCCATAGTTTGTAGTATATATTATGAAACCACGAAAGGGGGGTTCTAGCAAGATTGAGATCTCCCTGTCACTGTCCGATAATAGGATAAATAATCTGTTCTCTTGGCAGTGATCAAAACATATGATGACCGAAATCTAACATGGCCGCCTCCCTGAGTTGTCGTTCACTCATTCATAGGAAGGAGAATATAAGCCAGAGTTAATTTATAATGGGTATATAAATGATTTCATAAATGTTTCCATACAGCTCTACGGTGATCAGGTTAATTCACGTAGCCATAACCGCTGTAGGAAAGTCTGTCATCTTCGTCGATACAAAACACGACCCTAGCGATACGAAGCACAATGTTCCATCTAGGTCGAATCCACATGAGATCATCAAAATAGGGTCTGGCAATACATGGAGTCCGAATTATACATTGTACCGTACCTTAGGAGAGTCTCTAACATAAACTATAGTAGAGATACCATCTCCTTTAGAAGAAAACCACTTCATGAATCATATTTCCTTAAGAATCTACCAGCCCTTTGAAAAGTGCGTACCCGCCATTATCACGGTACATCGGAACTCATCACGACTTGTCAAGACAACTCATACTTCCGCTAGACCGGAATAACAAGAATCTAGTCCCGCCTACCCATCCAAAATATACAATATAGGACTGATTCTACTTGTACTAATAATATGTAATACATATGAATTCAGGCCATAAACACAATAAGCAAATTAATATATTTTCTGGCCCTAAAAAATAAGTACAAATAAAAGCAATATCCTTGCGCCGGATCAATATCAAGAACGATTACTCCTATAATCAAAAGTGTGAATCAAACATGGATTATCTCGCTTTTACCATAGACAGCATTTTCATACACAAATGAATGAATGTCTATATTTTTCCATATCAAATAGCCATATCGATTTTTGTAATATGTGCGTCAAAATATGCACGCAACAGATTACCACACCCCTCGGGAAAAAAAAATCGTACATTTTTTTTTTGAAATACATCTAGGAGCAACATACAATAGGCTCACAACGCACCAATAACAATGCGCAGATGATAAGCATAAGTTTTATGACCTTAGAGAAAGTACTTCTCTAAGTATAAATATTTCCAGAGAGGTGTCACCAACGCATACTACAATATTAGCAATGACACAATTTCCACATTAGTTTATACATAAATTTCATCTAAGATATCTTAACATCATGATCATCAAAGACGAAAAACATTGAAAGATCAGCGGTGAATAAATATCAATGAACCGCTAAGTAGTGTTACAATCAATATATGATATATTACATATGTGTACACATTTCAACATAGAAACAACTGTATCAAAGTTGTATAACAGTTATGAATCATGTGGGCATCTAGACAAAATATCTGCCATCACATTTTCTGACCCACGGATAGCTCGCACCGAAAAATGAAATGGCTGTAGAGCAATCGCGTATCGCGTTGATCTCGCGCTCTTCAGATTTTTACTCTGAATAGCCGTAAGAGCTTTCTGGTCAGTTTCCACAATGAAATGCGCGCCCAGAAGAAATCTTTGCAGTTTAAGGATTGACCAAACCATAGCCAATAATTCACGGTCTAGGACCGAGTAATTCTTCTCTGCGGCATTTAATTTCCGAGAAATATACATCACAGGATGCAGAGTTCCAGAGTACTCTTGCATTAGTGCAGCTCCAATCCCGGTGGATGAAGCGTCACTACGAAGAATAAATGTCTTATCCTTAGAAGGCAATACTAGGATAGGTGAAGTAGAAAACATAGTTTTAACCTTATCCAAAGAGGATTGACATTCTTGAGTCCAATGGACTACATTAGGAGACCCTTTCTTTAGCAAGGAAGAAAGAGGTGACATAATGGAGGACAGATTCGGGATGAATCGTCCATAAAATTGTATTAGACCTAAGAGACTTCGTACTTGCTTTTTAGTCTTAGGAATAGAAATGTTAAGTATCTTACTTGTATTATGGTCTTCTGTTTTTAGGAACCCATGACCAACACGGTGTCCTAAGAAAGATATTTCGCTAAAACCAATACATGCTTTCGATGGTTTCGCTGTCAGGTTATGCTCGCGTAAGATAGACAATAGTTCATTTATACCATTATAGTGATCGTTCCAAGTATCACTGAAAAGACAGATGTCATCAAGATACGCAATGACATCTGAGCGATGAGATAGGATTCGACGCATCATGCGTACAAATGTTGCAGGGGCGTTCATAAGACCGAAAGGCATGAAATTCCATTGGAATAGACCCCTAGGCGTCGAAAAAGCAGTAAACGGTTTGGCGTGTTCGGATAGTGGAACTTGCCAATATCCCTTAGACAAATCGAGTTTAGTAAAGAAGTGAGAATTCGATAGTCTCGTAAGTAGCTCTTCTAGTAAAGGCATAGGTTCAGCATCGAATTTAGTCACTTGATTCAATTTGCGATAATCCACGCAAAGACGTATGTTATTGTCTTTTTTCCGTACTATAACCATCGGCGAAGAATATGCTGATGTGGATGGTTCAATAATTTTTAACTCTATCATCTCATCTAACTCTTTCTCTACCTGTGCTTGAAAATGTATCGGGATAGGATACGGTCTGACTCTTATAGGACTATGGTCAGTAAGAATAATGTCATGTTGAATGACATCAGTTTGACCAGGAATGTCAGTAAGGACATCCTGAAATTGTTCTAACATAGTAGAAACTTGTTTCTGCTCTCCTGGAGATAATTCTGGAGAAATTGCAACATCTTTCCATGATGATTCATTAGAGTGAAGAGGAATCATTGGAAAAGGTAAATTTACATCCGAGAAACTCGTTTCCTCATCCTGTATTACTGACAGAGATGAGTACTGTCCATGTTGGACTGGAAAATCGTCCGTTGCCTGGAAAACAGGTTGTAAATAATCAGGACGTTCATGGAATTCCGTGAGCATGTTGATGTGGAAGGTTTTACGCTTCCCGTCAATATCGACGATATAGTCAACATCGGAAACTTTTGATATTATATCGTACGGACCTTTCCAAGAAATGAGAAGTCTATTTTCCCTACAAGGTAGCAAGACAAATGCTTTGTCACCTGGACAAAGTTGTCGCAAACATCTCTTTTTATTGGCAAATTCCCTTGCCTTCTGTTTCGCAAATTCAGAAGAAGCAGTTGCCAATTTGCATGCTTCAATAATCTTGTGTCTAAGTGCGATGACATATTCATAAGAGGATTTTGTGTCATCGACAATATTATCAGCAGTTATAAGATCATGAAGTAAGGACATAGGACCTCGCGGTTTCGCGCCAAAGACAAGTTCAAAGGGAGAAAATCCTGTATGTTCGTTGGCGACCTCTCTATATGCAAAGAGAGCCGCGGGTAAAACCCTATCCCAATCCTGAGGATGATCTTCTGTTATCTTACCTAGTAGGTTTTTCAGAGTTCTATTCAAACGTTCCACCATCCCATTGGACATAGGATGATAAATACTACTCAGCGATCTCTCTATCTTCAGAGTCGACATTACTTGAGACATGGTATCCGATATGAGTTGGGTACCATGGTCGGATAATATTTCTGCTGGAAACCCAGACGAGAAAATATTAACCAAAGAGCATCTGCGACATCAGCAGTAGTTATGCTCTTTAGAGGAACAACCTCCGGCCAACGTGTGCACATATCAACACACGTCAAAATAAATTGGTGTCCTCTAGCAGACTTTATCTTAAATGGACCAATGATGTCTATCGCCATTTTTTGAAATGGCCGAATGGGAATGTCTGCAGCCTGAATAGGTGCATCATGGCGTGGACCTCTGGATTTAATCTCTTGACATACTTTACAAGATCGACAATAGATTCGTATGTCCTTATTCACAGCAGGCCAAAAGAAAGATTGAAGAACTCTAGCTTTAGTACGGGAAAAACCCATATGTCCAGCACACTGCGAATCATGAGCGTGCTGTAAGATTTTAACTCTCATATTTTTAGGCACAAGGATTTGAGAATGAATGGACTTAGCGGAGTCTTGTACCATACGTACAAGTACGCCATTCTTCATCGTAATCCAAGATTTACGATTTGTATCCTTATTCGGATCACCTTTTGTTGCCAGAGTAAAGAATTTCTTTAGAGTAGGATCATCTTCCTGCTGTTTGATAAAGGAATCGTGGGAAATCTCCAAGGGATCATCTTGGATCTGCGCATCATTATCTTCAGAATGTGAAGATTGTGGCATATTAAGAGCTTGAGCCCTAGTGATTACTGCATTAGCAGATTGCATATTAACATTTTCCCAATTAGAAATTTGCTGTGGAGTGCATTCTTTCACTCCATGAATGCGACCGATGATAAGATCAGCGATCGGATTCGGCAAGAGACATGCTTGCACCTCTCCTGTAAAGAAAGGCGTAGCAATATTGATAATGGCAGTGGAGTACTTCTCCAATGTGCCACCAAATGTTACACATTTGACTATATTGCCTGTAGCTCGAGAAGGATTTACGAGTGATTGCCTCACTCCAATGGTAGTGCACCCCGAATCGAAAAGAATTGATACCGGAGTACCATCTATTAGGCCCTATTAAAGACAAGAGCACCCCTTCCATTATGCGCAATTGACGCATGGAGAGCGGGAAGCGGGTGACCGCAGCTTAAAGTAGAAACTGTGGTTGGATCGAATAATGTTTTGCATTGCGAACACTCAGATGCTCTAGCAAAATCGAAAGCGGAATTTGCTACACTTTTGGAGTCTTTTTTATCATTATTCTGATTATCGGTGTCGTGGAACTCCTGTTGTGCAGAGTTAGCCTGGTAATAAGATTTACCATGTCTTTTGTGTTGTGATCTACCTCGGTTATAATTGTCTCTATAATTATTATTGCCTCTGTTATAACCCCTATTTGGGTTTGAATCATAATATTCATGATCATAATCATCATGCTCATTATATTGAGTATCCCTGTAATATTGTTTCTTTTGTCTCCATGAAGCACTTGGGTAGTTCCTATAGCTACTCCCTTTCCGAGAATTTCTAACATTATGGGTACCCCTCGCGTGTCGAGGACTATCAGCCCGATTCCAGTTCTTCGAAGAAGAACCCTGATTTGAGTGGTTATCTTGGTTTTGATACTTATTCCAATTAACCTTTTTATCAAATTTATTTTTAGCTCCTTGGAATTTGTGTGAGTAATTCTGATTATATTCTGTTGCCGAAGCAACTGGCATACTCTCTTTAATGTTAGAGTTACTAAGAATCATGTCAGGGTGTGCCGTGGCATACTGGTCACAATATTCTTCCATTTGCTTTATTGTACTAGGTTTACGCTCATGTAAGAACTCTAGGAATGATTTATTTACAGAAGACATGACCTTGTCTCTTAGCAATAAATCCGTAAGACCATCAAATGTTTTCTCTGTTTTGGATAATTCAATCCATCGTGAAAGTGTAATTCGTGCTTTTGAGATGAATTCTGAGAATTCTACACCTACCTCAGGTCTCATTGTTTTAAACAAAAGACGATAACCTTCCTCAGACAGCTGATATCTCTTTATCAAAGCTGCCCTAACAGCATCATAATTATCTTTGTCGGCCTCTTCAACAAAATATAACTTACTCAGAGACTCCCCTTTTAGATTTTCAGACAACTGATTCACATACTGTGATTTGTCAACATTATGAGATCGACAAGCCCGTTCAAATCTAGAAAGCCAAAATGTTATGTCATCACTGGTAGGGTTAAACGCTGGTACCTTGACCTTGTACACAAAGGGTTTACCATTACCACCAGATGCCTGATTAACATTACTCATACATGTCAATTTTCATTTCTCTAATTCAAACTCATGTTCTCTTATTGCTTTTCTCTCTTCAGCTTCTCTATCTAATCTTCTCTGTTCTGCAGCAGCTTCTAATTTTTTCTGTTCTGCGGCAGCAGCAACTTCTAATTTTTTCTGTTCTGCAGCAGCTTCTAATTTTTTCTGTTCTGCAGCAGCAGCTTCTCTAATTT